>JAOXOE010000856.1:4848515-4874216 GCA_028565055.1 Phoeniculus purpureus | reverse complement strand
CGACTGGATCTAGGGGATCCTGCTGTGGCAGGGGGATTGGACTGGATGATCTTTCAAGGTCCCTTCCAATCCCTAATTGTGATTCCCATCTCCTGCCTGGACAGGGATGAAGCATCCCTTCTGCCTGCATTCCTTTTGGATGTATTAAGGTCTTGAGAAGGATTGCATCAGACTGCAGTTAGCTGCTGTGAGGCTGAGAGTGCAGTGGTTTAGCAGCACGTGCTTGTTCCGGAAGTGTTAAACATGGGAACACAAGGGCTGGGACCACGAGCCTGTACCCCTGTGATAGAACTGCCAAACAGAATTAATAGCGAACAAACCCAGCCTTGGTGGATGGTGAGAAGGAGAAGGAAGCAGCTGTTGTTTGTTTGTTTTTTAATGGCTCCTAGGAACAGGAGGTCATAAACAGTTAAATTTCTCTTGACAGCTGTGGGATGTTTTGGATGCCAAACAGTGGTTTCTTTGGCACCTCTGCAGTTTCCCCTGCAGAAGCTGGTGTTTTGCTGCCCATTGCTCTCCTGCTTGGATCAGAAGGAAGAACACAAAATGACACCTTGATGATTACTCACATTTTCAATCGCCATCCAACAGCAATAACTGTCACCTTCTGCAGCTCCACTTTGGGCTCCCATTGCACGTCTTCATGTCTCTGCTAATGGTGGAGACTGCGCTCATGATTTCTTACAGCTTTGACTCTGTGGGAGAGGTGGGTGAAGGAGAGGAGGATTTTTCTAGCTGGTCAGGTAATTTCTGAGCTGTGGATGCGGTCGTATGACACAAATAAGAGCTACTCGAGAAGTCAGGAGAAAACTTGGGATCAATGAGATGTGCAGAATCATTTCCCTCAGGTGTCAAGCGCTTCCATGCGATGGTTATCAGTGAATAAATGAGCTGAGGAGGTCAGCTCAGTCTTACTTGGGGAATGGGCTTTTTCCAATTCATGCCATGATTTAATTAGGCCCCTGAAACTGCAACAAGGCAGAGGTTCTTAGTGGATAAATATTATGGAAGCTAGTTTCAGGTTGACTGAAATGATTCCTCTAGTAGTGCTAAGCTGGGCAAATTTTTCTGCAAGGGGAAGGAAAAGAATGGAGGAGGGATTTGGTGTGTGGATCCAGGCTTTTGCAGATGATCACCCTTTCCATGAGGAAGGGCTTCCTAACATCCAACCTAACCCTACCCTGGCAGATTCAGGCCCTGCCCTCTTGTTCTGGCACTGGGTGCCTAGGAGAACAGCCCAACTTCTACCTGACTACAACCTCCCTTCAGGGAGTTGGAGAGAGGGAGAAGGTCCCCCCTGAGTCTCCTCCAGGCTAAACACCCCCAGCTCCCTCAGCCTGTCCTCACCAGCCTTTCCCTCCAGTCCCTTCCCCAGCTTCATTGCTCCTCTGGACCTGCTCCAGCCCCTCCATGTCTGTCTTGAAGCAAGGGGCCCAGAACTTAGCCCTAAGCTGTGATGTGGCAAGAGGAAACGAGTGTTGCCTGCCCTCAAACCAAGGTCCTCATCTGCCTTTAGTCTTCAAGACAGTGTGTCCTAAGCAGGCTTCTCCTTTGACATTTTTATTCCAGATGTCTGCTGCTTCTTCCGTCATCAGTCTCCCTTCTCTTCTCTGGGTGTCAGGAGGATGGAGACAGGCTCTTCTCTGTGTCATCTAGTGATAGGACAAGGGGCAATGAGTGTGAGCTGGAACACAGGAAGTTCCATATAAATATCAAAAGGAACTTCTTCCCAGTGAGGGTGACAGAGCCCTGGAACAGGCTGCTCAGGGGGGTTGTGGAGTCTCCTTCTGTGGAGACGTTTCAAACCCACCTAGATATGTTCCTGTGCGACTTGGTCTAGGTGAGGTCTAGGTGATCCTGCTGTGGGAAGGGGATTGGACTGGATGATCTTTCAAGGTCTCTTCCAATCCCTAATGTTCTGTGATTCTGATGTTCTGAGTGTGGTCACCCAGTTTCTCACTCCTGTGAGCAGCTGGAGCTTCTGGAAACAAATTAAGTCTCCTCATTTTGAAGAGAAGTGATGCATTGCACCAGCCAGCTGCTGCCCTTCTTCAGCTGCTCCCCTCTATTACACACACCCCTTTCACTCCCCACAGCCTGTGTACACACACACCACCCCCCCACCTTGACAGATGAAGATGCTTTGAGGAACTGCTTCAATTTTTCCTCTTCCCTATAATCCATGGCTGGAGTGCCAAATACTTTTAATGCTGCTGCTGCTCCATAGATCACCCCAAAGTGCTGAAGTCCAGCACAGTTAATAACACTCTGGTGATGCTATCAATCAGCAAAGGAAAAACGTCTAACAGCAAACTCCTTAGCGCCCAATGTACCTCCTTATGGCAGAGACAGATGGGGTTGTGGTGCTTTGCAGGGTGCTCCTGGTGTTTTTTCTTTTCCATTCTCCCTAAACCCTTTATCAGAGCTTTTCTGATCAGGGCAGTGTAATTGGTGCTTCCAGTCTTGGTGGCTGGTTTGGGCTTCTCTACTCTGAGCCAGTTCAAACTCTCTCAGATAAGGGATAGATCTGTGAGCAGCAGCAGACTAGAGTGCTGGTGGGAGGATGTGATGGGGACCAGTGTGCCTGTGCTTTGGTGCCGCTGCCGGTTGTGCAGCTGAGGTTTGTTGCTTAGATAGGAACTGTGAACTGTGACTTGAGGAGGACTCTTAGGGGAGTCCAAGTGGATTTTCCCAAGTGTTTAAGGCACAGAAAGGTGCTTCTTTACTCTTCAAACTCCTTTCCCCTAGAATGAGCCCTTTCACTTACCTTGTGCTGGTCTCTTCTCTGACCTTAAGGCAGGAGGTTCTGCGAGTGGAGGCTGTTTGGGTCTGTACAGTGCCTGGTTCAGAAGTGCTTTTACACTCGAAGAAAATTCTAGATGCTTTCTACTTAGAAACCTTGTTGATTGCTCCTGTTTGAAACTTTCCTGTGCTGATCCCAGGTCTCAGCTGGGTACCTGCATATTCCTTCATCCCTAACTGCTGCAATGATCTCAAGTGTTGAATGCCACAATATACAGTTGTCATGAACCAGAAAAATGATGCAACACCCAGCAGGCAATTTTGCCTTCTACATGGCAGCCTTTTCTCAATGCATCATCTCTGAAAAAGCCCCTGCTGGGGCAGCCTTCACATTGCGGGGATAGCAGGTCCTGCCAAATGCTGCACTGGGCTGCCATAATGAACGATACAAAGCCAAAAGCAGGGAAAGGTATCTACAGGACAAAATGAGAAGCAGAAAATATCTAGTTCTGATTTTCCTTAAAGGCAGTGGTACCCAGAGCGGCATTGGTTGCCAGGTCCCACCTGTGCTGGATTGTGTGTGAAGCTTCCTTTGCAGCCTCCAGGACAATAATATCCTGCTCTGAGATGTTCCAAGTCTGCTGAGTCAGCAGAACAGCTGTTTCTTGGGGGAAAGTCAGGACAGTTACTTGAACAACATAATGGATTAAGCTGATTCTGAAGTTAAACCAAAGCCCCTTAATCTTCCTAGTTAATTGTGCTAAAGAGTCAATGCTAAGAGTCACCCATCAGCGAATAAACTCCTTGAATAGGTGATTATTTTTTTTTCCTTCTCTGAAGAGGCCTCTGTGAAAAATCTCTATTTCTTCCTCTCTCTTCCACCTTTCCTTCCAGTTAGAGGAAGGTCTTAGAAAGGTCACAGAATCACAGTTTTGGAAGGGTTCTCCAAAGGGCATCAAGTCCAAGTTCCCTACCATAAGCAGAGTCATCACTCACCAGACCAGATTGCCCAGGGGGCAATTATGCCTTATAAAGGGGTCTTATGCCTTTACCATGCACTGGTAGATGTTTCTGTCCATTGTCCGAACTTCATGTCTGAAGCTACATCAGCCCAGATGGGAAATGTGGAAGGGAACAAACAGCTCTTACTGGGCTTGAGTGTCAGGCAGATTGCAGTGATATGTTAACTAAGTGCCCTACACAGCATCAACCCATTGAACCCCTCTGAGCTTGGAATACCTGCAACACAAACCTCCGTTTTTTGACTACAACTTCCCTGCAGGGAGTTGGAGAGAGGGAGATGGTCCCCCCCTGAGTCTCCTCTTCTCCAGGCTAAACACCACCAGCTCCCTCAGCCTTTCCTTCCAGTCCCTTCCCCAGCCTCGTTGCTCTCCTGTGGACCTGCCCCAGCACCTCAGGAGCTGGGGAAGGATGGCTGCATGTTCTTTGCAGGATGCTTGCAAGAATTGCTTAAGGAAAAAAAAGCAATCTCACCTGACCTCCTGGACCAGATCCTGCCCTCCCTGGTGTTGGAGATCTTGAAACTGCCATCCTTCATTTCCACATGAACACAGCGCTTTGCTCCTAACTCCTTTCACAGCTGGACACATGACAACACTTGTTCTGTGATGGGTTAATAGCTTATTAACACCCTGCCTTAGAGCAGTGGCTTTGGGATGGCTCTGAGGCCATCCTGGATTATTAGGAACAGATTTGAAAAGCCACATCACATCTCTCCTCTTGGCTGCTGTAATGTTCATGGGTTGTATTGTTCATTCACCTTAAGCAGCTGTGGAGAAAAGGTCTCCAATCTCTTTAAGTACTTGCTGTTGAAAGTCAACAGTACCCTGGTGATACAGAGCTGGATCCAGAGATCGCTGCTCACAGTATAAATAACTACATGGCTAAGCCACTTAATTAAGAACTGTCTGTACCTGGTAGCAAGGAAGCTTTGTGTTCTATCGAAGTGTGCAGGGTGATCAAAAAATCTATATCACACACTGGAAAAAATCTCTCAGGATTTACTTAAGCAGATGTAGTCTCCCAGCCAAATGCTGTGGCTGGGGCTTCCCAAGGAGATCAGGAAGGACTAGTGCCTTGTCCATCCATGCCTGTCCTCATGCTTTGCTGTTTCTATGCAAAGTTACACACTTGGCTAAGCAAATGAATCTGGTATCAGCTCAGGACACCTTTCTGGCACCACCTAAAACAGAATGTGTAATATCTAAGCTCCTTTTAAATATGGAAGAGCAAAGGGGACCGAAGGAGGACTTGTGATACAGGCAGTCTTCCCTTCTTTTGAAGCTTGTCCTCCAGTATTGATGCCTAGTATTACACAGAATCACAGAACATTAGGGGTTGGAAGGGACCTCGAAAGATCATCCAGTCCAATCCCCTGACACAGCAGGATCATCTATATGCAGTCACACAGGAACATATCCAGGTGAGTTTGAAATGTCTTCAGAGAAGGAGACTCCTCAACCCCCATGGGCAGCCCATTCCAGTGCTCTGTCACCTTCACTGCAAAGAAGTTCCTTTTCATCTTGATGTGGAACCTCCTATGTTCCAGCTGACACCCTTGTCCTATCATTGGATGCCGCTGAACAGAGCCTAGCTCCATCCTCCTGACACCCACCCTTCAGATATTTATAAACATTAATGAGGTCACCCCTCAGTCTCCTTTTCTCCAAGTTCAAGAGACCCAGCTCCCTCAGCCTTTCCTCATCAGGTAGATCTTCCACTTACAGCAGATAAGTTCTCTTGGATCCCAAAGCCCTTCAAAGTTCCTTGATGCCCCCACTTCATCTCCTGTAGATGGGGCTGCAGTTTTTCAGCTGTCTTGGTTCTGAGCTGGGAGATGACCTCGCCCTTGTGCTTAAGTATCCCAAAGCAAACCCACCAGTGCTCTGGACCCAAATCTAAAGCCCTTCTCTTCCTTTTCTTTTTTTCCTTCTAGTGTCTCTGGCACTCTGCAGACCTTGACCCTTGATACCCTGCTGTGTTGAGAATTGGGGCTGTTAGTCTCGTTTGTAACCATGCTGCTTCTGAATCCATTTGTCCCTGGAGGATCCAAGCTGAACTAAGGCACAGGCAGTGCAGCTAATGCTTTAACTCCCTGCTTTTGTGGGTCACAGTGCTGCAGTCCCATCTCTGCTTCCCATCCTGGAAAGATGGTCTCCTTAAGCAGTTATAAAACGAAGAGCAGTCCAGAAAGTGGTAGGAAATCTTGTAAAACTCATTTTTCACCTCACCTTGTCCCTCCTTGCTAGACCTCTACCAAAACCCTGCTGGTCCAGCATCACTTAAACCTCTGTTTCCCCAAGCCAGGCGCATGAAATCCCCTGTTGGTTGACTTTTGAGTTCAGCTTTTAGCAAACAGGGCTACGTTTGATTGCTCCTTTGTCTTTACAAAGACAGCGGCAGGGGAAACGGCTCAGCAACTAATGTACTTGTCTTTGTCGTTATGAAGTAACCATAAATAAAGCAGATAATAAAAGCAGTCTTTTTTACTCTCTCTCTTCAAATAGTGACAGGAGCTTCCTGGAAAATTACCTTTTTCCCTTTTTTCCTTTTTTTTTTTTTTAGAGTACAAGTTAAAAGGGTTTGGTATTTCTCGACATCTAATAAACAACCACTTTCCCCTCATTTTCCGTCTACTGAAGTAGAAGTAATGAATGCATTTTATCATTGCCTCTCCAGAGAAGACACAGAGTCAAGGATCTAAAGCTTTAGATTTTCATAGATGGAAGTAGCATTAGGAAGAGGGGCAGGTGTCTCCTTCCACTTTCCCGTTCTGGTTGCTGTAGGGAAGCTAAACAGGGTGATCCTAGGCTTCCATCCATTGTCTTTCAAGAATTACTAAAATGGGTCCATTATTCCCCATCAAAAATGAGATACAGTGAAAAGGTGTCTTTGAGGTTTCCCTGCAATATAGTAGATGCTACATTTCTAAACTAATACTTCCAAGTTCCAAAAGGTGCTGCCAGGTACCAGTATAGGCTGGGGACTGACATGTTAGAGAGTAGTGTAGGAGAAAGGGACTTGGGGGTTCTGATGGACAGCAGGATGGCCAGGAGCCAGCAATGGACCTTGGTGGCCAGAAGGCCAATGGCATCCTGGGATGGAGTATGGCATCTGGAGTATTGTGTCCAGTTCTGGGCTCATCAGTTCCAGAAGGACACACAACAGCTGGAATGAGCCCAGCACAGGCCCACAAAGATGGTGGAGTGGAGCAGATCCCTGCTGAGGGAGCTGGGTCTCTTGAGCTTAGAAAAAAGGAGACTGAAGAGTGACCGCATGAATGTTGATAAATATGGAAAAGGTGGGTGTCAGGAGGATGGAGCCAGGCTCCACTCAGTGGCATCCAATGCTAGGAAAAGGGGCAGTGGGTGTGAGCTGGAACACAGAAGGTTCCACATCAATCTGAGCAGGAACTTCTTCCTGGTGAGGGTGGCAGAGCCCTGGAAGGGCTGCCCAGGGGGGTTGTGGAGTCTCCTTCTCTGGAGATGTTTAAAACCACCTGGCCATGTTCCTATGCAACTTCATCTAGGTGATCCTGCTGTGTCAGGGGATTGGACTGGATGATCTTTTGAGGTCCTTTCCAATCCCTAATGTTCTATGATTCTGTGTGTAATTAGACTCTCAGGAAGATGTACCAGGGGCGGGTTCAGAGGGGGAAGATGAGATTCCCCTGATCTCACCATACAGGAGTTTCCTAATCCCTTTGCACTCCTTCCCATCTGCAAAACAAATACTGTTTTGTATTTGAAAAGGTGACTACACCTCCCTGTGTGCATTCACAACATCACCCATGCCTCAGGAACGATTTTTCCATAGACAGTCCCTCAGACCACATGTTTTATTACCACTCATTCAGGTGACAAACTAGGATGTGTTCTGGGGAGGGGAAGACTCTGCAGGGCACAATAGAGCCCCTTTCCCTGCCTGTAGCTTCTCACCTCCCTTGGGAAATTCTTATCTGTGGAAGCAGAAGAATATGAGCTCCTACAGCTAAGAAGGGCGAAGCAATTCCACAGCAAAGGTTACTTTCTTTTCTGAAATGGAAATGTGTTTATAAGCTGAGAAAAATGATTTCTGGCAGCTCAGTTTAAGGGCAAAAAAAATACAAACCAGAGATAAAGGGATTGGCTGAAAAGAGAATGACGGGAGGTCTGAAGAAACCATAATCAATGAATACAGAGTTCAACCTCATTTCTTTCCTGAGGGCTTGCTGAAGGAGGCTATCAGGGATTCCTCCCGCAGGTTGCAGACACAGAGGTTGTGTCCTGCAATCAAGAAGTTGCACGTGTCCTTCTCCCCAACCACCCGGACATGCTGGGAGCTTCAGAGCCTTCCTAAAGGTTCCTGGCTGACTTTCAGCATGGCATCAAAAGGAGACACAGCTCAAAAACAGTGTGTCACACTGCTGCCAGCTCCCACCCCAGAAGCGGTCACGTTCCTGTGGTGGAAGAGTCGATTCTTTAATCAGCAGCTTACAGGTATTTGACGTTCTGTACTCTGCTGCCCCACAGGCCAGTTCCTGCAGAGTTTCTAATTCAGTTCCTTTATCCACTGCATCTCAGCCCACTGGGCTGGTAACAGGCTACCAAATGTAGAAGTGAGTGATTTTAATAGTACAGAGAAGGGCAACTGGGTTAGTGAGGGGTCTGGAGAACAGGGCTGGTGGGAAGAGGCTGAGGGAACTGGGGCTGTTCAGCCTGGAGAAGAGGAGGCTGAAGGGAGACCTCACTACTCTCTACAACCACCTGAAGAGAGGTTGGAGTGAGGCAGGTGTTGACTTCTTCTCCCCAGGAACTAGCAGTAGGACCAAAGGAAATGGGATCAGGCTGGATCTTAGGAAAAATGTCTTCCCGGAAAGAGTGAGGAGGCCTTGGAACAGGCTGCTCATGGAATAGGTGAAGGCACCATCCCTGGAAGGTTTGAACAACTGGGCAGCCAGGGTGTTTGAGGAGATGGGTTAGTGGTTTGAGTTGTAGGGTAGATGGTTGAATTTGATGATCTTGAAGGTCTTTTCCAACCTTGATGATTCTATGATTCTTCCTTGGATATAGGTTGGGAAGCAACGGCTAAGGTGTGGAATGCTGCTTTTAAGATTTCACTGGGGAAATGGAGTTCCATGAAGTGCCTCAGTGTCTCTAAAGTTAAGGAGGGAGGAGGTGAATAGTGCTTGTATGGTGGGTGATAAAATGCTGCTACAGCTTGTCCATGTTTAATATCTAGCCCTGACACTCTCTGACCTGTATTTTGGAGCTTCTGGCACTGAGTGGGACAGTTGCTGGGTGGACAGGGCCAGCTGTGGTGCCTTTGGATGCTCTTTTTCCTGGACTGGTGGAATGTAACTGACTCATAGTGATTGAGTTGAGAGCTCTGGTGGACGCCAGCTCTCTGTTGCATGAACTCTGCATCCAAACAGACCCAAACATCTCTTGACAGAGAGGCAGCACAAGAGTGATGCTGATTTTTCCAACAGAAGTATTCTGTGGGCCAGGGGGGAACTAGATGATCTTTCAAGGTCCCTTCCAGTCCGTAATGATTCTATGATTCTAAGTAACATGACCAGAGGTCTTGCAGGGCTTTATGGTTGAGCTGAAAACTAAGCCTGGACCTCTTGCTTTCCCTTTAGCATCTCCACCCTTCACTTGGAGAAAGTATTAGGGTTAAGTGCACAGAATAGCCTGGTGAGATCTCAGTCACAGCATCCTCCTGTACAGCTGTACTTGTGCAGGCATAGAGCCATGTCCATCAGACCCCTCCTTGTGTTTGAAAGCAAAATTTACCTTCATTCACCCATCAGCCTTGTTGCTGGAGAGGGTGGTGGGAAAAGGATCCATTTTCAGGTCCAGCTTGGTCTGCAGACACCGTAGCTTTTATCTACTGGAATTGTAAAGGCATCTTTGTAAATAAACTCTCTGGGCTTCTGGTATGGACAGAGCTGTGGCAGTTTAACCCCCCTTTCTGGACACATTGCAATGACATTTGTGAGGCCAGTGTTGCTCATGGCATAGCTGTGACTCTAGTACTCCTTTTCTGGTTGGTCTCCCAACATGGCCATGAGCTACAGCTCCTCTAAGACATTGGCCTGTGGACTGACATAATGAAATTGGCCTGTCAAGCCAATTAAGTTCAGATACACTCATGCTGAATAACTCTGTGGAGCAACCTTGGAAGCCACTGTGGGGAGGGAAGTCATTCCTGCTTCACAAAGCCAGTTTTCCAGACTAAAAACACTTCCATTTTCCTTCTGAGGTGCTCCTCAACAAGGTGAAGGTACGAGGAAGACTTTATATTGCCTTTACCTCTGCTTTTCCTTTGCAGTTCTCTTTGCAGTGATGTCTGTCTGTGCAACTGTTGGCTTGAGAGACTAAATTATTGTAGCTTTTCTGTTCTTTAATACTACAACTTGGGAAAGCAGCATCTCTACTGGGTGTTAAATGGTCTCTTCTCACAAAGAACAAGGGACAGGACCAGAGGGAATGGGCTCAAGCTGCACTAGGGGAAGTTTAGGTTGGCCCTGAGGAGAAACTACTTCCTGGGAAAAGCCCTCAGGCCTTGGAACAGTCTGCCCAGGTAGGGGGTTGAATCACCATCCCTGGCTGTGTCTCATAGTTGGGGAGATCTGGAGGTCACAGACGAGATTTAGTGGTGGGTTGGGACAGTTGGGTTCATGGTTGGACTGGATTGTCTTAAAGATCTTTTCCAACATAAACAAATCTACAATTCTGCAGTCTAAATGGAGGAGGAATAGGATCTCTCAGTACTTTCACAGAACATTAGGGATTGGAAAGGACCTCAAAAGATCATCCAGTCCAATCCCACTGCCAGAGCAGGATCACCTGGATCAAGTCACACAGGAACATATCCAGGCAGGTTTAAAACATCTCCAGAGAAGGAGACTCCACAACCACCCTGGGTAGCCCCTTCCAGTGCCCTGTCACCCTCACTGCGAAGACGTTCCTTCTCATATTGATGTGGAACATCCTGCATGATTCTGGCTCCTGCTGCAGGAGTTGTGAGGAAGGTAAAGGAGTCGGTGCTTGTGTCTCTGAGATAATTTCCTTTGGGAGGTGACAACAGGAGCCTGTGGAACAGCCCACGCTCTGGAAATGAGAGCTTGTCCTTGTACTTACACCATCAACTTCTGTGAACAGCCCAGGAGCCTTCCAGTTCTGAGTGGGTAGTTAATAGTGTGTCTGGGAAACCTTCAGAGGAGACCATTAGAAAGAAAAGAAATTCCAGAGCTGTATAATCTCGAGTAAACTCCATCTGTCATATCTGGCCTCTTACTGTTTTAATACCACTGATGATTCCAGGCAAGTGCTGTTGAATGTTTCTGTCACCTAATTAGCCACTATCTTCAAATCTGCTTCATTGTAAAAAGCAATAAACAGGTTCCACCCACTTAGCCATCGCTACGTTAGCATCTGTCAGTAGATGGGATGTTAAGATCAGAAGGTAAGAGATTGAGCAAAGCCACACTGCTCTCCAAAAGCTTTGTGATTCATAGAAACTGGGAGTATTGCACCAAGATTTGGAGAAATAGTAGGGGGAAAACAGCAGCAGGAGGGATAATGGGAAAGAGGGAGAGGCGCTTTCAGATGCTGTAAGCAGGCAGAGCCTCAAGACCCTGATGAGATCCTTCCTCTAGGAAGAACTCTTGGGTGGGTTTATTTGTGCCTCGTGCTCACAGTGCTCCCGTTCTACAAAGCATTTGTCAGATACTCATTACCTAGTGTCTGAGATTGTGATGAGCACATCCCATTACCTACATTATACCTTGTCCTCTCCGATTGAATTTTCTCTAATAGTCTCCTTTATTGGCAATAGACACTGAAGTTATGGGCTGCTGTCAAGCTGAGGTTGTTTACTTGCCTGGTTAACCATTGCTCTCCTCCACTTCCAGTCTTGGCTCCACCCCATATTGAGCCAACAACTTTTACAGCCAGTTGTAAAGGTGGATAAATTGGTGGCTAATCTTTTAAGGTCTGTGTGGTGTTAAGCCTCATTGACTGCATTGCTTGCCAGCTAAAAGCACGCACATGCCCGACACTTAGGAGTGGATTAAGTCATAGAGATCTAACTACAGCTTTAAGCTCTCTTCTTTGCCCTTGTAGAACCTCTTGGTTCCTGGCTAAAACAGAAGAAAGAAAGAGTTCAACAATTGTGCTCTGCTGTGCAGTTTGTGTTGAAGCCATTTGACACTTCTGCTTCATCTTCACAGAATCATTAAGGTTGGGAAGGACCTCTAAGATCATTGAGTCCAACCTTCAAGCCAACACCTCCACGACCACCAGACCTGAGGTGCCACATCCACTCACCTTTTGAATCCCTCCAGGGGACTCCCCCACTGCCCCAGGCAGCCTGTTCCAAGGTTGAACTGCTCCTGCACTACAGAAATTTGTCCTTATTTCCAATCTGAACGTCCTCTGGAAACTGGCCATTTCCTCTGTTCCTATCAGCTGTTACTGAGGAGAAGAGGCCAACACTGGCCTCTCTACAGCCACTATTCAGGGAGCTATAAAGGGCAATAAGGTCTCCTCTGAGCCTCCTATTCTTCAGGCTGAACAATCCCAACTCCCCCAGCCTTTCCTCATCAGACCTGTTCTTCATTTCATTAACAAACTGCTTTTGGAGAGCTGGAAAAGCATTTTGAGGTACTCAGCAAGGTGAAGCTGCAAAGTGTTAACAAGATGCTGGTATTAGCTGTGGTGCTCAGGAGTGTCTAGGAAGGAAAATCGGGGTGGGGGGTGTGTTTTAGCTGCTCCTGCTTTGCTGTTGTTTGCTATGGTTGTGATACTTCCTAATTGTCTCTAGATCCACAAACAAATGTGGTATTTAACATCACAGAGAGGTATCTCATCAACATCAGTAATAAGGAGATAGCTGTTGTAGTGGAAGCTGTGGAGTGTAACTGCTCTGGGTTATGACTCTGAAGGGGGATGTCCTAATGCTAAAGGACAGAGCCCAGGTCTGTTAGCAGCAAGCAGATGTGGCTCTGGCTCACACGACCATGAAGTCTGGCTTTCTGAAGCGGAACCAGTGTGAGAGCTCCAAGTATTCATCTTCTTTCCCGAAGTGAAATAACAGTGTCCACAGATTAAGTAGCTGCCTGAAGAACAGCTTTAGCTGTGAGTAGGAAGTAAATGTATTTTCTCTGTTTCTCTCCTGAATATTAATGTTTGATCCCTGGAGCAGTGGGGTTTTAGTAGAACATCCTTCTGCAGGAGCCCTGTTGGAGTTGGCTGTAACACAGCTGATAGCGTGAGCACAAACCAAGCGACTTGTCAGGGGTTTTACTTAGTTTTGATGAAAGTAAACAGGTATGAAACGGTTTGGAAAACATTCAGAATAGCTGCTTCTCAGCAAGTAAACAGCTGAAACTGGAAGCTATAGCTGAATGAGCACTAGAGGAAGGACAGGGCAGAGGTTCAAAATTGCTACTTGTCCTTCCACACCTACAGAAGGGCCAAAGTCTGTCCGTGAAGCCCTTTGCCCAAAGTGGGGATGTACCTTTCCCAGTTCCTTTTGTTTAGAGTAACCTGGAGGAATCATCACAACACAACAGCCCAGTCTCACCCTTCCAGTGTCTTAAGTCGGCATCTATCTGGTGGTTGAGTCCCCATCCCTGGATGTGTTTTAAAGTTGCTTAGATGTAGTGTTGGGGGATTTGGTTTGGGGGTGAACTTGTAGAGTAGGGTTGATGGTTGGACTCGATGATCCCAAGGGTCTTTTCCAACCTGAATGATTCTGTGAAATGCTGTGCTCACTGATTCTGTACTGCAGACCTGCAGCCTCATGGACATGGTGGGGAGGGGAGTTTCCCTCTGTGGGTGCTGGCACCTTTGGCTTTTAAAGGTGATATATGGAAATGCAGCACAAAACTTAAGCCCTCAGCACTTCTTTAATCCTCTTCAGTAACATGGGAGTTATTCTTTATGCATCACGTAATCAAATTTCTCTGGGTTTATCTGTCACTTGCAGACCTTCATCACCCTTACCAGGGAGCAGGGGGAGATATCCCAGTGACTTGTAACACCAACCATGTCCTATTGTTCCCATTTGTTTGCCGAGCATGAGGGTGGAGAGGCATAAATATTAAAATATACCTATTATAGAGCCAGGCCTCCATTGATAAATGATGTATAAAATCAATTTACAACCTAGGAATAAAAAGCATCCACGAAGCAGTTGCTAGCTCCAGGTACTAGGAAATTATTCCCCCATAACTTGCTCTGACTGGAACTCATTACACACTCTGTCCATAGAATGATTTTGTTGTTAAAAACTGTGTCACTCAGAGCTTATTTATTCCCTCTCCTTGCAAAGACTTTTGGAGTGCCTGCTGCCTGCAAAGCAGTGAGACGAAGCGCTCGGCTCTGCTGGGTGAGTTCTGTGTGCCCCGCTGCCTCAGCAGCACTCTGGCTGCAGGAGATGATGCTCCAAGAGGGCAAGCTGAGGAAAATGGGGAACCATTGACATCTCAGCTTCTGAAATGCTGACAACTGCATATTTAACTCAGAGGGGTGAATAGTCCCATTAGGGTTATGCTGAAATTTAACCATTTGTTTGCCTGCTCTGCTGGGTCACACAAGATGGGAAAGCCTCTCGTGCCAAGGTGTAAGCCTGGAAAGAACATTTATTTCTAGGTTCTTGAGTTTTTGTGGTGCTGGCTGCTTTGCTGTGGGTTTAGGGAAGCACCTTCACTTTTAGGAAGGAGGAACAGCAACACAGACTTCAGAAGTCTGGCTTAAAGGTGTTTTCCTCCTCTCTCTTAAGCCATTCAAGAAGGATTCAGAACTGCTGGAGAGAGTCGAGCGCAGGGCCACAAAGATGATGGAGTGGAGCATCTCCCTGAGGAGAAAGGTTGACAGAGCTGGATCTCTTGAGCTTAGAAAAAAGGAGACTGAAGGGCGACCTCATTAATGTTGATAAATATGTGAAAGGTGGGTGTCAGGAGGATGGAGCTGGGTTCTGCTCAGTGGCATCTAATGATAGGACAAGGTGCAACGGGTGTGAGCTGTAACAGAGGAGGTTCCACATCAATCTGAGAAGGAACTTCTCAGTTGAGCACTGGACTTCCAGTGACAGAGCACTGGAAGGGGCTACTCAGGGGGGGGTTGTGGAGTTTCCTTCTCTGGAGACACTTAAAACCCACTTGGACATGTTCCTGTGCGACTGGATGTAGGGGATCCTGCTGTGGCGAGGTGATTGGACTGGATGATCTTTTGAGGTCCCTTCCAATCCTTAATGTTCTGTGATTCTGTTATTTGAGGTCAGGTGTGGATGTTTCCACAAATGTTGTGCAATCCAGGGACAGAAAGAGTCTTGCAATTGAAAGACAATATGTCACCTTTCTAGCATCTCAATGCTGACCATATTTTATGTGGAAGCTGTTCCTGTCCATCTGAAGGGACAACTGGTATCTCACTGTATTGTACATGTGGTTCTGCTCCCATACTTGTGCAAAGCAGAGGCTCTGAAACCTACTTAGGAACCAAGATGTTAATTTAGATTCTTCCCCCTTTACGGGAACACCTCTATGGCTGGGTACAGGCAGACATGAGCTCATTCTGCCCTTATTCTGATCTGGCTGGCTGAAAGCCAGTGCTGGTGTCTAGAAAGAAGCCGTAGAGGTTCGTTAGCTAATGAGGACTTTTGAAAGATGAAGTGTATGGGTTTGAACATGGCACCATGGCTGGGTGGTTATAGAGCTTCTAGCCACCTTGGAGGTGAAACCCCATTGCAGCCTGAGAGTTGCAAGATTTAAAGAAGGGTAAGAAGAGGCAAACAAGAATGGTGTGAGAGAGGTAGCAGTGTGAGGTCAAACCTGTGTCTCACAGAGGAATGGCTGAGCAGGTATTTCAGCAAGAGGATAAAATGGATGTGAGTCAGCACAGTGTCCTCTCAGGTAGCTCTCATCAACCAAACCTGTTGTCTTTTTTGGCAGGCTCTGGCTGATGGGGGCCAGCGGTGAAGGTAGCATAGCCCCAGTTTCCTTGGGGGCATTGGACTTGGTATCACCTGACATTTCGATTAAGAAAAATTTTCCTGAGGTGGAATTAATAGGGCACCTGCTAGATGGATGAGAGTGTGGCTTGGCAACAGAGCTCAGAGTGTAGTTGTTCAAGGAGCAACATCAATGAAGGCGGTTGTTTCATGCAGGCTCCCCAGGGATGGATTATGTTGGTCCGTAGCTATTCAATACTTTTATTAATGGTTTAGCTGATGATCCATGTCCTTTGCAGGGCTAGATTGCAGATGAAGTAAAGATTTGTGATGTTGCAAATAATGTAGTTACTGTTAGAGCGTTGAGCCTCACAGTTAGATGGTCACAGCCCAACAAGTTGTGCTGTAGCAGCTAAGAGGATCCAACACAGCTGGCATCCCCGGGGGGTTGTGGAGTCTTCTCTGAAATTTCTCAGAAATGTCTTCTCTGGAGACATTTAAAACCCGCCTGGACGTGTTCCTGTGTGACTTGATCTAGGTGATCCTGCTGTGGCAGGGGGATTGGACTGGATAATCTTTTGAGGTCCATTCCAATCCCTAATGTTCTGTGAATCTAAGATTCCGGTGTTTAGGAGCTCAGGATTTTGCTAGCGAGAGACCTTCCTACCCTGCTTCTATGAAAGGAATATTGCACAATGCTATGGTGTCAAAGCCTCTGTGCATAAGAAGCAATGTGGTTACACCCTGCTTTGAAAGTATCCTGCTTGTAGGAAAGCTAATCCCAATCCAGACTGGCATAAGCAAGGAGAGAACCCAGCCCCTCAAGCAGACATCTTCTAAATGCAGACTTATGCAGCCAGTAATTCAAAATATTGGCACCTCTGGAAGAAGCAACAGGGTCTGTGGCATTTTATAAGGATGACATTGTGAATAAACCATGCTTGAGTAAGCAAAATTGAACGTGGTGGCTTTGCAAAGCACGTTTTAGCAGCCAGCCAGCCAGTGGCAATATTAGCCTCTCTCTCACTTCTTGATTCAGTGGTTTATTCTATATTAAAAAATCATCTGGTTAAATGCAGCAATAAAGTTCAGTGAATTAAAATCAATGCAGTGTCCTCATCGCTGTGCCCTAGCTCCAGGGATGCTTTTTGGAGCCCTGTGCTGAAACCATTCAGATGAAGTGGCATTTTGCCTTGAGAAACCTTCTGAATAGCCAAGGAAACAAGGGCAGGAGAGGACTGAAAGCACAGATGAAATTACAGCCGTAGGCTGGTGATGGACTACTCCAGGGCTAACCATCATTGGGCTACATGTGTCCCGTTTCTCTGCTCCTTGGGGACTTCGGAGGGTTAATTACAAGCTGGGTGCAGAGTGGGTTGAGAATAGCCCTGAAGAGAAAGACCTGGGGGTGCTGAGAAGCCAAACATGAGCCAGCAGTGCTTCTGCAGCCCAGAAGGTCGTGTCCTAGCAAGGATCAAGAGAAGTGTGACTACTAGAGTAAGAGAGGGGGTTCTCCTGGTCTTATTCTGCTCTTGTGAGACCCCACCTCGAATCCTGTGTCATGTTCTGGTGTCCTCAACATCAGAAGGACATGGAACTGTTGAAGTGAGTCCAGAGGAAGCCGCAAAGATGATCTAAGGACTGTAGCACTATGAGGCTAGGCTGAACCTAGGAACCTCCAGGAATGCTGGAGAGGGACTTCTCCCAAGGAAATCCAAGGATAGGACAAGGGGAAATGGTTTGAAACTGGGGGAGAGAAGGTTCAGAGTAGATCTTAGGAAGAAGTTCTTCAGGACAAGGGTGGAGAGACTCTAGAATCAATTGACTGGAAAGGCTGTGGCTGCCCCCTCCCTGGAGGTGTTCAAGACCAGGTTGGATGTGACCTTTAGCAACTAAGTCTGGTTGAGTGAGAGGTTGCAGTAGGTGATCTCTAAGCTCCCTTCTGACCCAAGCCAGTCTGTGATTAATAACATTGAAAGAGTGAATCTGAGCCTTAAATGTTCCTCTGCCCCAACAATCTCTTGAAAGAAGCACAAATGCATAGAGACTCTCAGTACTCCATTTCTTGCTTCTGAGGCAGGGGTTCATGGTGTTCACCTTGGTAAGGAGCCATTATGCTGTAAAACAATATCCCTCTTAATAACTGTATTAATTTTAAATGCCAGAGATGTAGCAATAAAATTTCCTTGTAGGTTGTTACAACCAAAGAGCCCTTTATCTGCCACACCAGCAGGCTTGAGACTTCTCCCCAGCCTCTTCCTTCAGTGGTACTGGTGACAACTGCAACGTAATATTTTACAGCAAGCACTGTGTTTGAAAAGGTCAATGGCTGACGTTATTCATGGCAGGGGGAAGAAGGAGGGTGAGAGATCTACCAGCTTCTTGCTTTAGAATGTTCCTTTAATTCTACTGTAGGGCTGGAAGGAAATGGGAGTGGGGTTTTCATGCAGTGCAGGTACTCAGTGATTTCAGAGTCAACCCAACTTTGTGCCTTCCCAAGCATCTTCTAAATTTCCAACAGTTTTGCACATGTTTGGATTTGCAAGGATCTCTAAGCTGTGAGTGGTGCTAGCGAGCTGCTCCTCAACATGAGTTAGTGGTGACCTGACAGTTGCTGGGTTGGATGTTGGACTCAATGATCTTAAAGGTTTTTTTCAACCAAAGAGGTTCTGTGACTGCCTAAATTGTATGGAAAACAGTGCCCTGATGCATCTCACTTCTGCTCTCTGTAATTTTTTCTCAGTCCTTCAGTCCTATTTCATGATGCCGTGCCCTACCTAAATCAGTCCTGCTGCTCCTTGAGATCACTTGAGCTATTCTGACTGAGCAGTCATCATGGCTCAGGGAGATGCCCCCATCACCTCTGGTGTGTTGAGACTGCCTTAGGGTGTAAAAGTTTTTACTGGATGAGATGAAGAGAAGGCCTGCAGCTCTCTTCTCGTGCCAATCACAAAATCATTAAGACTGAAAAGGACCTCTAAGATCATAAAGTCCAGCCTTCAAGCCAACACCTCCACGACTGCCAGACCATGTCCCACAGTGCCACGTCTACTGCCTTTTGAGCACGTCCAGGGATGGAGTCTCCCCCATTGCTCCAGACAGCCTGTTCCAGTGTTTAACTGCTCTTGCACTAAAGGCATGTTTCCTCATTTCCAATCTGAGCTTCCCCTGGGGCAACCTGTGGCCATTTCCTCTGCTCCTGTCAGCAGTTACTGGGGAGAAGAGGCCAGCACTGGCCTCCCTACAGCCTACTTTCATCTGGGCGCTGTAAAGGGCAATAAAGTCTCCTCTCAGCTGCCTCTTCTTCAGGCTGAACAATCCCAGCTCCCTCAGCCTCTCCTCATAAGTCATGTTCTCCATTCCTTTCACCGGCTTTGTTAGGAAATCAATCATCAAACACTATTAGGGAATAAATCATCAAAATGCTACAGGCATCACAGCCAGATGGGCAGTCCACGTGCACTCCAGTCATGTTGAACTGGGAGGTAGGGGAAGAGTCACACCTGAAATCAGCCCAAGCATATGCTGTGATTTCAGCCAGGAACATGGTGGCTCTTAAATAACCGCTCAGGCTTCCCTGGGCTGTGCCTGTTACGGGGCTAACAGCAAATGCAATTTGTTTGATGGCTCAGATTTGCTAACCTTGATTCCCCACCCCCCACCCCCCCAGGCTGGTCTCGAGCCAAGACAGTGGGTGATCCAAAGCTGAGTTAAATTTTCAGCACACTTTTAAAAGCAATAAGGACAGTAAGGTCAAGTGCTCTGGCTTTCTCTATAGCCATGACAGGAAGGGCATCTTGATAATCCCCATCTAGCTTGTAACTTTCCCTTGAGTAAGGGAGCTTTGCATTTGTTTTTATTCATTTCTCGTGTTTAAGATGGGCTTCACTTTTGACTGAAGACACTAAGGGGCACAATCTACTTCATTCCCTAGTCCAGCAGCCGTTCCAAAGATTTATTAGGTTTTCAGCTGGAAAAAATCCCAGCATGTTCTGCTTCCAGCCTGTATTTTGTTTGCTTCAGCTTTAAGCCACTAGTTTACGTTATGTTTTTGCTGGATTAAAGAGACCTTTACTGTCTTGCAGGTGGGTCAGAAAGACCAACAAACCCATTCATTCTGTCAACAGGCAGATAAAATCTGGCTTTGGTTTGAAGTTCAGCATCCCTGTGGCTTACGTCTGGCTCTGGTGTGACTGGTCTGGACTTGCCTCAAGGTACTTTAAATTGCAATACATACAAATGTAAACTCAAACCGTGCAGACCAACAGAAATACTTGGATCCAGAGCCCATTCTTAAAAGCATAAAGCAAATCACCAAAATAAAGAGAGATGGAGAAAGACTAGATGATCTTTTGAGGTCCTTTCCAATCCCTAAAGTTCTGTTGCTCTGTGAAAGAGGTCAGCCTGGAGTCAGAATTTCTCTCAGTGCATTTAAATGCTCTCAGTGGGTCAAGATTACCAGGTGGGTGGTGGCTGAGTCTCAAGGAGGTGGTTCTCACCCAGTTCTCATGTGGATTTTGCCAACAGAGGACTCTGACAGGTGTCCCTGCTCAGAGGAGAGCTTAAAGGGTCTCACTTCAGATCACTGGTCATAGGGTTTGAGAAAATTGACTCTGGCCAGATATTTTTCCATTATGGCTTAAACTGAGTGATGGAGTATTTCTGACTGTACATTCCAGAACTGGCTGGGTCTTGAAGTCCTAATATTACAGAATCACAGAGTCACAGAACATTAGGGATTGGAAGGGACCTTGAAAGAAAGATCATCCAGTCCAATCTCCCTGACACAGCAGGATCAAGTCACACAGGAACATGTCCAGGCAGGTTTTAAACGTCTCCAGAGAAGGAGACTCCACAACCCGCCCTGGGCAGCCCCTTCCAGTGTTCTCTCACCCTCACTGGGAAGAAGTCCATCTCAGCTTGATGTGGAACCTCCCATGTTCCAGCTCACACCCCTTGCCCCTTGTCCTAGCATTCTTTTGGTCACAGGTGTCCCAGATCTGGCAGCAATGTGCCACTGCAGCCAGCCAGATGCTCATCTTGCCTTTTCTCAGGCTGTTAGGATTTGAGCAGACGGGAGCTAAACCAGTACGGCATTGGCTGAGCCCTCCTCTCCAGTACTGTGAAAGGCACAGGCAGTTGTATGTGTTGGAGAATGGGAAGCTCAGAGCTTGCACTGAGGAGCAATGATTGGGTGCAATATCGTGCCAACAGCCCACAGAACGTGCAGCCTGTGGGAGCTGCTATCTAGGAGCATCAGAGGTCTTAAACCAGCTCAGAGGGATGGATCTTGTCTCTGATGGTTTTAGCAGGAGCAGCCTCTGTCTCCCTGCTAAGGGCCAGTAGAGCTGTTTCTGTATCTCGTGAGGAAGAAAAAAAAGCCAGCCCTGCATCACGAAACTGAAAGTCAGAGAGGATATTTTTCTATCTGAGGGTTATTTAGACTTTGTGTGTTCTTTGCAAGATACACAAAAAATATCCTTGGTATGAGGTTTAATGGCTCAAGGGCTGAGAGAAGAAGAGGTAAATAATTCTTACATTTGATATAGAGATGGCTCTCTCCTTGTTTGTCAGATATGATCGATGTCACCCACTGGTCTCCTATTGTTATTCTGTTGTTGCCTGTCACAGTCACACCCTCCTTTGAATCCTCTTCTCTTTTTTTCCCCCTCTCTCTTTCTTTCTCTCCTGGTGCTGGGCTTGTGAGTAATTTATGTATGACAATATGAGACTAATTCTGTTATTATGTCAAAGGGAAATTGAATCTGGGGCTTTAGAGCTGCATCTGGGAGAAATCTTCAAATGAATCTGGAGTGCAGGAAAACTCCGTGTTCGATTCACTCGCTTGTCACACTGCCTGCCAGATTAAGTCGTTATGAAGGGCAGGGAGGGAGAAATGAGGAGGAAAAACCATGGGAGTTAGACTGAAAAATTAAACGGGAAGGAGGAGAGGACAGAAGAGTGAAGACCAAAAATAAAAGGAACAAACTGAGATGGCAAACGCAGCAACCCGAGATATTGGCAAACCATTCAGCTGAACTATCAAGCATGTGCTTAGCATTAAGTGAAAAGCACAGCTGAGTCAAAGGTCCAGGTCATTCTCATAGTCCCAACCGGTATAGGGAACAGTATTACAGAATCATTAAGGTTGGAAAAGACATCTAAGATCATCAAGATCAACCTTCAGCCCAACAATTCCATGACCACTGTTGTGGTTGTATTGACCATATGTGCTGTATTGTCCACCTCTGACAGTTTGGAGAGAGGGATAGCGCTGCAGAGCCATCCTTCAATCTGACAGAGCTGTCTGTGGCTGATGCTTTGACAAAGGGTTAAAGATTTCCAGATCGCAGACGGCTTAGCCACTCCCTGGAGGCTTCTGTTCAGTATCTTTAGCAATATATAACCCAGTTACCTCCACCGAGTCAGGTGGATGTCACCTGTGTCACCTAGACCAAGTTGCCCAGAAACATATCCAGGCAGGTTTTAAACGTCTTATCTTCATCTTTAGTTTCTCTTGCTTCCCAACATTTGCTTTACCTGTTAGAACACAGGGGCTGACAGGCCACAGGACAGAGCAGATTTGGGAGAACCTTCATGTCTTTTACCCAGCTTCTGTGTGACTTGGTCTATGTGATCCTGCTGTGGCAGGGGGATTGCACTAGATGATCTTTTGAGGTCCCTTCCAGTCCCTAATGTTCTGTGATTCTGTGAGGTAAAACCAAGGGAAATCCCCGTCTCTTTTATGAAGAAATTCTAAAGATTATAAGATTCCAAACCTAAAGGCACTGCAATAAATGTATGAAGTTGCCTTTTAACGCACTCCTTGCTATTTCTGCATCATCTGTGATCCAGAGCTTTTTTTTCAGACACCGGAGCCGGCTAATTTGGACATGTTTTAGAGTTGGCTGCCACCTGCTGGGGCCTTGTTTGTACTTTCAGGAGCTTTGGAGGAGCTAGGGTGTGTTGAGTCTGTTTTAAGTTTAGGAAGATGCCAGTATGAGCTGTGGGTGCCAAAATGTATAGACTTAGGAATAAGTGACTTGAAAACTGACAGTCCTTGTCTCTGGTGCAGTGCTTTTAAATGGAAAGAAGAGATTCTCGATGTTGCTCATCACTCTTATTCCCTAAGTCAGCAAAAAAATATTCATTAAAAAGCTGAATTTGCTGAATAACATCCCCCTAAGGCAATGCTAAACTGCCCAAACCTCCTTTCCTTCTGTATATAAAATCATCTTTTGTTTAATACAACTTACTTCAGCATCTACAAAAGCTCTGCATTATAATGACACTGCAAGAAATTCACCCAAGAGAATCTACCAGCAGTTAACCAAGACGGGCTATGCTGTGTGTTTCAAAGAGCCACAGCTTTGCAGGCAGTGGTACCTGAAGCTTCAGGGAAACTATCACATGCTCAGCTGCCTGCAGAATCGTGGCCATCATTACTGAGAAGAAATTCTTTCCTTGTTGTATGGTGCTAATTGCCTACAGTGCCTGCAGTTGGGAGTGTCAGTGTAAGATCCAACATGGCCCCCTACTCCTGTGGGACCCTCTTCTCAGTCTACTGTGCAGCAAAAGGAGCTGAAATCCTAAAATCATTTCTAAACGAGTAATTATTATTGGCCTTTAATGCTAAACCCATCTGTGAGGGTGACAGAGCACTGCAAGGGGCTGCCCAGGGGGGTTGTGGAGTCTCCTTCTCTGGAGATATTTAAAACCCACCCGGATGTGTTCCTGTGCAAGTTGGTCTAGGTGATCCTGCTCTGGCAGGGGGATTGGACTGGATCATCCTTCACGGTTCCTTCCAATCCCTGACGTTCTGTGATTCTGTGATCAGGAAATTTCAGCTGAGAATGAAGGATGGTGAACATCAGACAGCTCATAGCTGCAGCAATACCTGGAGTTGAGGATACTAATTGCCCCTCCTACTGTTCAGTTCAAACCTAAGAAGCTTCAAGCTGTTAGCCCAGACTTTGTGAACAGATGAACACATCAGTCTGTGTCTGACCCTAAGAGCAGACAGAGTTTATTATCACGTGTAGCTGAGGAAGTGCACTGAGAGTGTTGCTGACGTGTGTTGCAGCTAACGCTGCAGGCAGTGACCCATGGGCAGAAGTCTCCTCTTTGGCACTGCACAGCCACAGTTGCTTTCCAAGGTGTGGGGTCTGAAGCAAAATGTTCCTGCAGAAACAGAACTTGTATTCTTGCCCTGTGCAGTGCAGCTGTGCCAGGTTACCAAGAGCAGTCCCTTCTCTGCCTGGCCAAGGGGAGTGAGCTGTGCTGAAACACTCTCTTCCTTCTCCGCGGCTGTAGTTCTTCCTGTCAGTCTGTTCACTTTTGTCATATCTCTCCATCACAGAACATTAGGGATTGGAAGGGACCTCGAAAGATCATCCAGTCCAATCCCCCTGCCAGAGCAGGATCACCTAGACCAAGTCACACAGGAACATGTCCAGGCAGGTTTTAAACATCTCCTGTTAGAGTTTCCCATGTGAGAACGACTCCACACAGACCGATGAGATCACGGTAGAAGCCGTTTATTAGTTCTCAGCCTGTCCCTTCTATACAGGCTCTCCCTCCATGCGATCTTGCAAGTTATAACAACAAGAAGTGCTATCTTGCTCACAAGACCATCACGCCTCCTAGCTAGCTTCCCAACTCTTGTGGCCTTCTCGGTTATCTCGTGTCCATGGCACCTGGTTCTCCTCCGCCAGCTAGCCACATTCCTTAGCTACGATGTCTTAGGCTTGAAGTAGCATCCACTACCACAGTGTCCAGAGAAAGAGACTCCACAACCCACCTAGGCAGCCTGTTTCGGTGCTCTGTCATCCTCACTGTGAAGAAGTTCCTTCTCATATTGATGTGGAACCTCCTCTGTTCCACCTTACACGCATTGCCCCTTGTCCTATCACTAGATAACATCGAGAAGAGCCTGGCTCCATCATCCCTGAAGACATTCAAGGTCATGCTTGGTGGGGCTGTGGGCAACCTGGTCTGGTGAGTGATGCCCCTGCTTGTTGCACTAAACTACAATATTAGGTTGGACTAAATGATCTCTGGAAAGTGAGGAGCAAGAGGGATTCTGTGAGTCTACCCATCTTCACAGATAAAACGATCCCCTCCAAAGCCTCACACCAGTTGTGAGTTTGCCTCAACATTGTTTTTGCTGCAGTTGTATTACTTCAGTGACAGCCTGTTCAAAACATCTGCATTGTTATCTGAGCTGCTATGATTTACACGTCAGCAGCTGCAACTCTGTCCTACAGCTTTAGAAGTGCTTGTATCAGCCTCGCTTCCCCTTATCTTGACACCATCGTGCTGCTCCCCGCCACCTAACTCTAATGAAGTGGTTTGTATTTATTTGCTGGCTAAGACTTTGGAAGCTGCCAGTGCCTTGCTGCTACCAGAGCATTAATCATTCATCATACTCTGAAAGCAGAAGTGTAGTGATTTAAGAACAAAAGGATTTAAAGAAAAATAAACACATGACCCGCTGCGGCTGCTTTAGGGAAAGGAGCAATATATGCGTGGAAAAGCAGTAATGAATAGCATCTGCTTTATCTGGGGAAGAGCAAACAGTTGTAGACATTGATCATTCCTCAGAAAGAGTGGTGTTGACCAAAAACATGGAGAAAAGCCATCCAGAAGCTATTTTGTGCAAATGAAGTGCAGATTTGTGTATATGAGTCGATACCCCATTTGCTGTTTCCTTTCATTAAAACCACAACATTAGCACTGGAAAACGATTATAATGGTTATGGTCAAAGCCGCTGCAATGCTCAATTCACAGGGAACTCAGAGAGGGCAAAGGAGGAAAAAATGATCCTTCAGAGACAAAAAAAAAGGGTCTACTTTCAGGTAGTGAAGCTCTAGTGGAATAGGCTCAGGTATCTTGTCGTTTTATGCTCTTATCATAGATTCATTAGGGATTGGAAGGGACCTCGAAAGATCATCTAGTTCAATTCCCCTGCCACAGCAGGATCACCTAGACCAAGT
>JAOXOE010000856.1:4812505-4841201 GCA_028565055.1 Phoeniculus purpureus | reverse complement strand
GGTTTAGGGGTGAACTTGTAGAGTAGGGTTGATGGTTGGACTCGATGATCCCAAGGGTCTTTTCCAACCTAAATGATCCTGATTCTATGAAAATTCGAACTTAAGCCTTCAAACCCTCCTCCTCATGTTCTTCAAGCAACCTAGTAATAGGCTTCTCAGTGATAAAAGAAGCTTTGTGGACACCAACAAGGGCTGTACTGCTTGGGATGCTGGATTTTAGGCTGGTGCTTGCATTGAGTGTGATGGATCCCTGAGCAGATGCAACCTTCCCTCCCCACACCCACCCAGCAGTCTCCTGCCTCTGCTTGTCACCATCTGCCAACACCCCCCGTGGATGCCAGTACAGGTAGCTGATGCCTTATGGTCCCTTTAGCACATCTCCTGGCGAGCCTTGCTGCCTGAAGAAGATAAATGTTTGTTAAGCCACACCTACTTACTTGAATTATTGTCCCCGAAAGGAGGCCAATTGTCAGTAATTCATTACCAAACCTTTGTTAGCACAGTGGATGCTGTAAGTAGCGAGCTCTGATTGCCCTTTCTCTTACTGTTTATCGGCTGTGGTTTCTATTAAGAGCCTTCAGTACATCTTCTCTCTCTTTCTCACACGTCAGCTCTGCAGCAGAATCTTGTCGCGTCTTGGCCATTTATATCTGGTTCCTTGGCTTGTTTGTTTGCTATAGTCTAAAGAGAAAAAACAAAACAGAGCTTTCCTCGTTCAAAGGAGAGAAAATAGGCAGACTGTAGCGTGATCGGGAGAGCCTGGCAGAAGGCACAGAGCTATTGCTCAGCAATTATTTCTCCCTCAGCTCCATCGTGGCAGTTCCTCCCACCCGATGGCACTTGCTGAGCAGTGGAGAAGGAAAAGGTCAGACCCTTCAGTGCCATCATCTGGGATGGGAATTTCTAGAAAATGGTCTCTGTAGCTGGATAAAAGTTGGTCCTCTGTAACTTATATGGCTCTTTCATTTTATTTCTTGATTCCTGTGGCTGCTGGCCATCTAGGTCAGAACCAGTGTGGCTTGAGAATTAGAATTTGGCAATTCTGTGCTAAGAAGATGAACTAGAAGGTCCTGCTACCCATATTGAGGTTGTCTCACCACAAAGTGTGAATAATAAATAGGGAGAACGGCATTTTCTGTTTCATGCTTGAATTTCTCTCACATCAATTAGTTTCCATCAGGCTTTTCTGCAGAAGAATTGAGCTTTGAAATGCTTTGACTCAAAATGAACCAAAGTTCTGGGGAACCGAGGGCAGGAAGTTAAAAGGAAAACCGCTGATGCCTTCTACAGTGTAGTTAGTCATGTAATTAATTTCCTGCACCTTTAGAAGTCCTTCAGTTTTATTTTCTTTATTCTATTTTGGTCAAAGTTGATCTCTAGTAACGATTCTCTGCATCTTGAGCTGAAAATCCATTGGCTTGTAAATTTTATGGATTGAATATAGAAGAGAGAAATTACAATTGTCCACTTGGTTCTGCTGTTGCCTCTGGCTACGGTTTTTCAGAGCTGCAGTAGTTACGTCCTTGTCTGACTGCCATCCTTGAGATATTCAGGGAGGTTATCCTGCTGCTTTTGCAGGAGTTTCATTGGCACAGCCGCTGCAGGTGTTAACTGGGACATAAGCAGGGCTTAAGCCTGCCTTAGAATCATAGAATCATCATGACTGGAAAGGAACTCCAGGATAACCAGGTCCAGCCCTCATCCTAACATCTCTGGCAGGGGGATTGGACTAGATGATCTTTCAAGGTCCCTTCCAATCCCTAATGACTCTTATGATTCTATCTCCCTAACCCCTAGACCATGGCCTCACGTGCTCTAACTACTTAGTTTTTAAACACCTCCAGGGACAGTGACTCCACCACCTCTCTGGGCAGCCTGTTCCAGTGCCCAACCACTCTCTGAGGAAAGAATTTCTTCCTAGGATCCAACATAAACGTCCCATGATGCAACTTGAGGCCATTTCCCCTCATCTTATCATTAGTGATTTGGGAGAAGAGACCAGCACTAGCCTCGCTACAACCTCCTTTTAGGTAGGTATGGAGAGCAATAAGTCTCCTTTCAACCTCATCTAGACTAAGTAACCCAAGTTACTTCAGTTCTTGCTTTCTGAAGTAATCCTTGAGGTCTCCTACATGGAGACATCCCTGCCTCTCCAGCACTGGTGCTGAAATCTCAAGAGTTAATGAGATTACAAAAGGAGGACTGAGCCATCCTGTGACAAGAACCGTCCACCAAGCAGCTTCCTTCACACCCCAGCCCAGCAAGAATGTTAGGAAAGTCTGCAGGCAAAATTAATCCCTGCTTTTTTGATTGTTTGATGTCTTTTGATTGTAATTTAAACCACATGTAATTGATATAGAAAAATCTCAATATATATATAATATGTTATCTCTTTATATATGTAAATATATAGAAAATATATACATTATGTATTTTTATATATAATCTATCCCCCTGCCACAGCAGGATCATCTATATCAAGTTGCACAGGAACATATCCAGGCAGGTTTGAAACACCTCCAGAGAAGGCGACTCCCCAGCCCTCCTGGGCATCCCCTTCCAGTGCTCTGTCACCCTCACCATGAAGAAGTTTCTTCTCAGACTGATGTAGAACCTCATCTGTTCCAGCTCATACTTGTTGCCCCTTGTCCTATCACTAGACGACATTGAGAAGAGCCTGGCTCCATCCTCCTGACACCCGCTTTTCACTTATTTATAGACATTAATGAGGTCACCCCTCAGTCTCCTTTTCTCCAAGCTAAAGAGACCAGCTCCCTCAGCCTTTCCTCATAAGGGAGGTATTCTACTCCCATCATCATCTTCGTGGCTCTGCGCTGGACTCTCTCCAGCAGCTCTGTGTCCTTCTGGAACTGAGTGACCCAGAACTGGACACAAGATTCTAGATGTGGTCTCACCAGGGCAGAGTAGAGGGGGCGGAGACCTCTCTTCATCTACTAACCACTTCCCTTCTGATCCACCCCAGGATGCCGTTGGCCTTCTTGGCCACAAGAGCACATTGCTGGCTCATGGAATCCTGCTCCACCAGGATATAGTTAAACCAGAATAGTGAGAATACAAGGTGCTACTTCAGGAAAAACTGCAGGAAAATCGTATCTTTACATTTTCAGTTTGTTTGCTTGTTTCCAGTTGTAATTTAAAGCACTTATAATTATATATTTCTGTGTATTTAAACCAGAATAGCAAGCTTGCAAGGTGTTCTTTGATACCTAGGGCCAAGGAGTTTACATATCCAAAGTAGTTTTCCCTATCTTGCTGCAGATCTTAAAGAGCAGAGTAATTTGTGCTTGGTTTGTCTTTATGGATTTTGGTTTTTTCTTATGCAACATATTACTCCATGCACGTCCCGACATTCTGCTCTCTAGTCATGACAGCGAGTGATGTTAATAGAGAGATTTCAGATTAATGCTGCCATAAACCCTTCACAGAGCAGGGGGGAAGCCACAAGTGTCTGCTGCAGTGATTCACTTTCACTTCTCATGTGCTGTCTCAGTGCTTGTAAACCAAAGCACCGGTGTTTTCATAGGATCATGATGGCTGGAAAGGACCTCCAGGATCATCAAGGTCAGTCTTTGTAAATATTGTCTGGGGTGAGCTCAGCACACGCACTCAGGTTACTCAAGTTCCAGTTATTGCAAGAGGTGAGGATGTCCTGGTGTAGCAGGAGAACGGTCTTGCTATGAGCGTGAATCACCCAGCTGCTTTTGCTCTGGTCCGGCACCAATCCGTATCCAATTGAGAAGACATAGTTAACTTTGTGGGAATGAAGGATGAGGTGTTGTGCCTGCAGAACTCTGTGGAAAGACAATGCATTTTGTTCTCTCAGAGCTATTCATAGAATCATCACGGCTGGAAAGGGCCTCCAGGATCATCAAGTCCAACTCTTATCCCAATATCTCCCTAATCCACACACCATGGCCTCAAGCGCTCTAGGTATTTGGTTTGTAAACACCTCCAGGGATGAAGACTCCACCCCCTCCCTGGGCAGCCTGGTCCAGTGCCATTACAGAGCTGCTGTAGGGACTCCAGTGTAGAGCAATAAGGATGATGAAGGAAGTGGAACACCTCCCTTATGAGGAAAGGCTGAGGGAGCTGGGTCTTTTTAGCTTGCAGAAGAGGAGACTGAGGGGTGACCTCATTAATGTCTATAAATATGTGAAGGGTGGATGTCAGGAGGATGGAGCCAGGCTCTTCTCAATGTCATCTAGTGATAGGATGACGGGCAACAGGTGTAAGCTGGAACATAGGAGGTTTCATATAAATATGAGAAGGAACTTCTTCACAGTGAGGGTGATGCAGCAATGGAAGGTGCTGCCCAGGGGGGTTGTGATGTCTCCTTCTCTGGAAACATTTCAAACCCTCCTGAATATGTTCCCGTGTGACTTGGTCTACATGATCCGGCTGTGGCAGGGGGATTGGACTGGATGATCTTTCAAGGTCCTTTCCAATCCCTTATGATTCTATGATCTCCCAAGCTCTTCAGGAGATGCTAGGTCTCCTCAGACTTGCTGACACGTTTTCAAGCTTTTTTGATAACAAAAAATAAATTGAAAAGTCCCTTCCGCAGTGCTGGCTGAGCTCTCGGGCTTAAAGGATTATTTATTTTAGGATGGCGAGATTGGCATCTGTTCTCCGTTGGGATGGACATGAGAAGTTGGGTTCTCACAGCTGACTGACCACTAGCAATTCACAAGATTGTCAGGTTTCCCCTCTCTAGAATGGAGCCATAAATTTTGTCCCATGGTTGGAAATCTCAGGATGAAATAGGGAAGTACAAGTCAATGGTTGTGGCGGAGGATGTAGAACGATATAATTGATATTCTCATCTCTCGGGCAAAATGATTTAATGTTTTGTTGTTTAAAGAGATTTATAAACTTGCAAGGCCAGGCTCTGTTCTGGCGTAAACTGTCATCGCGGCTTCAGTTTACATCAACTGTAATTCCGGGCTGATTTCTGTGGCTTATTAATAGGCTTCTGTTGACTGTTATAATTTGCATTAAGTAAGAATTTTCTATCCAGTAGGCTACAGATCTTGAAAGCCATTCGTCACCTGAGGCCGTGTTGATAAAACTGATTAGCGAGAGGAAGGCAGGCAGAAAGAAATGTGTTCGTGGGGAAAAGGGCAGTACATCAAGCTGAAATTCAGGAGAAATGCTGAGTTAACAGAATGGATCAAGAGTTATTAACCTTTGCATGAAAACTGCGACGCAACAGCGGGGAATTTGCCGAAGTGGAATTTTCAGCATCTCTCTGGAACTGCTCGACATATGGGGAAAGACTGCAGCATTACTCAGACGGAGTCTGATTTTTACTCTGACTTGACACTTTGCTCTGACTGTTCCAGAGTACTTTTGCCTTAATTAATCTATTGGACTCTGGTCAAGTCTTCACCAGGTGATCTGTTCCAGCTGAATCTCAGTTCAGCAAAGACTGCAATAGTTGTTTCCAGTGTGTAAATCATAGAATTACAGAATCATAGGGTTGGAAGGGACCTCCAGAGGGCATCCAGTCCAATCCCCCCACAACAAGGAGGGCCATCACTCACCAGACCATGTTTCCCAGAGTCCCAGCCAGCCTGACCTTGAATGGCTTCAGTAATGGGACCTGCACTGTCTCTCTGGGCAGCCTATTCCAGGGATCCACCTCCCTCACATTCAATGACTTTTTCCTCCTGTCCAGCATCACTCTGCCCTTTTCCAGCTTTAGACCATGACCCCTCATCATTCTCTGCTCTTGAGAACAGTCTTTCCCAGCCTTCTGACAGCCTCTTTCAGAGATTGGAATGGATCAGAGTGTTTCCTATTGTGTTTGGAATATCTGGAGGCACTAAAAGGACTTATTCCCTCCACCTTCTCATCAGCATCAGTCTATGCAGCAAGTAGTTCTCCCTCTTCTGTCGCAATCCCAAGATAGAGATGTGTTAATGTGATCTGATGAGGGTTTATCTGCACCCATAAGGGAAATAACAAATTGTGGTAACCTCACAACAAACCATCTCAATGCTGGAAAAACCTTTTACCTGTGTGAGGGTGACGGAGTCCAGGCATAGGCTGTCCAGAGAGGTCGTTGAGTCTCCTGCTCTGGGAGATGTTCAAACCCAGCCTGGATGTTCCTGTGTGACCAGATCTAGGGCATCCTGCTCTAGCAGGTGGGTTGGACTGGACGATCTTTCAAGGTCCCTTCCAACCCCTAACATTCTGACTGTGTGAATTCTCTGCGCTCTTCTGTCCTTTCAGGAACCTGTGTGTACATCAGCTCTGCCGCAGAAATGCCACCATGAAAGCAGAACTCAATCGGCTATTTTGAGAAATGCAAAATGCAAAGTTTGGATCCTTTTCAAATGAAATGTTTTTGCTTTGGATGTGCTGAAAGTATATGATTTTTGCCTTTCCAAAAATAATGTTGACTCCCTTCCTACCTCTTCCCCTGAAGCTGTCTTCTTTAGTTAAAGAAAATTCTTTAAAGCACTGTGGGGATGGAACAACCTTCCGGTTCCCCCCCAGAAATAAACAGCAGGTTAACAGAAGCTGACTGACGTGTTGTTTAACATCCAGGATGGAGGCAGCTACCTCGATGTGACGTGTCTGGCTAAGTAATTTTGCCACTTTCCAGAATATCCTGTTAGCAAAGGTTACAAGCTCAGTAAACTACAGCACAATTACTCTGCATCACCATCTAGAGAGCAGAATCAGAACGAAACCTCCATGTGCTTGCTAGTAAATGGTACAACGTCGTAAATTTGATGGGCGTAATTTCTGGGTTTAGTGTTATTTACCCTTTAAAGCACCCCCTATTTATTATGATGTGCTCTACTGCCACATCTGCTTCGCCCATATGTGAGAGAACTTTGCATTTTTACTCCCCTTCCATATGGAGAGAGAGAGAGAGAGACATTTTTGGGGTGAATGGGGCCAGGTTACAATGGGGATAAATAGAAGGAAACTCTTGTAGTGATGATCCTACAAAGGAAACATTCTGGCCAGTTTCAGAGCTGCTTTTCCCCCCCGAGGGAACTGTGATCTCCACCTCAAAGTATCTGAATGTTATAAATGACAACTCTAATACGTTTTGCTCTGTGTTTTTATATGCTGCTGCAAGAATTAATGATGCAATGATGAATGTTGAGCTTTGTTCTGCCGCTCCAGGAAAATGCTTCTGGTTTTGGCTACAGTACATTATAGGGGGTTTTTTTTGTTACTGAGGTAAAGTCCTGCAGGCCAACATTTCTCTTCAGACATCCCCCTACTGCCTGTGTTCCAAGCTGCCTGGAATCTTTCTGTGAATAATGAAACGTTTTAATGTTTTAATCAGATGCAATTTTGCAAACGGTTTTTATGATTTAGCAAGTCCATTAAAAATGACATTTGTTCTGCTCTGACACTCGTAAGGAGCTCCACAGAGCATAAACACTGGAAATTGCTTGTAGAGGAAGAAGATATTAAAAAATTCCCTAACCCTTGGTGCGCCTGCCTGAAAAAAAATCCCGTTACCTCGTGCGGTGCCAGCTTGGAGCTCTGCCACTCGGTATGGCTGAGGTTTTCCTCTGTGCACTGACTTGGGGCAGCTCCAAGCTTCTGCAGAGACAAAACATAGAGATTTATCATGGTGTGCCTGCCGTATGCTCCTCAGAACTCTGTCTTAGGTCTGAGTTTAACTGGTTGGGGCATGAGACCATTCAGAACAACTGGGAAATGCACAGAACACGGAACATTAGGGATTGGAGGGACCTCGAAAGATCATCCAGTTCAGTCCCCCCACCACAGCAGGACCTCCTAGACCCAGACACACAGGAACATGGCCAGGCAGGTTTTAAACATCTCCAGAGAAAGAGATTCCACAACCCCCCTTGGGCAGCCCCTTCTAGGGCTCTGTCACCCTCACTGTGAAGTTCCTTCTGATATTTATATGGAACTTTGAATGAAGATGGAAATTGGCTTCCGACCCCTTCTCCTCCACCTACTTGCATTTCTCAGGGAAATAAATGAATTCCTGGATTTCTGCTCCTCCAGGGAGCCTCTTGAGGAAGACTATGAGCCCTGTTCTGTTTGAATATGGGCTTAGTACTAACAGTGATTATTGTAGGAGCTCTGTCTCTTTGACATGAAGCTAATAGCAGCATTTAGCTTGAACACTCAGCCTGCAGATCAACATCTCTCATGAAGCTTTTTATTTACAAGCTTGCTATAGTTTTTCTCCCTTGTCCTACTCAGATAGCGGTGTTGGTGACTTCAAATCACTGAGAAAGGTCCTTTTTCCCTGTCCTTATTAGAGAGTGAAAGCAAAAGCAGCACAGACAGACCACCAGCATCCCCACTGCAAAGGCTCCTGCTCAGATTTAAACCATCACCACAGTGAAGCAACAGAAACAAGCAGACTGCAAAGCAAAAGCTGTGTGGTGCTTGATGTCTTGTAATGTGTTAACAAGCCCCAAAATTACACCATCAGGGAGAAACCCCAAGAAGAGTGGAAGTAATTCTAACCTGGGGAGAGTCTGCCATCCTGCTGCTCTGGCTTTCACTTCTAATTTGGGAGAAGTAAATATGGAAACAAGTGTTTGTGCAAATTGCTCTTACAGAAAACATGGGCTTATTTTATGAGCCTTTTTTGAATTTGCTTTTAAGGCTGTGACTGCACAACAAAGGGAAAACATGTTACTGAGATCAAGGCTGAGAAAAGGGATTGCTGTTTGCCCACAAAATACAAGTTGTGGTTATCTTATCATCTCTGGTGGGCTTTGATTTGAATTAATCTGCCACTTCAGTTCAAACACCTCGGGGTTGCTTCAGAAATGTTTGACTAAGCTGATGCCATGAAGTGTCTGTGTTCTGTTCTAGATCCGTGGGGCTGGTGGTGTCCAGCATGGCCCCTGCTGAGACAGGGTCCCAGGCTGGTTTGGGAAACAGAGAGAGAAACAGTCATTTGTCCTCTGTATTAGTCTGAGTTTTCGACCCTATTCCATCACTGTGGAAGCATTTATTGAAGGATTTCCAGCTCAGGAAGCTGATGTGCACTTTATTGCTACTGCTGGACCGCTGTTCCTGCAGAGGCACTCTGTGATTTCTGCAATATTTGCTGCCATCGTTCCTAGAAGCAATTGAAAAGGGAGATAAACTGGAGGAGGTGTAGAGGGACCTTCGAGTTTGCAGTGCCATGACTGAAACATTATAAAAAATACCTGCCACCAGAGAGAATTTATTATCATAGAGCTGTCAATCAGTGGCAGAAAAGTAAAGGAGGGGGGCAGAAAAGTAAAGGGGGAAAGGGAAGGAGAAACAATTTAAAAAATATAAGAGGGGAAAAAAAGAAGGGAGAGCAGAAGACATTTCATGAAACCCTTATTTTAAGTAGCATTTGCTAAATTACTCGCTTTTTCTCTTAAGATTGAAAGGGGAAAAACACAACACATTGGCTTTTTCTTACCTTTGATTCTCAGTTCTGGGGAGTGTTAACACTTTTTGGTTAAGGGACGAGACAGAGATAAACCTGAAAGGAGCAGGAGGTGTTTGAGATCCCAAAGCCACCGTGGTCATTATGGCCCAAGGTCAAACATGACTGCCCCTGAGCTAATGGGCCTGTGTAGTTCAGTGGCTGGAAGACAGGATAAATATTCAGGTCTTACCTTTAATACAAAAGTCTATGAACAGAGATGACATTTCCTGTGTGTTCTCTGCACGTTCAGCTCTTCCTTCTATTAATGTAAATAGAAAAAGAGCTGGGATCTGGGAGAGGGTTGACCTCCCTGCCTGCCCTTCCTCTCTTTCAGGCTTATTCGGAGCCCTGAAATTGCTTGGTTTGAATGTCAGGAGTGCAATAATACCCTTTGATATTAATCATCACAGGTGCCTTGAAAATAAAGGGGGACGGCATCAGAATAAAATGAAAATGCAGACTACCTCCACACACGTTTTGGCTTGTCGGAGGTTATTAGGTCTAACCTCTGGCGCTGTCCAGCTTGTTGCCTTCATGCAAATCTTAACCTACTTTCCACTGCTTTTGAGCTTTCCTGTCTTTGCTAGGAAATTGTGTGGTGGGTTTGTGCTGTCAGTGCTGTACTTCCCTGCACTTCCCCACACCCACTCTTTTTGGGGACGGAGCAGGAGGGAGGGTTCTGGTTGCATTTCTGGGTGTCTCGTCGATAACTCTTTACCCCAAAACCACAGAAAACATTGGTTTTTACCAAAATTAATAATTAAATTGCTCAGCTAATGGGATGGGGGACAGGCAGAGGAGAGATCGGAATAGTTACAGGTAGCACGTAAAGGGAGGCAACACTCCTGTGTCTAATTTTTCACGTTCTGGGTTGAAATGATGGCAGTGTTTTCAGGACCCAGTCACTGAGTATTAATGGGTTCGTCCTTGTCTTCAAGTCCTTGCACAACTTACCTCCTGTTAACCTTTGCTCTCTTGCCTTCCCGCAGCGTGTACAACTAACTTTGTTCTGTATGATACTTCCATGCCTCCCTCTAAATGCTTTTCATAGGGAAGTCCTCTGTCTGTCTGCACCTTTCTGTGTGTTATTTTTAACAGCTCTTCCTTATAATTGTTTTCCAGGAGGCGACGAGACCCTCTTGAAGATACAGAGAGATGCCTAAAAGACATCAGACAAAGGAGAAGCAACAGAAGACAAAGTCTAAATGATCAGGTATTCAGAACTGTTCTGCTGTGGGGATGCCTTTTCTTTGGGTTTGTAGCTGGTGTCTGGTTTGCAGATGTGCTACAGCCTGGATGGGGTTGCTGATGCCCTTTGCTTTATTCAAATTGCCAGGCAAAGAAGACAGCCTCAAAGAACAGCTTCATCTGTAAAGCTCTAGGTGCTCTGGGAATGGTCAAGTGACACAAACTTCTCCACTTCTGCATCCTGAAACACCAGTGGCAGCTGCAAGGTCAGTTTTTCACCTTATTCCGTTTATTGGTGGGATTTTGGGTTGGGAGTCTGGGGATTTTCCTGATAAATTCCCAAAAACGCAATAAAACAGAAGGCTTTTGGGAGAGAAGAGGTGGACGGAGGTGATTCGTCTTTCAAGTTCTTATTGCAAGACTGGGAAGGAGTGAAGGAAATCTTGAGACAAAGGTGTTGTGATTGCTTTTTTGAATCTCTGTACAGCTTCAGCTCTGTGTAGCAGGTTGTGAGGAGGTTGCACTGGTTCTTTTATTTAATTCAATCAAATTCATCCTGGGTCCTGATTTTCTAGCACGATATGAAAAGTCTCTGATGACTGTGATGCGAGTCTGCTATTATCTAATTTCTTTTCCATGAGGCTTTCACCTGATACTTCAGACATTGTTAGAGCTACTGAAACCTGCTGATCCTTCTGTGCTGAAGTCTATACTATATATATTATATTCTCTATATAATCTATATACAAATATATCCTATATTTGTTATTACTTGTGCTATGGGAATAGCTGACCTGCTCTTTTGATGGTGGTTGTCCTGCAGAGAACAATAGGATGGGTTAGGAGATATCTGGAGGTCTTTGTCAACTTTATGTGACTCTGTGAAATGCAGCAGAAGTTAAAAATAACATACTGGTGACAGGAAACTCTTTGGGTTCTTTCCCCTTCCCATCCTAGTTCTATTCAACATCTTTGTGATGACCTGGATGAGTGGATCGAGTCTACCTTGAGTAAATTTGTAGATGACACCAAGTTGCAGGGGGACAGTCAATCTTTTGGAGAAGAGGAAGATGCTGCAGAGAGATCTGGACAGGCTGGTTCAATGGGCTGAGGCCAACCGGATGAGGTTTAACTGGGCCAAGGGCAAGGCTCTACTCGTCACTGAACCAATGAAGTAAAATAGTGTAGAACCTCCTCAAAAGAGAGAGACGTAAATCCATCCAGATCCTAATGAAGTCAATAAACTCACTTTTCCCCAGCTTCATCGCAGCAGCTGACAGGCATTGTGGGCGTCTGCAGTGGTGTGAGGAGGAGGTGAGATGGGTACTCGGGGAGCTCCTCTGGTGATGCAGTTATTTTACGCTCAGCTACCGATCACAGATTCCTTTGAATCCCATGGTCTGTCAGTGATTTCCACTTGCTCTTATAGTCTAACAGCCAGTGTCCTTTTATTCATGCCTCTGTGTCGCTTCTCTCTGGGAAGCGCTTAATCTCTTACAAGTTTTTCTGGAAGATGGAAGTGGTTTGATCTCAGAGTGACTTACACAGAATTATAGAGGCTGGAAAAGCCCTCTGAGATCATCCAGCCCACCCCAGCACCTAACATCACCACAGTGGCCACACCAGGGCACGCCACAGCCAGGCTGTCCTTCAATACCTCCAGGGATGGGGACTCCACCACTGCCTTGGGCAGTCCAGTCCAGGCTGATCACCCTTTCCATGAGGAAGGGCTTCCTGACATCCAAGCTAACACTCCCCTGGCAGCTTCAGACCCTGCCTTCTTGTCCTGGCGCTGGTTGCCTAGGGGAAGATTCCAACCCCCAGCTAACTACAACCTCCCTTCAGGGAGTTGTAGAGAGAGAGAAGGTCCCCCCTCTGAGTCTCCTCTTTTCCAGGCTAAACACCCCCAGCTCCCTCAGCCTTTCCTCATAAGGCTTGTTGCTGTATTCTGTCTTCCTGCTGAGCTGCCACGCAGAAAACCCTTCAGGCAGAGGCTGAATGCTCCAGAGTAGCTCTCTTACCCCTGTGTGATGTGTCAGCTTCACTGTGAGCCCTGAATAGCTCCTCATTTTAAAAATGCCATCAGCAGAGGAAGGATGCAGTCAGAACTGCTGTTAGAGGGACAACTTTGTCAGTCAAAAACATGAGACCAGGCAGAGAGGGAGCAAATGCTTATGCAGATGTTTGTGACCTGGCAAATCAGTGCTAAATGTATGCAAATTGCCCTAGATTCATCGAAATATCTGGAACTACTTTAGCCTCTACCGTCCCGTGTTTTAGCCCACGTGATCTGATGCTGAAAGAAACACTAATGGGGGGAGTGAGTGGCTCTGGAAAGATTATAAGCATCACCTAGAGGAGGATGAGTGATATTTTGGACAAGGAGATTTTTAATCCTCCTGTAAAGTTTTACAGTGGGGAATTTTCTGAGCTTAGAGCTGTCTGGAGCAGTCCTTAGTCTTGATCTCACTGTTCCTCAAGGGTTACTTAACCCCCTTCTATCAAGGACTGTGCTGGGATGCTCAGGATAACTGGCAACCTCTATCTGATAGCTCTCTGCTCACCCATGAAGTGAAGGTGTTTTGAGGGAGGACAGCAGTTTGGAGCCTTCAACTTGGCTGCTTCTACTTCTTGAGCAACACATGGAGTCTGGCAGGGAAGTTCAGAGAGAAGCACAGGGAGGGAGTGGAGAGAGAAGGAGTGGTTGACTCCCTCTAAGTAGAGGCGGCTGTGGTGTGGCAAGAGGAGGGAGGAGAAAGCAAGCCTAGCTCTAATCCAGGCAGGAAGGGATGGATCTGTCGTTTGGCTGGAAGCTGTCCAGAGCACCTTATGTGTTCAGATAAAACTAATGTGACAGCTATGGATTTCTAGACAAGAACTGGTCTGGCCAGATTTAATAAGAGCAGCAATTCGTCGTGTGAAGCTAATATAATTTCAGCCTCTGAAAGAGACACCCAACCTATGTAGGCCTGAAGGATAAATGTGTAAAACTATTTCAGCTGTCTACAGCTCCGTACGTGCTGCTCATGCTCTGACAGATGCAATTATTTATTGTTTGTCTTACACCAGCACCTAGAGGCTTCTCCCGAGATCTGGGCCCCGGTGCAGGGAGAAGCACTGTCATGAAAAATTTATTGTTTGCCCAGCAAAGAGGGCTGGCAGCAGCTGAGGAGGCTGTCGGGGAGTGGAGAGCTCAGCTCTCACCAGCAGTCACCTATGCTGCCAGCCCCAAAGGAGCTTGAGCTGCCACCACCCTGGTACATGGTCTCTGTCCTTAGTGCTCTGGCAGAGATGCTCCCTAGGGCGAGCTCTTGGCATGCAATGGTCTAACTGGGATGCAGATGAGAGGAGGCAGATCCACAGCTCAACCCTCTCCATGTGCACAGAGGGACCTGAGCCGGCTATTGCTACCACAAGGGTTGTGATGAGAATGGAGGGGAAGTGTGATGAAGAGCAGGATGCTGCAACCAACCATTACCCTGAGACCTCAGACCTAGCAGGGACTCAGATGTGGGCACTAACTGCAGAGATCTCGAATTATGACTGAACCTTGTGGTTGTGAGAAATGGCAATAGATGGCTTTTCTTGTATGATGTCAGTGATTTCTGTGGGCCCTTAGATCTGTCTTATAAACCAAAATCAAAGCTGCCAAACCCCTATGTCTCTCTCCACATAGAATCATAGAAACATTGAAGTTGGAAAAGACCTTCATGATTATCAAGTTGTCTGCCCTACAACCCCCAACCACTAACCCATCTCCTGAAACACCCTGTCTGCCCGTTTGCTGAACCCCTCCAGGGACAGTGCCTCCACCCCTCTCCCTGGGCAGCTTCCCCACTCTCCCTGTAGTTTGTATCCTCCTTCCCCCATGTCCTCAGTAACATCCATCCCCAAAATGTCAGACTTTTCCTACTACATCATCAAGATTTAACAGCATAAAGCTGGAGGGGAGGCTCCGAGTTCCCAAGCCTTTAACAAATGATCCTACAGCACGTTAACTGGTGTGCCATAAAGTATTATCGTAATTAATTACAACTAAAGTGCAGTTGTCAGATAAATGAACAAAGTACATTTTGCGATGCATTATCCTCGCTCTTTTATTGTTTGTCCTTTTGCTTGTTAAGCTAAAAATAGTCATTTGCAGTTGGGCTTCTCACTGTTGGAGTGAAAGTGCCACTGCAGCCGTGGATTTGTGGGTGAAGCTCATGTGTGCATGTAGCAAAAATGGTTGGACTTACAAATATTAATGAAAAAAAGCCACAAATTGTAGCAATAGTGAGGTCAGGATAAATATTTTGGGGGTTTTATGTCACAATGGAGACAATAGTGTTAAAATGTTGGCAACACAGCCTTCTCTACTGGTTTATGTCCACTGTTGTTAGAGATTTAGAGAAAATTAAGTAAATTGGGGGTGGGGGGTGTGCATGGCATGTAAGCAAGAGGAGCAATAAAATAGTCTCCTCAGGGGATTTATGAGACCTTCCTCCAGATAAAGGAGACAAGAGCTTCACAGATAATGTGTTGCGTGACCTTCCCAAGGTCTTCTGACGTGATCTTCAGCTCCCAAATATTGGTAAAGCTTCACTGAAGAGGCTGAGATTCATCTGATTTGCTGCAGCTAGAGTTCATCCAGCAATTGCAAGCAGCTGAGGCAAAAGTTTTAGTTAATGTGGTGGAAATCATCAGGCATCAAATCCCTTTCCACAGCTGTGATTGAGTTCATCTTGTTATCCTGTAAAGCAAAACCTCACTGTCTGGGCACTAACCTAATGGAACAGGAGGTGCTTTCTGAGCACAGAAACTTTCAACCTAGATGCATGAAACCCCAGTTTTTGAGGGTGAAGGTACCCAGGGCTGGTTAGCACGCACAAGTAGTGGAAGAGCTTTCACAAATGGTTGCTGAAGTGTGTAATGCGAAGCTGTGCAGGGATATATCCCACTGTACACACTCAACTAGAAATATCTGGCCTGTGGCAGAATGAAAGAAGATTGTGACAAAAACACCGCTAAGATTCACTGGAGCTACCACCAGAGTGAGATTGGTCTGTGCCGGCTGAAAGCCTGGTGCTGAATCTCAAGATCTGCAGACGTTGCTCTGGAACCCAGTCCAGCCCAGCGCTCTAATTGCTCTCATGGTGAGCCATGAAAAAGGAGTGAAATATTCAATTCTGTTCCTATTTCCATGACAGCAAACACCACCCCACCCCACTCCACTACCAGCTGAATGAAGTTTTCTTGGAACTCAGACCCTGGGACATCTTCTCAGATAGGTCTAGAGATGGATCAGCAAGTGATGCTGTGATGCTTTGCCCCTCTTGAGGAGGGAGTAAGGAGGCTTAGCTGGTTTTCTGGTGCTCAACATCATGAGGTGGGCACTGTAAATTTCAACAAGGCAGATGCTCCTGTCAGCTGGAGTTGTTTCCTCGCCAAGATCCATGTTACCTCAGGGAACCCTTAGGGGTTCCATTTACCAGAGATAATTAATTAACAGCCTTTTGTTGGCACACTGGAGGCTCTGTAACAAGTGTGCTTTGAAACCAGACCCTGGATTTTAACAGCCGTTGGTAAACAATGTGCAGGTTAAAACCCTTGGCCACATCTTTCACTGGTGTTAGTCAGAAAACAGTCAAGTTGTGCCAATTTACCCTGTACAAGACCCAGCTCTTCATCTCTTCTCTTTTCTATTTGTCCTCCCTCTGCCTAGGTATAGAAGTTCTGTTTTTTCATGCATTCCACAGACTAAAATCTTTAACCACTCCTTGTCAGCATGATTGTGCATTGATTGTTCGTTGTCTTTCATATAATACAATTAGCTCTCATGAAAATAATCTCTTCGCTTATGAGCCAGACTTGTTCGGTCTCCCACTGTCTTCCCAGCTGGCCCCTTGCTCTAATTAGAGATCCTGTGGCTACAGGATCATTAAGGTTGGAAAGGACCTCTAAGATCATCAAGTCCAACCTGCAACCCAGCACCTCCAGGACTGCCAGACCATGTCCCACAGTGCCACATCTACTGCCTTTTGAGCACCTCCAGGGATGGAGACTCCACCACTGCCCTGGGCAGCCTGTTCCAAGATTTAACTTGTCCTGCACTACAGAAATTTTTCCTCATTTCCAATCTGAACTTCCCCTGGGGCAACTGGTGGCCATTTCCTCTGTCAGCAGTTATTGGGGAGAAGAGGCCAACACTGGCCTCCCTACAGCCTCCTTTCAGGGAGCTGTAAAGGGCAGTAAGGTCTCCCCCAGCCTCCTCTTCTTCAGGCTGAACAATCCCAACTCCCCCAGCCTCCCCCCCATCAGACCTGTTCTCCAGTCCCTTCACCAGCTCGATTGCCCTTCTCTGTCCTCAATCTAACACTTCAATGTCTTTCTTACACTGTGGTGCCCCAAACTGGACCCAGGATTCAAAGTGGGGTCTCACCAGTTGCACATCACTTCCCTATTCCTCCTGGCCATGCCATTCCTTATACAAGCCAGGATGCTTCCATTTGCATCCATTCCCTCTTTATGGAAGACAAGGAGGAGAAAGAAAGAAGAATCGGTCACTATGAGTATCACTGGCCACTTTAAATAGGAAACGGGCACCAGCTATTTGAACACCCTCTTGTTTCAGCAATGATAGCCCTGTTGGGTTGTAATTCTCCATGGCCTTCCATGCCACTCCACTCAAGGTCATGGATCACAGCTTTGGAGCAAGACAACCTATTTAGCAGAAAGGTCAATCAGCTAGTAGAAGCCATTTCTTTTGCTGTTCAGCTGAAGGTAAAAGCAAGCGAGTTGCTCTGCATTTCAATGAATTCCATGCTGAGAGCTGTTTCAGCAATTGCTGCTGTGCCACTGAAAACTGCCTTTTCCATTCTCGGAGTGGTTCTGAGGTGCATGTGGGCAACCCCAGACGGAATGAAATGAGAACTTAGTGAAAACTCCCAGTGACATGAGGGGAAAACTTCAGGCATATGTTTGCTTTGGGGTTTTTGGTGAGTTCCTTGTGTATTAGAGCAGATTTTCTTTTAATTCACCCTCATTACAATAATAAAATCATGGAGGCTGGAAAAGGCCTCTGAGATCATCCAGCTCGGTCCAGTACCTAACATCACCACAGTGGCCAGACCAGGGCACTCAGGGCCGTAGCCAGGCTGTCCTTCAACACCTCCAGGGGTGGGGACTCCACCACTGCCCTGGGCAGTCCATTCCAGACTCTGATCCCCCTTTCTGTGAGGAAGGGCTTGCTAACATCCCACCTAACCCTCCCCTGGCAGCTTCATGCCCCACCTTCTCATCCTGGTGCTGGTTGGCTGGGAGAAGAGCGTGACCTGAGCTGACTACAACCTCCCTTCAGGTAGTTATAGACAGGGAGATGGTCATAGAATCACAGAACTTTAGAGATTGGAAGGGACCTCAAAAGATCATCTAGTCCAATCCCCCTGCCAGAGTCCCCCCATTCCTGTGACTGAAGTTTGGGGAAAAAAAGGAAGCAATACTGCATTTTTCTTGTTTCACCATCATTGTCTGTGAAGAAAGGTGTTTATCTCATGGTGTGGACTGGATTCTTTCATTCTCCTACCACTTCTGTTTTAGGCTGAGCCTGCACTTGGGCTCACAGCCTCAGCAAGAGGACTGTGATGGGGTTAGGTTTTTTTTGAGATGGTACTTAGTTTCCCCCAGCACAGCAAATCACTGAGAAAGTTGCACCTCTGCAGATCCCATCCTTGAATTCTGATTTCACTTGTTTCCATAATCACCTCTTTCTACTGTTTGGCGCCTTTTCCACATGGATCATAGAATCATAAGATTGGAAGAGATTTCCAAAGGTCATGTAGTTCGACTCCTAAAAGTTGAATCCTCAAAGTTCAGCTCCGTGTGCTCCATCCTTCCTAAGTCATTAATGGATGGCAGCAGTTCCAAGAGGCCATTGAGATAAATAGGGTCTGTGTACAGGAAATTTGTGGAGGATCCTAAAACATTATGGTCCTCCAGACTTTACTGGCTAACCAGAAAAAGTGGAGGGCAGGACCTACTCTGCTCTGTTTTTATTCTCCTGTTCCATAAGGGGATGGACTTCCATTGGTTAGGGGATGCATAGCAGGCTGAGTTTTGAATTTAGGTACCAAATATGTTTAATATCCAGCTCTCAGACATGAGTTTGAGCTCTGTCTCTCCCTGAGAGGTGGTCAGAGACACCAGGAACTTGTCTGTCAGTGCACTGCTGGTCTGCATCAAGTCCAATATAGCACTCAGCTCTCTTTATGCTGTGCATCCCCTGATAAGCAGCAGCAGTACCCTGGATGCTTTCTCATGCCTGCGTGGTGCTTGCTGATTATACAAAAATCCCCACAATCTCTTCTGCCCATCTCACATATCAAAGGTCCAGGAATGGAGGAGGCACTGCTGGCTCCAAATGAGAGCCATGGGGAAAGTAATGATGTGGGATCAATTTCTTCAGCATTAGTGACGTTTGTGCATCACCTCCCAGCTGGGTGGCTCTGCCTTTGTGATATAAATAATCTGCTACAGCCAAAATGAAAGGAAGGCAGATTTGCTGGGAAAAGGCTAAGGATGCAAACTGCGTTGACGTTTAATGGACAGGAACAATCAGGGAAATGTAAGTAGGAGCTATATTGTTGATGAACAGGACTCCAGTGAGCTGCTGAGGCAGTGCAACAGTCTAAAAAATGTGGGCTCTTACTTTCTCCAAAACTTTTTGCGTGACTTTAAGCAACTGTTTTGACTGTGTTTTCTGTCTAAAGTGGAAACAATTGCAGAAGTTGAGTGTTGTGATTTGTCAAAGGCAGTAAAGTGCCTTTCAGATGAAGCTTTAAAGTCAGACTGTTGTTTCTAGGCTCCTCCAGATGTTCTGTCTCAACTGCTTTTAAAGGCCAGATGGCATCTTGGTTATAATAGAAACCAGGAAAACTACATTTGAGGAGACTATGGACATATACGGGTTTTACTTTAGTGTAGGTGGAAGGCGTGAGGGAAAGCCAAGACTGTCACAGATCAAGAAACACCAGTGGAAAGGACAGGTCACTGTGCACTATGGAGGTTAACCTTGTGGAGAACTCTGTCTTGACATAAATCCCCACCATCAAGGCTTTTCCCTAAGAGATGCAAACACACAGGAGGACAGCTGAAGCAGGTTTTGGTGCTCCAAGGGCTAGGAGCCATGAGCCTGATGTTACTCAGGATGATATTCTCAGCATCTCTGGAAGCTGAGCTTGATGTTACTCAGGATAGTGTTCTTGGCATCTGTGGAAGCTGAGCCTGGTGTTACTCAGGATGATGTTCTTGACATCTCTGGAAGCTGAGCCTGATGTTACTCAGGATGATGTTCTCAGCATCTCTGGAAGTTCCCCAAGCCTGCATGTCTACAGCTGAAGACCTGAACCCCCTTTGGCTTTGAACTTTTCACCTGGAAGGTGCACAGCACTTAGACCTTCCTCTGCTAACATTAGGTAGGAAAATATGGGGCTGGAACTGTTTGAGATGAGTTTGTTACTATCTGCCTTACTCCTTTCCCCACTGCCATGCTGCCATAAGGCTTGATGAAAGGGTAGAAAATGCAACTGGGCTCTGCCTGCCACGAGATTCATTTATTTTCATAAAGAGTCAAATTTTCATCTACAAACCATCAATATTTCAGGGCAATGGCAAAGCCCAGACTGGGAGACGAGAGCTCCCTCAGCCTCAAGGCTCTTTTTATAGTTAAAAGTTCACTGCAGAAAATTTGATGCTTAATAAATTGGAGCCTTCTCTGCTTTAAATCACTTCTACAGCAATTGCACAAGAAAATATAATTATTACAAACTAGCCATTTGTTACTGGGAAATCTCATTAAATTGACTTCATGCTGGAAGGTTTGGTGGGGGGTTGGGAGGGTACAAGATGTAAAGGACCCGGTGGAGGGGTGGAAGAGAAGTCTCTTAATTACAGATTGATTATTTCCTGTGATTGAATATAGAACATAATCAGTTCATCCTTTCTAGTGGGGCAGATGAGGTGCTACAGGGACCTTTCTGTCTTTCTTGACCTGGTAGCATGGCAGGCTAATGGCCTGGGGAGGCAGGGAATAGCCAGCACTGCTGGAGAACTTGCAGCAGCACATTTAGATGAAATCATGGATCAGACTTTGATTTTCTCCCCTAGGAGTCAATCTGGGCCAGCAATTTAATGCAATGTTGTCTCATCACTGTGTCTTTATTTCCCACTGAACTAATCCCATAGCTCTTGTACGCCGCAACCACTCTAAGCTGCAACCAGTCTACCTTGTGGCGGAGCAAGGTGATGCTCGGATAGTCATATCCAGGCTAGTTTTGAGGCTTCTGGCTCAGATGAAGCCAAGATGAAGCTCGAAGTACCCAGGCTTGTCTGAGAAATTGGGAAAGCAGCGTTCTCGTCTGCTCATGCCAAGCTCCTTGCTAAAAAGGGACTGTAAATCTCACTTACTTTCTAATCTCAGTCAGCTCAGTGTGTGTGTGTACCTATGTATGCACATATGCAGATTAAACAAATACTCTCAGATGGATTTGATTTAAGGTGGAGCCTCTCCACAGGAAAGAAATTGCCTTGTGCACTGTCTTCACTGTCATTTCTGAGCTATCTGCAAGCACAGCGAGCAAAACTCATGGGGGGAAATGATTACTGCTAAGGGGGGATGTGATTCCTTTTAATGTTTCTTCTTTAATGTTCTTTCAAAGGGGAAGAATATTGTGTGTTTTGACATTGAAATTGGACGATTGTTTTTTGCAAAATGCTTTTTTCACTAGTTTTAGACCTTTTTAGTGGTTTCTCATCTTGGCTCCTTAAAAAAATACCCATGGCAAACTGACAAATTGATAGACAATAATGATCTAATTCTGTGTGGTGTGCTGCTGAGAAAGAACATCAAGCACAAGAATCCGTGCTAGGATTTAAAAAAAATGATTCCTGGACATTTCTGCAGAGAGATCTGGACAGGCTGGGTCAGTGGGCAGAGGCCAGCAGGATGAGGTTTAACCGAGCCAAGGGCAGGGTCCTACACTTTGGCCACAAGAACCCCCTGCAGCTACAGCCTGGGGCATGAGTGGCTGGAGAGCAGCCTGGCACAGAGGGACCTGGCAGTACTGGATGACAGCTGGCTGAACAGGAGCCAGTAGGGTGTCCAGGTGGCTCACAAGGCAAATGGCATCCTGCCTTGGATCAGCAATAGTGTGGCCAGCAGGACTAGGGACTTCATTCTCCCACCCTGTACTGGGCACTGCGGAGGCCTCCCCTCGAGTACTGGGGGGCCGTGCTGGGCCAGTCACTGCAAGAAAGAGATGGAGGGGCTGGAGTGAGTCCAGTGGAGCAGTGAGACTGGGGAAGGGACTGGAGGGAAAGTCTGATGAGGAGAGTCTGAGGGAGGTGGGGATGTTTACCCTGGAGAAGAGGAGACTCAGGGGGGACCTTCTCCCTCTCTCCAGCTCCCTGAAGGGAGGTTGTAGTCAGCTGGGGGTCGCGCTCTTCTCCCAGGCACCCACTGCCAGGACCAGAGGGCAGGGCCTGAAGCTGCCAGGGGAGGGTTAGGTTGCATGTTAGGAAGCCCTTGCTCATGGAAAGGGTGTTCAGAGCATGGACTGGACTTTCCAGGGCAGTGGTGGAGTCCCCATCCCTGGAGGTGTTGAAGGACAGCCTGGCTGTGGCCCTTAGCACCTTGATGTGGCCGCTGTTGTGATGTTAGGTGCTGGGCTGAGCTGGATGAGCTCAGAGGGCTCTTCCAGCCTCAATCATTCTGTGATTCTGTGACACGTAAATAGTATTTTATCAGCATTAAGAGCAATAACTAGCAGTTACCCATTTTTCTCCATGGCAATCATAAAACCTATTGCAATCCTGGGTGAAGCTTGCTCCTCAAATATTGTGATATCTATTAATGATTAAACCAAATATTAAGGAAACAAACTTTTCCATTCCCAGTTACCAATCCATGTTTAGGATCTTGGGCAAGAAATCCCTAATAAAAAATTAATAGTGGCTGAAGCACTCAGCCAGCCCCAGGGGGGAGCCGTTATCTTTCACTCATGGGATAACGATATGTTCTGTCAGCTATGAACATTAAGAAAAGATAATTTGGGGGGGGAATATCTGAAGTAACTATAGTGACAAAAATAAATAAAGGTTTGGCAGCTGTGAAGATTTTTACAGTTGACTGCAGCTGTTCCCTTAACTCACCCTTATTTTTCAGTTACTTTGTGCTGGTTTAAAACTTCCTTGTCTGTTCCTGGCTGCGTTTCACAAGAAAACTGAAATGTCACCCGGCTTTGGGAATTAACTTTTAGCCCCATTTTACATCTGAAGTAACTGAAATAGAGAAGGGATTTGCTCAGCATCACACAGAAAGGAGCATGTGAAATTGGAAAAACAAAAAGAACCCCAAAGAGCCGCAATCAGGATTCCTGGATTCTGATCAAAACCTAAAAAGGATTGTGCACTTCAAGGATTTGCAGGAGCTCAGGGACTCCGGCAATGTTGTTGGAATTTGTCTAGGAAATGCTTCTGACTGTTTGAGATGTTCCTGCTAGTGAGAGGAGAGAAGATGATGAACAGTGAGGTTTGTATGGGATGGTCTTTGCTAGTGGTGCAGGCTGTGTTGTGCTGTTAAAAGCAGAAATGTGGGATTTATCCATCGTGTTGGGAGTGAAATAGGACTTTGAGGTGTAAGGAAATATAACTTCTTACAGATCTTTGCAAAGCTGAGGTTGTAATTTTATCTAACACTGTTACAGGGAGTTTTTTCTGTGGATGAGGGATTTTTGACTTGTGGTGTTGAGGCAGGGAGATCCTACAGGGATGGGTCACTCGCTTATGTGTCCATCAGAGAAACAGCAAGGGAAAGTAAACTTAAAGCACTTAACTGCACAGATACAGCTTTTTCCTTCCAGCAATGCTCCGTACATCTCCATTCCTGGAGGCAGGGGAAAGCTGTTTCCCAAAGCAGTTAGGGCTGCACAGAGCTGGGTCTTTCTCTCTGCTGCCAAATCTTGCAAATCTCCTCTCACCAAAATGAACAGCTTCCAGCCTTGGCCCAGCCTCCTGCCAAGCGAATGGCTTTCAGCATCCTGCCTCATTTCATGCAGGACTCAGCACAGGGCAATCTGTTGAATGAGAGGGGGTCTGAATTACTTCCAAGCTGGGTAAACAGCTCCTAAATGTTAAAACTATTTCAGTCATCATTTCAGGCCATGAAACCCAGATAGACACTCAGGGAATCTTGGTGGCTTTTCATTCTGGTGAGGAAAGGGGAAAGTTACCGTCCTCATTTCACTGCATAACAGAAAAAAATACCAGTTTTAGCCTTGCAATTATTGAATCACAGAATGTGTTCAGTTAGAAGGGACTTCCAAAGGGCATCCAGTCCAACCCCCCTACACCAAGCAGGGCCAGCACTCACCAGACCAGGTTGCCCAGAGCCCCAGACAGTCTGACCTTGAATGGCTACAGGGATGGGGCCTCCACAACCCCTCCCTGGGCAGCCTGTTCCAGGGATCCCTCACCCTCACACTTAGCAACCATTTCCTCCTGTCCAGCCTCACTCTGCCCTTTTCCAGCTTCAAACCATGACCCCTTGTCCTGTCATTCCCTGCCCTTGGGAACAGTCTTCCCCAGCCTTCTGACAGCCCCTTTCAGAGGTTGGAAGGTCACTATAAAGTCTCCCCAGAACCTTCTCCTCTTCAGGCTGAACAACCCCAACTCTCTCAGCCTGTCCCCAGAGCAGAGCATTTTCATGGCCTCCTCTGGACCGGCTCAAACAGCTCCTTGTTGGAGAACCTCATTATGAAATGAGCACCCCAAGAAAGATCAAAATGTTTTCTCAAAGATGAAGTCTGGAGCGCCCCAAATACTCCACACACAACAAAAAGTGATGAGAACAGTAGGGCTATAGGGACTCACAGCGCTGTGCACCAGCAAAGAAATGGAAAGAGTCCCACATGCCCCCTGCTTTGGGTTCACGTATCAGCACTGATGCTACAGCCAGAGCAGCAGGGGGATGTGTGTCAGAGCAGTGAGGTTTGTGTGCTGTGATCTGTGTGCTGCTCTGTCTGTTGTCTGGTGTTCAAGCCTCATCTCAGCTGTGACAATCCTATCTGATCATTAATAACACAATAATGAAATAGTGACTGGAGAGACACTTGGATAATCATCTGAGCAAAGGCTCATTAGTGCTGCAGAACAATCACTGCCGTGTAATAACAGATCCCAGGAAATTTCAATTAAAGCTGGAACTCTGTTGCAATTTCATCTTATTTCCAGCCAGACAGCGGATGGTGTAATTGCAATCAGCCAACGCAATGCAAGTTCCTCTAACTCAAACCCTCCCATGGGACAGGGGGTGGGATGCCTGTCTGGATTCTTTATTTATTTATTTATTTCCCCTGCATTTCATTTGCCTCCTACCTTTGCAGGGCAAACAGAAGGGGATGTTGTTCCCTGCAGCATCATCCCCCTCTTCTGCTGCTGTGCTGAGCTGGCTGCACTTAAGGAAAGCTCTTCCAGTGTTCTGCAGTGGTGCTGTATTGCAGAAGGTGGACAGTTCTCTTGCTGTATAGGGCTGGAGTCAGGGAGCAGAAGCAGATTGACTGTTTTTAGTTAGAGCCAGCTTTGCCAAACACTGAAGTCCGGAATTTGGCCCAAATTGTATTTTAGCATTTTGGGGATGGAATGGGTTCCCAGGGAGGGGGTTGACTCACTGTCCCTGGAGGTGTTTAAAGATCATTTAGCTGTGGTGCTTAGAGATCTGTTCTAGTGGTAACTTTGGTAAAGTGAGGTTATAGGTTGGACTTGATAATCTTAAGGGTGTTTTCCAACCTGAACAATTCTATGGTTGGCGATGGAATAGGTTTTGCACTTTCTCTTGATTCATTCCACCATGAAGAGCAGAAGACAGAGGTCACCTGTGCTTGTTCCATCAGAGAGCTGCTCTTTAACTTCTCCTTACACTGTTCTGACACCACGTGTGTGCTGCAGGGTGAGTTTCCATCCTGCCTGGCTGCCCTGCAGGCCACCTAGATCTTTATACTTTGTCCTTGAGCAGGATGGCTGCATCCTCGCCGGGATCCCCAAACCTTTTGTCCATTCAGACCTGTGGTATTTTGCATGGATATTAGCTGGCAGGACTCCAACCTGAGTAATTGCTTCTTGCCATCTAATTAAAATGCTGCCTGTGCTTTCAAACGGATGTTGTCTTCTCCTTCGTTTCCTGGCCTAACCCCTTTTACCTTGTCCTTGGCTGCTGTTTTAACCAGTTGGCAGGACCCACCCTGGGAAATGCATAGATGATGGGAGCTCTGTGTATGTGTATGTATGGCTTCAGCGGTGAGTAACACAGTTATTGTCTACAGACAGCAGCTAGGTAGAAGCTCAGGAGGGCTGAATATCTTCATGGACGGTGTATGCCTCAGTGTCACTCATTGCCCTGGAAGAAAATTAGTAGGAAGGCAGCTGCAGGTGAACCATTGACTGATACAGGGACCCAAGACCATGATTCAGACTCAAACTGATGTCTGAAGATGATTCACAGCAAACTTGGGGAGGAGGAGAAATCTCAGAAGTCATAATATCTAGCTTTACATCCTAAGCTGATCTTTTCATGCAAACCAAGTGGGTTCTTGTGCTAGAGGTCTGCTTGGTAGCCACCTGTGGAGGCAGCTACAATGAACATCTGCAATAGAAAGTGGCTCTTTTTCTAATGGCTTATCAAACCCACTTTTTTTTGTTAAACTTGCATTTTCCTGTAAGCAGAAAGATCTTAGTGGTGCAGAACCACAGGTCAATGTTGATGCAGCAGAGAGCAGTGTTTAACTCTGATCTCCTACGTTTTGGCCTTTATCTGACAGGTGCATAACATTAAGTCTGTTGCTGCCTGCTCTCCATGATCCACAGAACAATCGTTTGGATCTTTTCTTCAGTATTTGATAGCATCCCTTTTTGAGATGAGCAGGAGGCTACATGGACCCACAGGCTATCTCAACCCAATCATCGTCATGTTGTTATGGAGCTGATGGGGTGAGGCCACCTAAAGCACTTTGAGCAAAGCCTTTTGCTTATCCATGGAGCTAACTCCCAAACCTTCTGGTCCTCAGACTGCTAAGAGCCAGCCACCAGTAGCAATCAAAAGCAGATTTGTAGGGACTTTAGGATTTGTACAGACAAATGCTTCCATGAACATGAGTAGCACCTTCACTGAACACTGGTTTTGTACTCAAGAGGAAAGGTTGTTTTACTTTGTCTTTCTACCCCAACTTCAATCTTTGCCAAAGTCCCAACCACAACTAGGGTCAGCTGCACCCTCATAACCTGCAGGGAAATTCCATTCCCATTTCAGAACTATGCGTTATTCATTCCTGAGGTGCTGGACTCTTCCCAGCTGCTTCCACCCACATCTCTTACAACGTGTAACTTTGCACCTTAATTCTCACAAGGGCTGGTCTCAGCTGGTTGCAGACCTTTCTGTGGGTGCTGAACCCACCGATGCCTTCTTTCCATCAGCTCTGCCAAGGTGTTGAGAGATTGACTCATTCCCACCCATTGCTGTCCGAAAAGCTTGAGAGGTGTGAGGCAACAAGAGGAGACAGGAACGTGTGATAATTGAGCAGGAAACATTCCTCAGGGAAGGGAGGGAACAGCCTGTGTTGGATGGAAGAGAGCATTCCAGAAAGTGTGTTGGCAATCAGAAAAGGTCTTTCTGGCACAGTGGATTCACTGAGGCAGTGAGCAGGTGCCAGGGACATGTTGGGGACTGCATTGGCTGAGGGGACACAGACTCACCTTGGCATGGCTGGTGACACAGGGCTGCTTTCCCCACTCTTTGTGCCGTATCCCTTCACTTCCCAAGTGAGGTGAAGCAGGGTATGTTCAGCCTGGCTGCCGTGAATCATATCTCCCTCTGACAGGTTTCTCCTCTTCTGTTTTGGCAGTGCTTGTAGTGCCTGTCATGTCAATAAACTATTTTCCTAATTTGAATTTATATGAGCATTTGAGCAGGTTTATTCACGTGTAAGAGCATCCGCATGCGAGACGGATTTATTTTGAACAGGATGTGTTTACCACTAGCCAGGAGTCACGAACAAGTCGCTACACCCGCGCCCCAACACTAATCTTGTACTCTTGATCCTCCTATTGACTTGTACAGCACCCAGCACGCTGGTGCGATAGACTGTTCCTTGTTCTGATGTTTCCTAATGTGACAGCAGTTCGTGTTCAGCTCCATGGGTTGTTTACCACCTCCAAGATTCAAGTATCTTGTCTGAAACAGGCTTTCAGATTGAATGTAGCCCATTATCACCCTACTGTGGCAATGGCTGGCTGCTCATGGAAGTCTGAATGCTGAAGACTTTGCACTGGTGTGGTCTGGCTGTAGTTTCATCCCCATCCGTGTAAGCTTTTGTCTTGCTTCCTGATATTTGTCTTTTTCTTGGTTGTTTCTTTAACTGACTGCAGTTTTCCTCCTCTTTCTCTTTGATCTTGCTGTGGTCTGCTGAGACCATCAAGAAGCAAAACAGAGAAAATGTACTTTTTTGACTTTGAGTTTTTTCCTTCTTCAAAACTGACTAAAGGAGAGAAGGCAACCTGGCATAATTTTAGCTCACTTTCTTATCAAGACCTTGAGAACAAGGAAAAGAAGGCAGTTCTTGATTTGTTCCTTCATCTCCCTGCATTTCACAGAATCACAGAATCATAAAACATTAGGGATTAGAAGGGACCTCGAAAGATCAACTAGTCCAATCCCCCTGCCACAGCAGGATCACGTAGATCCAGTCACACAAGAACATGGCCAGGAGGGTTTAAAATGTCTCCAGAGAAGGAGACTCCACAACGCCCCTGGGTAGCCCCTTCCAGGGCTCTGTCACCCTCACTGGGGAGAAGGTCCTTCTCACATTTATGTGGAACCTCCTCTGTTCTAGCTGACACCCATTGCCCCTTGTCCTATCACTAGATGCCACTGAGCAGAGGCTGGCTCCATCCTCCTGATACCCACCCTTCACATATTTATCAACATTAATGAGGTCACCCCTCAGTCTCCTCCAAGCTAAAGAGACCCAGCTCCCT
>JAOXOE010000856.1:4794138-4807962 GCA_028565055.1 Phoeniculus purpureus | reverse complement strand
CAACTTCCTTGGGCAACCTGTTCCAGCATCTCAGCACCCTCACAGCAAAGAATTTGTTCCTCATGTCCAACCTCAGTCTCCCTTTTCAAGTCTGTAACCCTTTCCCCCTGTCCTCTCACTACCACCTGTGTCAAAAGTCCTCCCCCAGCTTTCTTGTAGTCCCCTTCAGAGATGGGAAAGCTGCTTGAAGGTCACTTGAGAGCCTCCCCTTCTCCAGGCTGAACAAACCCAACTTGCTCAGCCTGTCCTCATAGGGGAGGTGCTCCAGCCCTCTGATCATCTGAGTTGCTCTCCTCTGGATACATTCCAGGAGCTCTATGTCCTCCTGATGTTGGGGACTCCAGCTGCTTTGATGCAGCTCTCTGTAAACCAGACTGCAAGTGTCCCAGCCTGATATTTAGGGGCATTTTTGTACTTCGAGTATGATTTAAGTGTAATATGAGCATGGAAGATGATGCCCTTTCATCTGAAATGATCTTTATAAGGGCATTTTTCTGTCTCACTTTTACCACTCCCCTGTTGGTCAGTCTTCTTGGGTTTTGGTGTGATCCCAAACAGCTAATGCTGAAGCCACATTGCAGAGACTCCTCCTCCTGAAAAATCCATGAGGCTTTTCTTTTCCCATTGCTTGAAATGATTCTGTACCCTTCTTATCTCTGCATGTAGGTTGCTTGTGTAACAAACAGGGGGGAACACAGTACCAGACATCTGCTCTTAACACCTTCAGCCCTACCTTTTCATTTAGATGTTCAGGTTAAGGGCATCAGAGGTTTTTTTCCTTTCTGAGCTGATGGTGAGGAAAGCCACTCAGGAATGTTTGCTCAGAATGTGATGCCCTTCCAGACAGACATCATGTTCAGAGATGCTAGATGAACTTTTGGTGGCCACAGATGGGATCAGAGACAAGAAATGTCATCAGGCAGACCTTTTCCTTCTCTCCCTTAGGTGCTAAGTTAAAAGTCCTGTTGCTCAGACCTGAGAGCTAACAGCAGGCTGGCTCTGGCCTCTGCTGAGACAGGCTGTTCTGAGCGAAGGGGAGACTGGTTCTGCTGAGCTGACTTTAACTTTGCCCTTTTCACGTTGCATTTAGCTCAGCAGGGCTTTACATTTTTGTCACTTTTAGAGTGGCTTTTCTCTGAGTCCTTTGTCTAAACCTCTCTCCGTAGTCTCCGGGGGACTCTGCAGCCACAGCCCATGTGCAGTGGCAGGTAATTGTCCGATGAAAGGAGGGAGAAGCTCAGAAACAAGGAGGGGGGGAATTAAAAATAGATGAATGGGATTCCCCAGCCACAGCTATTTAATTCTAGAGATGGAGTCAAATCCATCTCTTTCTATGGTGCTTGAAGGGCACCAAAGCTCTTTGGCCACATGAGCCATGAAGTCAGAGAACTGAGTGTTTTGAATGAGTGCAAAAAGACCCCAGACAGTCAGGAACAGTCCAGCTGAAGCAAACAAAGTGTGGAACCTCGACTCAAAAAGAATAATTTCAATTTTGTTTCAGCGTTGTATTCTATGATTCAAAAAGCAGTGGAGGAAGGGAGGTTGTTTCGAAATCTTTGAATCAGTTGGACAGCTCATCCCAGGATGAATTCCCTCCTGTTGCAAGTGCTAGTGAGGTCTGACACACTTTTATAGGTCTCAGCCTATGTCTCATTGTTAAAGTTAAAAAAGGATTAACAGATGGTTTTGTGAAAGCTCAGACACGAGACTTTTTATAAACAATGATATAACAGGAACAGATTGAAAGAGAAAAAAACACCTTGGTTTCGGGTGGAGCTTGATCAGCTTTCAGAATGGTACTGCTTTGCTTCAGTGTTGGTAATTCATTTTCTTTCATTTGGGTGAAAATTGTTTTTTAAATCAAAAAAGAAGCGGTTTATGTCATTGGGTGAAAAACTGGGATTTAAATCATCTCACAAAGAGACAGCAGAGACTGTTACCCTCCAACTGCCAAACCAAGACGCCTCATCATTGTCAATACTCCTTTCAACTCTCTAACCAGAATTAGCACAATTTCATAGGCGTATTTTCATGCTGAAAGAATGACATCTTCGAATGGAAAACAGTTCCATTCAAATCCTCATCTGTTTTTTTTATTCTAAAATGAAGTTTTGGTGGCAGTTTCATCCACTCTGCTCTCCCTGAGTTCTCTGATTGAAGCTTTCCAAAAGGCATTTATTGGCAGCACAGTGCCCAAAAATAGTTTCTGCTGATAAATCTTGGCCCAAAGTTTGTCAGTTATGAGAGTCTGGGAAGTGTATTTAGAGCTGCTTTGATTCTTGCCTGTGGTTACTTGGCATTTTTTTAAAACCCCTGGTTGGATGAGCATAAATTTAGCTGGGAGAAGACTCAGGGGGGACCTTCTCCCTCCCTCCAACTCCCTGAAGGGAAGCTGCAGTCAGGTCGGGGTCAGGCTCTTGTCCCAGGCAACCAGCACCAGGATGAGAGGGCAGAGCCTGAAGCTGCCAGGGGAGGGTTAGGTTGGATGTTAGGAAACCCTTCGTCATGAAAAGGGGGATTAGACCCTGGAATGGACTGCCCAGGGCAGTTGTGACATCTCCATCCCTGGAGGTGTTGAAGGCCAGCCTGGCTATGGCCCTTAGTGCCCTGGTGTGGCTGCTGGGGTGATGTTAGGTCCTGATCTGGGCTGGCTGAGCTCAGAGGGCTTTTCCAGCCTCAGTCATTCTGGGTTTTCTGTAAACCACAGCATCAGATTTCCTGTATAGAGGCTTATCATTGCGAAACTCTGTATTTGATTTTCAGTGACATATCAGCTTAAAATACAGTGTTTTAAATGTTTAAAATGCTTTTTCCCAAATAAGTCATTTGCTGTGATTCTTGTTTAAAAAAAAAATCAAACACACACACAAAAAAAAGCCAAACACGAAGAGCCTCTGGGCACTTCTTATCTTCAGAACTTTTATCCATTTTATTTAATCGCCTAATCGTCGCCTACATTTGTTTTAGTTCTACCTGTTTTACTTCATTTAAACTATTCACCAGAGGTTTTTAGCAGTCTTTATCTCATCGTGTATGTGCAATCCCTGGTATAACAGAAGCCAAATCTAGATGGTGTTTTCTAGTGTCCTAATAAATAACTATAATGGTGAAATAACGTTGCATCATTAGTGTAGGTGATGTCTTGGTGACTGCTCATCTGATATCCTAAGACAAGAGGCATTAGACTTATTATCCTCACTGTTCCTTGACTCAAAAAAGGTGCCTCCTATCATTTTGCTTTAGAAAATGGTCTTTAATTTATCATAATTGCTCATTTTTCTGACAGAAGGCTAGATAAGGTTCAATCACTTAACTCTAAGGCTGGTTTTCTTCACTCAAGGCTGGAATATGGGATATTTTTTCCTTCGTCACCCAACACAGGCTGATGGCTCCTTTAGTTTGGGGCTCGCAACAGTGAAACCCAAAGCTACAGTTTCTGGGGAGAAAGTGTATGGTTCCCACTGTGGTGATCAGAAAAAAAGTATATAAGGGCATTTCCTTCCATCACTGAGCTGCTATGGGCAGGAATAAGTCCCTCTGAAATGGAAGTGAGCCTTTGGGCCAGCTTTTCTGAGCTTTGTTCCAAGTCTCTTACACTTAATGTACAGCCTAAGGCATGAGTCTCTATTCCCTTTAAACCTTCTATCCTAAAGAGCTCAAGGGCATATTCTGCCTCTGTTAGCGCTCCCTCTTTTGGGGCAATCCTAAATCTTCTGTGTCTGCAGGGCCTTATATTCAGGAGTTCTACTGCCTAATTGCAGCACATGTGAAAAGAGGATTTCCTTTTATCAGTTTTAAATGAATAGCCTTTTAATTTAATTGCATTCCTGTATTATGAAAAGTAAGACCAGGAGCCTCCAGCTGACCTTCTCTGTGCCATTTATTACCTTACACATCTCTATCATGTCACATTTTATTCATCTCCTTCCCAAACTAATCTAGTCTTAATATTTTTAATCTCCACTAATACAGAAGCCCTTGCAATCTTCACATCATTTTCCATGTGAGTCTTAGATCCTCAGACCTGCAGTGCAGCCCCACTGGAAACCCTGGCAAGCATCTACTGAAAATTCTATAGTGATGCGATGAGTTGTTTCAGCTTTCTGGATCACTAGGATGATGTAGTTGGTCTTTCTGCTAGTCTTACAATCCCATGCACTAAACCATATTAATAAGCATCTCCTCGATTGAAGTCAATGATGCATGGCACTGCCTGACAGAAAGGAAGATCTGAGAGTGACCTACGGCCATGGATCATCTCACACCTAGAGGTGTTTCTGTATCAGAAATAAAAGTCTACATGCCACATGGTTCCAGTGCTTTCAAAGGGTAACACAGCCCCAAGTGTTACCACAGCAGAGCCTAAAGGTCAAGCTTAATCTATCCCCCCAACTTTTGGGGAATACCTTGCTCTGATTTCCACAGTAATAAATCCAATTGCCCTTTCTCTTTCCATATCCACAAATCCTTGGTGATAACAGCAAATGCAGAGATTTATGGAACAAATTTGTGACTGGTATCTTGGCAGGAATGTTCTTCACTTCCTCAAAAGACCATTCAAAGTGTTCCCTCTTCTCTCATGCTGTCCCCAGTGGTGTTGCATTAAAGGTCACAGAATCGCATAGAGTCACAGAACATTAGGAATTGGAAGGCACCTCGAAAGATCATCCAGTCCAATCCCCCTGCCACAGCTGGATCCCCTAGATCCATTGACACAGGAACGTGGCCAGACAGGTTTTAAGCATCTCCAGTGGAGGAGATTCCACAACCCCCTTGGGCAACCCCTTCCAGTACTCTGTCACCCTCACTGGGAAGAAATTCCTTCTCACATTTATGTGGAACCTCCTCTGTTCCAGCTTACACCCATTGCCCCTTGTCCTATCACTAGAAGACATTGAGAAGATCCTGGCTCCATCCTCCTGACACCCACCCTTCATATATCAACATTAATGAGGTCACCCCTCAGTCTCCTTTTCTCCAAGCTCAAGAGACCCAGCTCCCTCAGCCTTTCTTCTTGAACTGTGTCCTTTTTGAACTGAGGGGCTCAGAACTGGACACAATATTTCAGACGTGGTCTCACCAGGCCAAAGTAGAGGGGGAGGAGACCCTCTCTTCATGTACTAACCACCCCTTTTCTGATCCACCCCAGGATGCCATTGGCTTTCTTGGCCACAAGGGCTCATTGCTGGCTCATGGTCATCCTGCTGGCCACCAGGAGCCCCAGGTGCCTTTCTCCTACACTGCTCTCCAACAGGTCATTCCCCAACCTATACTGGTACCTGGGGTTGTTCTTACCCAAATGCAAGACTCTACACTTGCGCTTGTTATATTTCATTCAATTTCCAGTTTAGACTGGACTATACTGTCCTTGATACTGGACTCAGTTTGGATGGCACTGTATGAAGTGATTCCAATAACCATTCTCACTAAAGTAAATTTATTCTGGATTTCTAATGAGGTAATTGATATTCAAGCCTGGCTATTTTTCCAGAGAAGTAGGATCAAACCATTGGTCTACCAGAGCAGTATCTACCTCCCACAACAAATGGCTCCAGGTGCTAGAAAAGTCATCAGCAGGGAACTGGCTGAACTGTTATCTCATAAGGAAATCTTCTTCCTAAGATACACAAATTAGTGGCTGGACAGAGCACTGAAACACAAGGGTTTATCCCCTTTAAAAGAGTAAGAAGAAAAGGTGATTACTGAGTTCTGCCCTTTGTCTTTAAGTCATCTTTCTTGAGGCTTAGTGCTAATTGCATAGCATTTAATTGTCTTGTATTTTTATTTGTAATCCATTTTTTCCACCGATCAATACAGTAATTCAGATAAAAGATTGGCCATCAGATGCCGAGCTCCAGAAGATTTATCATTATGCTATTGATTTCTGTGGCATCCCACTTGGCTTTAGCAAATGAAACTCTTGTCCATATTATGAAAACTTATTATAATGCAAAGTGGGATAAATGAAAAGAGCAGGATTTGCACGATGGATTTTAGTAACAGTTAACACATCTTTTTGTATCGCAGTATCCTGAGTTGGAAATAACCCCAAGGATCATCTATTCCAACCCTTTAAGTTGAAGAAATCCAGTTTCAATGAGCTTGCCCAGCACCCTGTCCAGCTGAGCCTTAAAACTGTCTGAAGCTGAGGAATCCCTGCCCTGGGAAGACCATTGCATTGTCTGATTGCTGTCATAGTGAAACATTTCCCCCTGAAGTCTAATGGGAATGTCCCTAGGAGCAATCTGTATCCATCACCCCTTTTCTATGAGATTCGAAGATGACAAAGGAAGTAGAACACCTCCCTGATTAGCAAAGGCTGAGGGAGATGGGTCTCTTCAGCTTGGAGAAGAGAAGACTGAGGGGTGACCTCATTAATGTCTATAAATATGTGAAGGGTTGGTGTCAGGAGGATGGAGCCAGGATCTTCTCAATGTCATCTAGTCATAGGACAGGGGGCAATAGGTGTGAGCTGGAACAGAGGAGGTTCCACATAAATATGAGAAGGAACTTCTTCCCAGTGAGGGTGACAGAGCATTGGAAGGAGCTACCCAGGGGGGTTGTGGAGTCTCCTCTGGAAACATTTAAAACCCGCCTGGATATGTTCCTATGCAGCTTGGTCTAGGTGGTCCTACTGTGGCAGGGGGATTGGACTAGATGATCTTTCGAGGTCCCTTCTAATCCCTAATGTTGTGTGATTGTGTGTGAGAGATTCCTTGTGAAAAGGGAGTCTCTATCTTCTTGTAGCCACCCTTTATGACCTGGAACATTGTAATTAGGCCTTCTCCCCTCCCCTTCTCTTGTCTTCGACCTTTCTACTCCAAGCAGGGACTGTTGAATTGTAGGAGTTTTTGGCATCTAAAACCTGCCTGGCCATGTTCCTGAGTGATTTGATCTAGGTGATCCTGCTCTGGAAGGGGGATTGGACTAGATGATCTTTCGAGGTCCCTTCCAATCCCTGATGTTCTGTGATTCTGTCATCCCCTCAAAACTCCTCATACAACAGCAAAACAGAGCTTTCAGGACTGTTGGTAGCTTTTAATCATCTAACCACGGCTGTAACTATAAACGTGTGTGCAAGTGGTCTGTGTATGTCTCTATATATGATTTGTACATCGTTATTAGATCCCCAATGAAACACCAATATTGCTTTGGTCACTACTTACATAGAAGTTGTACTGCTAGGCTTTTATAGCTGTAGCAGCTATAGAATTACAGTGCAGAAGCCTCATTTTACATCATTCTGGACTGGAGTCCAACCTGGGGGATCAGATCTTGGTACTAATGCAGATTACTGAAGGTTTTGGTCATGATGTCTAGTGTCTTTAGGGCTTTGTTTGTCATAAAACAATGCCCTGTTTCCTTAAATTCCTGAAAAGCAAATGGATAAGGAGAATTATCAGTTTGTAATGTGCTTTAGTAAAAGAAGCCATAGTTTTAGCTGGAATTTGCATGTGATGAAAACACGCACCAACCCTCAAGCTTCCCTGAGGTCCTCTCCCCGTTGGAGTCTTAGAGCTGCCAGCACCCATCCCAGTTGTGGAGCTGGATACCAAAATCACTTTGAGGTCTCTTTTGGCTTCTGCTCCCCTGTTGCAACCACTATGAAAGAATTTATTGTGTTGTGATTTTAAAAGGAAATTGAAAATTCCCTCTTTACTGCTTTCTAAATGAACCTTGTAATTCCCTCCCTGTCTGTTAGTGACACTATTCAATTCTCTCCCTGTCAGAATGCGCTGGGGAAGAGCAGCAGTGCAGGCAGAGGCAGGAGGAAGGATTTATTGCCCTGTCTCCTGTCATGCAGGGCTGGGTACAACCCATTTGCCAGACTGGAGAACAACAGCCTGGGTTATCTTACCATTGCCTTCTCGCTTGCTCAGGAACATCCTCCTTCCTTGGGGCTCATCCCAGTGCTGATCATCACAACCTCTTGGAATAGAGTCATCAGAGCCTTTGCTTTCTTCTTTCTCCTAGAAAGGATTTTCTTAAGCTGCAAGTTAGACCTGGAGAACTCAGTTCATTACAGTATTCATCTCTTTGTTGAATTATGGAATGAGGAAAGTACTTAATGGCTTTCTACCTTTCTCTACTGTGGACTGGGTTCCTCTTTCATATGGATTTGTACATCTCTGAGATACTCTGTTTACTTTTTTGAACAGGACCAGCTTCAGACAAAAACACCTCCTGGGTACGATCCATGTAAATGTTCAGCTCACGTTACTATAACACGGGGCTCAAGGTTATAAATAATCATTTGGCTCAGATCAGATCTAGTCCCCTACAAACATGTGGCCTCAGAATCATAGTATCACTAAAGTTGGAAGAGACCTTCAAGCTCATCCAGTCCAGCCATCACCCCAACCCCACCCTGTCCCCCAGGGCCACAGCTACTCATTATTTGATCCCCTCCAGGGATAGCGACTCCCCCCACTCTCTGGGCAGCCTATTCTAACTCCTGATCACTCTGTCAGGAAAGAGGTTTTTCCTGATGTCCAATCTAACCCTCCCCTGGCACAACTTGAGGTCGTTTCTTCTTGTCCTGTCCCTGGTGATTGGGGAGAAGAGTCCAACCCCCACCTCTCTCCACCTTCCTCCCAGGTAGCTGTAGACAATGATAAGGTCTCCGCTGAGCCTCCTTTTCTTCAGGCCAAATAACCTCAACTCCCTCAGCCTCAGACCTGTCCTCCAGATCCTTCACCAGCTCCATTGCCCTTTTCTGGACCCACTCCTTGTACTGAGGTGACTATAACTGAGCCCAGTATCCAAGATGAGGCCTCACCAGTGCCCAGTACAGGGGGAAATGTGGCCTCCTTGAGAAAAGGTGTCTTCATCTTGAAAAATCACTCTTTCCCTGGAAACATTTACTGGGGTATGAGCAGGCTAGGATAATACATCTAAAACAAGACCAAAAGCTCCCAAGCTGACGTGACCTGAGGGAAGAAAGCAAAACAGATCAAGGACACGGGAAATTTCCTAAGTGACTGAAATAGCATGGAATTTGTTAGGCAATAAATGATCCTATGAATCTTGCATGCAGGGCTGAGCTTTGGGAGTCTCATGCCTTTCTCCAACGCCTTTATTTCCAACCATTTGTAAAAATGCAGCGTGGGACTGGCTGGAAAGCCAAGTGACTTGTGGCATTTAGCTGTCTGTGGTTATGAGGGAATGAAGGAGTGAGACCTGAAGCCTTGACCTTGACTTTCCTCCTCGTTTCCTCTGCTTCACTTCTCTGAGATGCGAGTGCCGTCGGATTTGGAGGAAGGAGGTGGGTAATTGGTCCCTTGGTCTCCAGCGTGATGCGGGCTGTGACGCACAAGCTGGGAAAACTTCTGGGCTGCATGAGCTGTGCCCAACGCTGTCAGCATGGCCTTGGCTGCGGGGCTTGGCTCTGGCGAGGGGAAGGCACAGAGGGGAGGGTGGCAGCCGCCTGCGTCTCTCAAGTCTGGAGGTTAACAGCATGATTAAAATATTGAGAAAGCAAGTGTCATCAAAGTGAAATATCATGGCCCTGCCAGCATAAATCCCTGTGCGTCTCCTAGTGTTATCTGACAGGTTCCTCCGGAGATCACAGTCCCCATCACTGCAGGGGAAGTCACTCACCAGGGCAGCAAATGTAGCTAGTCAGGCTCATTTGCTGCTCCCTCCGCTTGGTTGTGCCCTGCTGGAGTTCAGTTGGCATCTGCCAAGCTAGTCCTGAGAGAGGAGGGAGGTCTCCATCCATGTGGTGGTGTCAAAGGTCTGCAAGTCTGACTCCTACCAGAGGCTGGAAACGAGGGTCAGCTGCCCCACAGACCATCCTTTCTGCCATAAGGTCTCTCCTTGTGTATCAGTCCAGAGATACCCAGGGTAGCTGCATGGAATCACAGAACATTAGGGATTGGAAGGGACCTTGAAAAATCATCTAGACTAATCCCCCTGCCACAGCAGGATCACCTAGACCAAGTTGCACAGGAACACATCCAGGCGGGCTTTAAACATCTCCAGAGAAGGAGAAATCCTGTTTCTATGACACCTGTCTGCCATGCTAAAGCTCTTCTCTCGCCAAAAACCAAGGGCTACAAGTGGAGAGGGTTGCAGCATCGTGAAAGATGGTTCCAGACCCTCTTCATCACTTAGTCATCGCAGTTGTGTGTGAAATCAGCTCTTCCCTAGTCATCCAGGTGTCCTTTCTCTTTGTCACAAGCAGTTAATGTGTTAAAGCAACCTTGAAATCTGGAGTAGTCCCCAAAGTACAGTCCTAGCTTCGATGAGGCAGGGTTTTAAACAAAAAAAGGAGGGAGGAGGGAAGATCTGAAAGCAGAGATTTGGGTTCCAATACCATCAGAGTCAATTAAGTTCTTATAATGGGATTACTGTTGTAAATTAGATAAATATCTTTTATAGTGGTTTTGTTTGGGAGCTTCAGGTATAGTTCAGTTCCTCTGGTGCTGAGAGAGACAACTAAAGACTCAGGAGAGAGACAGTCTTGTCCTCAGACAGTTTAAATTAAATATGCCGGGAGATAAAGAGTGAACACAGGCAGAAATGAGGCAAGGAGCAAGGTTAGCTTATCATGATGGGATACAGATGCAGCCCTCAGGTAAAGCTGCCGCTTCACTGCTTTATTTGGAGAAGGCAGTGTTTCTTCAGGAGAGCTGTGAAGACGAGCAAGGATTTGGCTCTGTGTGTGTTTGCAAGGTGCTTTTCTGGACAAGAAAGCTCAGGAATGCCTAACAAATTCTTTAATAAGCATCTTAGGGCTCTACAGCCTTATGTCTTGGGAAGGCAAATCAACAACTCAGTAGCCAAGAGATAGAGGAAGGACAGGAAAGGAGTAAACTACTCCGTGGAGTAGTTTTTCCTCTCCCTCTTTCACTCCTTCTGCCATTCCCTACTTAGTGGCAGTCACTGAAGAGAAAGACGAGTGCTGGAGGCTCTGTGAAGCCTCTGACCTTCCTAATGTTGTCAAGACAGGGGAAGTGAGAGCTGACAGAGTCTGTCATGGTGAGGACGCTCGTTCTGACAGGCAGTGCCTCTATTCCTCCTCTTTGGGCAAGTGGAGGGAATGGGAGGCTTGACCCAGTGCCTGACGCGGCCCAACCCATCTGACCTCCTCGTAGGAGCAATGGGAAACCTGGGACAGTGCCTCAGGGTGTGGAGAGAGGTGGGACCCACCAGCAGAGCCTCTAGCTGGCTGCTTTCCTTGCTCACCCTCAACATCAAGCCCAGAGTCCCTGTGTTTGCTGGCCCTCACATCCCTGTGTCCAGCTGAGATCCTCAGAGGCATCAACTCCTTAACTGGTGAAGGCAACTGGCTTGAAGGGGCTTGTGGTAAGGCCAAGGGGTTCAGGAGCCATGCGCCTGCAGGTTGTGCCCCAAGCTCAGAGCAGAGAAACGCAAGTTCTTATTCTCACACTTTTGAGATAACTCAGGCTCAACTTTTGGAAAGCAGTCCTGCCTTTCCGTGGGGGTTTATGTCATCAGTCATAAACTGTTTTCTACCAGAAAAGAATTGATTCCTCCCAGGGAATCTCTCTTTATTCTCCGTTCCTGTCTTCCCAGAAAAAGATCCCACAGCCTTCAACAGGAGTGGTGCTAGTGAAGGGTGTGTAGGTTCTACTCTCAACAGTAAAGGACAGCTGAGAGGATTTGTGAAGGACCCAGGACCTTTCTGGGTTAAACTCAAAGTTAAAGGGCAGTAAAATGATATCACTGTGCTCACACAGAAATCACATCTTATTCTGGGTAGGAAGCAGGTGTTGATGAGAAGTGTGGCCCCTTCCTGCCTGTGAATCTACTGTTCTCAGGGCCACTCTGAAATTTTTCATCTGAAGAGCTTGAAGTGTCTGTTTTGGTTAATCAAAGCTGATTTTGCAAAGGCGCTGGGAGAGGACTTGGCTGTGAGTTACCTTCAGCCAGACCAGAGGGGTCCCCAGGCAATTGGACTGAAAATTCACTTGGCAGGATCTCAGGGTCCAGAAACTGGGGAAACACACTGTACCATAGAAAATAAGGACAAAAATCACAGAGAGAGTGTTTCTCTAGTCCTCGCAGAGACTTTTGGGGAGGAAAAGGACAAAAGGTCTCTAATCCTAGGAAGGAATTTCTGCAGAGACTGGAGGAAGCAAATAGGAATCGAAACGGTGCAGTTCTTGATACTGCAATAGGAAAGAGTCACCTCTGACCCTGAGGTGGGCGAGAGCTAGGGGCTCAATAGAATCTAATTGTAGCTGAATGTGTTTATAGGGGCTTTTCTCCTCTTCTTCCCAGCCACGACCTCAGTTTAATGGACTATCTCAGTACAGAGCTCTCTCTCCTGGCTCAAGATCTCTAATTGCCTGTGAATAATGCTGCATTAACTCTCCTGCCTGGATCAAAAGGCCCTTGCATGCCTCTCCTAGGTCCCACCTCCATAAAAGGTTTTGTTATCAGGTTTATAAGCAGGAAACACAGGCAAGAAATTTGCATATAAATAATCTGCTGGTGCAGAGTGGCAGAGAGAGGTACCTGGTAGCTGTTTCTTTTATTACTCCAACAAGCAGCAAAGTACAAGCTGGCCGCTGTTATGAGCAGCTCTGCTGCATCCCAGCTTCACCCCAACAGTCCCCCTGACCCTATAAACATGAGCTTTATGTACAAACCAAGAATTTGGGGACAGTGATGGAGACTTGACCCCCACGACTGACTGGGGCGCTGATACATGGGACCATAAGGCTTTGATAGAGGAGAGAGGATGTGAGACAAGTGTCTTCCCATGGTGCTGGCCCTGAAGAGGGTGAGTTTGGCAGGGCAAGGAAAGAAGAAGGAATTCAGGAAGGGTTGGAATGGAGGACAGAGCAGGAAACCAGTCTGATCCTGGAGAGGCATGGTCAGATAATGGGGAAAAGCACGAAGCATCAGGGTTACCAGCTCAAAGGGAGTATTGATGCTGAGACAGGCTGGTGAGGAATCACAGGGGATATAAAACATGTTTGCAAGGCTTATGAGGCTTTTGTCATTTCACACGCTCCCCTTCCTTGTAAGTAAGGATAATGAAACAGAAACAATTAATATAATGTCAGCCAGGGGCTGGAGTGCACGTCCCAGCAAGAACAAATAAAACCCAGGCTAATCTAGCTAAAGGTTCAAATACATCCTTGCCCAGATTTAACAGGAGCACAGACACATAAAACTCTCTGACAAAACAAAGGCATTAAAAAAGAATGTGATGAACTGGTGGAGTAAAGAGCTAATTGCCTGCAGATAGGAAAGGGGTGAAGCACAACAGAAGCAGGGTAGCACTGTGCCTTGTCCAAAGCAAAACTCTGAGTGAATCAGGCAAGGAGCTGATGGAAGAGATGGACCACACGTAAGGACATGTGATCACAGAATGAATTGGTTTGGAAGAAACCTCCAAAGTGCTTCTAGTCCAACCCCGCTACAACAAGCAGGGCCAGCACTCACCAGACCAGGTTGCTCACAGCCCCAGCCAGCATGACCTTGAATGACTCCAGGGATGGGGCCTCCAGTCCCTCTCTGGGCAGCCTGTTCCAGGGATCCCCCACCTTCAGAATCAACAACCATTTCCTCCTTCTTCACTGCAAAGGCCTCCAGCTGCACTCCTGGAGTCATTGAAAATAATGGCAGGGAGTGCAAGGAATTGCTGCCCATCATAAGTGAAGATCTGGTTTGTGATCACCTGAAAGACCTGGAAGTGTTCAAGTCCATGGGACCAGATGGGATACACCCAAGGGTCCTGAGAGAACTGGCAGATGAGGTTGCTAAACCGCTGTCTATTATATTCCAAAAGTCATGGTGGTCTGGTGAAGTCCCCACTGACTGGAAAAGGGGAAACATAACTCCTAT
>JAOXOE010000856.1:4779100-4794038 GCA_028565055.1 Phoeniculus purpureus | reverse complement strand
CCGCCGGGCCCCCGAGGAGGCGGAACGGGCCGGCAGCTTCGTGGAGATGATCGACAACCTGCGGGGCAAGTCCGGGCAGGGCTACTACGTGGAGATGACGGTGGGCAGCCCCCCGCAGAAGGTACGGGCGGTGCGGGGCTCTGCGGCGCTCGGGCAGCCTTCCCGGACAGCCCCCCCCAAACAGCTCCTGAAGGAATTAGGGGAAAAAAAGAGGGTGTATCACCTTTGGAAGGAGGGAAGGGCTTCTCCTGACACGTTCAAGGATGTAGCTAGATTATTTAGAAGAAAAATTAGAGAGGCAAAGGCCCAGTTAGAACTTAAGCTGGCCACCTCTGTGAAAGATAATAGGAAGCAGCGTGCTCTACATCCAGACCAAGGAGGACAGTAAGTGCCTCCGCTGTCTGGGGTGCGGGGCGTTGGGTGGGAGCCACTAGAGTGGATGCAGGACACGGAGGAACCCATGCAGCCATGAGCAGGGAATTTCCCTTTCTCTTTCTTCTCCAAGCTGGGTATTTAAATATTTACACCCCTGCTGCCCTACTTTAATGCCATTAACTGGGTAGTGGCGCCAGATGCTGGGGAGGCCCAGCTGGGCAGGGTAAGGCTGAGCCACGATGCGGATTAAGGAGATGGCCATTAAAAGCCAATCAGGGTCCCTAATCCAGAGCCTGAGCTGCAATTAACTCCTCCTGCCCTTGGAGCTCTCTCAGCATCAGCTCTACCACATTCTCTCTCCTTCAGTTCCAGGTCCCCCGGCTGGCATCAAGGCTGTTCCATCCTCCTCTAGCAGTGTGGTGGTGTCCTGGCTACCTCCAGCCAAGCCCAACAGCATCATGTGGAAATACACCATCTTCTGCTCCAGCCCCGGCTCGGAGCAGCCAGTACGGGATGGGGAACTGGATCACCGGGATGTGCTGGGGAATGCAGAGCTAGCTGAGCTGGAGCGGGATGGAGGGCTCAGGCAAAGGTTCCTTGCACCAGGTCCATGCCCTGTGGAGTTGTTGGGGCACCTATGGGCTCTCTGGGTCAGGGCACCATCCTGCTGGGTGGTGGCTGTTCCACCACGATGGGCAGAGCGGCAGCAGCTGACTGCAAGTCAAACAGGAATCAAACGTGGCCCCATTCCTCCTCGGCAAGGGGGAGGTAGCTGGGAGGTCTGCAAGCCGGTGCTTATCAAAAGCTCCTTCTCAAACTCATTTCACTATCTGAATCCCTGGAAGTGTTTAAGGCCAGGCTGGATGAGGCTCTGGCCAGCCTGGTCTAGGGTGGGGTGTCCCTGCCCATGGTGGAGGGGTTGGAACTGGATGATCAGGTGGTCCCTTCCAACCCAGAGTGATTCTGATTGTATAACTTCTCCAGTGAAGTGATCCTGCTGTGGCAGGGTGATTGGACTAGATGATCTTTTGGGGTCCCTTCCAATCCCTAATGATTCTATGATTCCTGTCCAGCCTCATTCTGCCCTCTTCCAGCTTCAAACCATGACCCTCATCCCATCGTTCCCTGTCCTTGGGAACAGTCTTCCTTAGCCTTCTGACAGCCCCTTTCAGGTACTGGAAGGTCACTATAAAGTCCCCCCCAGAACCTTCTCCTCTTCAGGATGAACAACCCCAACTCCCTCAGCCTGTCTCCATAGCATAAGGGCTCCAGCCCTTTCAACATTTTCATGTACTTTTCTCTCTGGTGGTTCAAAAAGCAGCCCAATGAGGTTGCTGGGGGATTGGCACAGGGGCACCTCTGTGCCATAACATCTCTACCAACAGAGCAGAACATCTCTAATGCTATTCCAGGGGCAGATCCTGTTCACTGCCTGGCTGTCGCTGTTGCTGAACAGTTTGGGTCCAGCCTTTCCTAAATGGCACTGACTTCCTAGCTGTATCATAACCCTCTGAGAGCATTCAGGGAGCTGAGGGGATTTGGCCGTTCATGCACTAAACACTGTCAGGTCTTGGAAGAGCATCCAGGCTCTCTGAGCCCATCGGTGCCTCATACAGGGACAACTTTCACCTGTCTGAAGCCCTGTGACCAGTCAGAGCTTTACTGCATGAAGTCTGAAGTCCATTCCTTAACATCAGGGGTAAAGTCAAAGAGAATGTGAGATCTAGAGAAATCCACTGCACTAACTTAACCTTCAAGGTTTGTTCTTGAACAGTTCTTGCTGTTATCCAGATGGGACCTATTCCAAGTGGATGTTTGTGTAACTCCTGAGGGGCATCAGCAGCTCTGGATCAGCATTTTAATCTTCATTCAATTTCTGTTTTCTTGGATGGCCTCTGGGGACCTTCTCAGAGCGTTTAGAGGAAACAGTAATGGGAGATTTAAAAAAAGAATGAAAAAAAGACTGAAGGGACTGGTTTGTGCAGACTGGGAGATGCTGACCCCCAGAAGGGAAACTTTAGCAGAAGTTTTCTCAGCAATGCAGCTGTGAGAAGGGTGGCTGAGAGCTGCTATCAGAGGGATGATCACACTGTACGAACCTGCCTAGCAACCCGAAGTGCAGACACAGCTCTATTTGAGGCAAATCCCCCCTGCCAGCTCCTGCATCCTGCAGTACTCAAGGAAGAAAATATAAAGAAACCACCTTCATGCCTTCAAAAGCAAACCCCAGGTTTTCCCAAATTGGCAGGAAATGACTCATTCCACAAGTACAGCCCCAGAACAGGAGTTCAGGACTCTCATCCAGATCTCATCCAGGTATGGCTGTGGGAGCACTAGAAAATCACTTAATTAGAGTTGTTTGGGGAAGTGTTTCCAAGATCTCAGGTACTCTGCTTGTTCTGTGGTTGTTTCCAGCCTTTTCAAGGGTGTGTGAGAAATGCTAAGCACCTGCCAGCTGTAAGGGAGGGTTCTACTCTGTGCTAATCATTCCAAATCCACGTGAAAGGCTGTCCTGGGACAGCCTTTCTCATTCTGTGCTGCCCGCACTATCCAACCAGGCAGTACTAGGCTGGATCTGCCTTTCTCCCCAGGCAGAGTGGGGTTATGTAGAAGCAGTGACTGATGGGCAGCTGGGGGTTCAATGTGGAAACTAGAGGTTCAGGTATGTTTTTGCAGCTCTCTGAAGAGCAGATACTTAAGCTGGGGTCTCCCTCTAGCATCTGGCCTCCCCAAAGGGCCGATTTTCTTTGACATTGCCCAAGAATTCTGCTCTGTTTGCGTTCCACACAGTGCAGGCAAAACCAGATAGCAAGTGACAGAAGAACAAAACAAATCCATGGAAATCAGCTTCTGCCCCTTGTTTTTGTTCTGTTACTGGATCCTTTCGGCTGCCTTGTTTTACAGTGGTTGACATTGTCTCATGGGCATAATCATGTTGATTACGTGAATATAGTTCTGCAGAGTCGCTTTGATGCTTGGGAAAGCAAAAGCTCTGCTGGATTGGATATAACCAAATAGAAGGTTCTCAAATAAAAACCACAGCTCTGTGTACTGGTTTGACTTCTTAAAGGTGGGTGTCAGGAGGATGGAGCCAGGCTCTACTTAGTGTCCTCTAATGATAGGACAAGGGGCAATAGGTGTGAGCTGGAACACAGGAGGTTCCACATCAGTCTGAGAAGGAGCTGCTTCATGCTGAGGGTGACAGAGCACTGGAAGGGGCTGTCCAGTGGGGATTGTGTAGTCTCCTTCTCTGTGGAGACATTTAAAACCTACCTGGCCATGTTCCTGTGCAACTAGATCTAGAGGATCCTGCTCTGGCAGGGTTATTGGACTGGATGATCTTTCGAGGTCCCTTCCAATCTCTAATGTTCTGTGATTCTCTAGTGAGGAAGCAAAACGCTGATGGAAGTAGAGCCATTGCAAATGTTAGCAGAGCAAGTCAAGTTGCTTCCCTTCCATTTCTCCACCTTTCCCCCTTTTTTTGCCTAATGTTTAGAAATGTCAGTGTAACCCTATTCCCCACCCCAATGCTTCTGTTCCAGCAGGGAATAGTCTCATCAGCATTGTAAAATGCCTCATTAGGGAGGAAGCAGGCAGAGCAGGCTTTGCTGAGACAGAACCTGAGGGGGTGATAGCAGCTTCTCTTTTGCTCTTCCTCAGCTCACTTGAATTGACCTCATATGTTCATCTTTCATATATGGGGGGGATTTGTGTTATTGACACTCTTTGTCCTGCATATGGGGATCTGGTTTGGAGGTGGGCTGAGAGGGGTTGATGGTTGGACTCAATGGTCCCAGGGGTCTTCTCCAGACTGAGTAATTCTGTGACTAGGTGGTGGACTAAACCTTCCAACCCCTAACATTCTGTGATTCTAAAGGTAGTTTGTCCTGTTTCTCCAGCATGGAAAAACCCACAAGACCCAGGCTAATCAGTACATACTGGTTTTCAGTTCTCCATTTGGTCTCTTTCTCTGTGTAGGTCAGACTCTGAGCTCGTATTTTCAAACAGAATGTAAAGGATTGTTTCAAATTGCCGTGTAAAGATGCATTCTAAAATTTTCATCTTCTTGTCTGGTGGGAGCAAATTATTCTCTTAGGAGGTTCCAAGCAAAACTTCATCCAATTCTCTCCTTCCCACTTTCCTCTGCACTGTCCTGAAACAGCTGATTTCATCAGACATTTACATCCCTGAGTTGATTTTTGAAAGAGATTATTTCATCAGATTTTTTTGTTTCCCTGATTTGATTTTTAAAAAAGATGATTTCATCAGATTTTTTATTTCCCTGGTTTGATTTTAAAAAGAGATTATTCCATCAGATTCTTACTTCCCTGATTTGATTTTAAAAAGAGATGATTTCATCAGATTTTTTATTTCCCTGGTTTGATTTTAAAAAGAGATTATTCCATCAGATTCTTATTTCCCTGATTTGATTTTAAAAAGAGATGATTTCATCAGATTTTTTTTATTTCCCTGATTTGACTTTTAAAATAAATTATTTCATCAGAGATTTATTTCCCAGATTTGACTTTTTTAAATAAATTATTTCATCAGATATTTATTTCCCTGATTTGATTTTAAAAATAAAATTATTTCATCAGATTTTAGTTTCCCTAATTTGATTGTATTTTTTCCTTAAAACTTCACCTCCTTGCATCATGTGTTTATCTTGAAAATCAGGAAGAAAAACTCTCTAGCTCCCCCCTCCTTGCGCTGCCATTAAAAATTCTGAAAGCTGTGTAGCCTTAGAGAATAGCCTTTCTAAAGACATGAAAAAGAATTGCTGATTTATTTATTATTTATAGATCTCATTATATTTTAACTCCAGGGGGTGGCAAATATAGGATAGACTCCTTCAAACAACTTGTGGGCCCTCCAGTGGTGCTCACCACCTCTGTGAGCTACATAAGGCAGCAGAAAGCAGTCCAAGCCGCAGTGTGAAGTGAGGACAGAGAGTTAGGGCAGGGTTTTTTTGTACAGCTTGAGTCTCAGTGGTCTGAGACAGCAGAGTCACTCTGGGTAGAACATCTGGGCATCTTCTGTGATGGGTTTCAGTGTGATGGGAGCACTGGGCCACCCAGTATTGCTCCCCAGTGGATGAAGGACTGGATGATGCAAAGACTTTCCTCCAGGCATGAAGGAGAGTGCTCTAGAGCACAGAAACTCTCCTGCTTTTCCCTTCTTATCCTGCTCCTGTCTCTGCTCCATTAAACTCTTCTGGGAAGTGACATGTAGATTGGTCTCGGATAGCAAATGGGCCCTGGAGAGAAGGAGTGTGACAGGCAGGAAAAATGGCATCACTAAGGATAAGGGTTTGTTTGTCAGCAGGGGGATAGGGGAGTCATTGGAACCACACCTGGATTTCTGCTGCTGTTCTCATCCCACGGGCTGGAACCTCCTGGGGGTCAGACTGGGAGAGGGGGTGGACTGAAGGGAGTGGGCAGAGAGAAGCCATGAGCCCAGGACTGGTAAATCAGTGGAACTCAGCTGCCTGTGAGCATGTGATGTGTTCATAGCAGCAGACAGCAGAGGTTCATGCCTTAGAGCAGCCTCAGTCCTGTGTGATTTAGATCCTTTCTCAAGCCTTGGCACTTCCCTTGTCCCCTGTCCTGGCCCACATGCTCCCCACATGACCCTAAAGGTGTTTTCCAAGCTGACAATTACATCTTTCACCTGAACCCAGGTGTTAATGAAGCTCAGGGTTGACCTGTTTGTTACGCAGAAGCTGCTTTACTGCCAGCAACTGAACAAAACAAAGCTGTGAAATAGCAAAATGTGCTCCTGGTTTTGCTTGGCGTTATCTAAATCGCCCATTTTTCATCCAAAGTAGACAATTCCCATTGCTGGGACATGAGGACAGCTCCAGTGATCATTTTATCCCAGACACACGGAAATATGTAGATTTCTGTATACATTTCCTCTATTTATTCTTCTTTTCCTTCTTCTTTCAACTTTTAATTGAGTTTGCTGTGACTTCCTGATAATGTTAAGACATGAAATTACAGTGCTACCATCTATTTCACAGAAATAGTTTCTGTTTTGTGCACTGGGCAATTAATTCCCTGCAACTCCAGCTGTAGCCGCATAGGCAGCACAGAATCACAGAACATTGGGGATTGGAATGGACTTTGCAAGATCATCCAGTCCAACCCCTCGCCACAGCTGGATCACCTAGATCCAGTCGCATAGGAACGTGGCCAGGTGGTTTTTAAACGCCTCCACAGAAGGAGACTCCACGACCCTTCATGGGCAGCCCCTTCTAGGGCTCTGTCACCCTCACTGGGAAGAAGGTCCTTCTCATACTCATGTGGAATCACCTCTGTTCCAGCTCACACCTGTTGCCCCTTGTCCTGTCCCTAGATGACACCGAGCAGAGCCTGGCTCTGTCTTCCTAACACCCGCCCTTTCCATATTTATCAACATTCATGGGGTCACCCCTCAGTCTCCTTTTTCCCAAGCTCAAGAGACCCAGCTCCCTCAGCCCTTCCTCCGCAGGGTGATGCTCCACTCCATCATCTCTGTGGTTCTGTGCTGGACTCTCTCCAGCAGCTCTGTGTCTTGTGGAACTGAGGGGCCCACAACTGGACACAAGATTCCAGATGTGGTTTCACCAGGGCAGACTAGAGGAGGAGAAGAACTTCTCTCCATCTACTAACCACCAACTTCTAATCCGCTCCAGGATGCCACTGGCCTTCTTGGCCACAAGGGCCCATTGCTGGCTCCTGGACATCCTGCTGGCCACCAGGACCCCCAGGTCTCTTTGTCCTATGCTGCTCTCCAGCAGGTCATTCCCCAACTTATACTGGGGTTGTTCTTGCCCAAATGCCAGACTCTACACTGCCCTTGTTATAATTCATTAAATTTCTCCCTGCCCAGGTCTCCAATGACCACAGACAGGAGAGTTTTAAGAACTAGTGGTTTTCTGCTGACTGCAATTCCATATCAAAACTGTGATGAAACTTATTCCAAATCACACTCATTAGCATAATTTGGGTGGATTTCTTCTGTGTCTCAGCAATATATCTGATTATTTATGGGAGCTAATAGCCGATTACAATTAACTTTGATGAATGCAAAGCATTCTGGAAGGAGGAAAATAACTGCCCTTAAAATTTGTAATGCAGGTTAGTTTGTGGATAAAAATAAGTAGAACTGGGTCATAGAACATCCTGACTTGAGGCAATGGGAGAATCTTTGCATATTGTGTCCAGTTCTGGGCCCCTCAGTTCCAGAAGGACACAGAGGTGCTGGAGAGAGTCCAGCGCAGAGCCACAAAGATGATGAAGCTAGCGGAGCATCTCCCTGCTGAGGAAGCTGGGTCTCTTGAGCTTAGAAAAAAAAGAGACTGAGGGGTGACCCCATGAATGTTGATAAATATGGAAAGGTGTCAGGAGGATGGAGCCAGGCTCTGCTCAGTCTCATCCAATGCTAGGACAAGGGGCAATGTGTGTGAGCTGGAACAGAGGAGGTTCCACATTAATGTGAGGAAGAACTTCTTCCCAGTGAGGGTGCCAGAGCCCTGGAATGGGCTGCCCATGGAGGATTGTGGAGCCTCCTTCTCTGGAGACATCTAAAATCAACCTGGCCATGTTCCTGTGCGACTGGATCTAGATGATCCTGCTGTGGCAAGGGATGATCTTCCGAAATCCATTCCAGTCCCTAATGTTCTGTGACCCTGCAATGGTGCAAAGCAGAGGAACTTCAACAGAATCCAAAGAATTCTATGGGCTAGATGATGATCATGATCTGATGATCTAGACCCTTATCTTTAATCTGTTCTTTACAGCAATTAGAGCTTGATGAGATGTTGAGGTGGGGGGCCACTAATTTATGTAGCTTTATGAGCAACAGCAATATTTCAGTAGGTTCTAGTGTGCTCACACCAAGAAGATGGGTGGATAAAATCAACTCATCATCAGATGTCCACAGTGCCTGGAGGCTGTGGTCTCTGGAGAGGCTCTGCCCTGGGAAGCAGCTCTCTATCCAAGCGAAATGCAAAATCGTCTTAACCTCAAAAAGAGAACTTAACTCAAAAGTGAGAACTGCTGCGTGTGAACACATCGCAGCCTTGAAGCGCAGTAATACCCAGAGATTTGCTGTAGAAATCCACTGGCAAGGGGGAAGAACAGCTGCTCCTGTGAGCTTAGTAATGCAAACCAACAGATCCTGAGTTCCACTCCATCTCCTCTGATGGCACATGGCTCTGCTTTGTGAACCAGAAACCTGCACGCATAGGCTTTTGGGTTCAGCTGTCTTATTCAACCCCACAGGACATACTTCTTCTGCCTTCTGAGCAGAGGGCTGGGAGAGAATCTGGACAGTTCTGCTGGTATAGAACCATCAAGGTTGGAAAAGACTTTCAAGATCAGCAAGTCCAGCTACCCACCCTACAACCCCCAACCACTAACTCATCTCCTCAAACACCATGGCTGCCTGGTTGTTGAACCCCTCCAGGGACAGTGCCTCCATCCCCTTCGTGGGCAGCCTGTTCCAAGGCCTCCCCACTGTTTCTGGGAAGAAGTTTTCCCTATGATTCAACCCAATATCCACCTTTCCTAATGTCACAGAATCACAGAATGTTAGGGGTTGGAAGGAACCTCTGAAGATCATTGAATCCACCTGCCATAAGGTCTGGTTGTAAATCTGCTGCTGGCTCCAAGGGTTAAAGCATCAGATGGCTTCCCCAGAGCTGTCAGGATGGACAGTTGTGCAGCTGCACTAGCAAATGCTGAGGGATAGTCTTGCAGCAGGCAGGGCCACGGCTCCTGTTTGAGTCCATGATGGAAACTCACTGTGAACCCTGAGCAGCTCTTTTGGCCTTGTGAGAAACAAGGCATCCCATCTTGTTTGGCAGAGAGGAGGGACTACATGCAGTTGTCTTGTTTCTGCTGTGACCTGTGGATAAAGATCTTGCATGGAACATTTTATCAGCTGTAGTCACCGTTCATTCTTTATTAATTCTATTTGGGATCAATAATTGATGCTGCTGTCTCGTCTGCAAATCTCCTCAGTGAGAGGAGTATGGAGGCAGGCTGGTATTTCATAGCCTTTACTGTTAGAAGAGCTTTGTGTTCCTATGAGACCCCTGTAGCCCCAAAGTATATAGAAGTTCTTACACTGTGAAACTTCTTTTCTTGGATAGGGTCAGCAGGATCCCAGTTTAAGAAGACTGGCAAGATGCGTAATGGGACATTTAATTCCTATCACTGGGAAAATGCAGCTAACCCATGGAACAAGGGTCTTACCATCCCAGTCCTTTATGGTCAGGAGCAGCATTGTAGAGACTTGTAGGGCACAAAGTCAGCTTTAATTTGGTAGCACAGTCAGCAACAGAGAGGATTTCTCTACCATCTCCCCACTCTGTAGCATTTTCTGACCAATTCTGTTACACAGATCACCGGATTATAGGTTTGGGATATTGTGCATCCTAAAACTCATGTGCTGTTTGTTGTCACCTCCCTGTGATGGCATCCTGCTGCTAACAAAGCAAGGCAGGTTCACTGCTAACCTAAAGGTGGAAAGGATTTGTGGTCTCTGCTCTGCACCCTAAGCCTGGAGCGTCTCTTACTTAAAAATCAAAGTGATTTCAGTTCTGCTTTTTAGAAAACAAATTGGTCAGGACTAGGAAGCCAGAATTTTTTCAGCTCCTAGCTAATGTCTTTAGCCATTAGCTCCCCTCAGGTCAGCCCATGGCACATCAGGGTCCCTTCTTGGCTGCTTTTCTGAGCTAATGCATTAACTGAGAGGAGAGAAATCCTAAGCTTGTTAGTCTATTTCTGTACCAGACAAAGTGCCAGATTGGGACGTTCATGCTGGCAGCACAGCCCTATCTCAGCCTCACCAGTAGTTGTTGACCCTGCTGTGGGGAAAAAAGAGACTTTCAAACAAGTTGGCAGGGAATCAGATAAAAACTCAGCTAATTCCAAAGATCTCAATAGCCTCTTTCATGCAAGAATGGCAAATGGATTTTGTGCACACCATACACTGCTGAAGCAAGCTTGCTTCTATCCCTCAGATGTAGATGTTATCATACTTCCACATGGCACAGAAAGAGAGGCAACGAGTCAGCATAAATTTTTTCCAATTTGCACCTTTTCAGAAAATTTCACTTTCATGCTCTGCTCTCCTTCCTGCTCTTTGCCGGCTTCTTCCCTTCCCCTTTGTCCTTAACCCAAACCAAGTAATCTAACTTGAAAGAATCACAGAATCACAGAATGTTAGGGATTGGAAGATCATCCAGTCCAATCCCCCTGCTAGAGCAGGATCCCCTAGATCCAGCTGCACAGGAATATGTCTCCAGAGAAGGGGACTCCATCACTTCCCTGAACTCTGTCCAGTGCTCTGTTACCATCACTGGGAAGAAGTTCCTTCTCAGACTGATGTGGAACCACCTCTGCTCCAGCTCACATCTGCTGCCCCTTGTCCTGTAATTGAGCAGAGCCTGGCTCCATCCTCCTGACACTTACCCTTTCCATATTTATCAACATGAATGAGGTCACCCCTCAGTCTCCTCTTCTCCAAACTCAAGATACCCAGCTCCCTCAGCCTTTCCTCATCGGGGAGGTGTTCTACTCCCTTCTCATCTTTGTAGCTCTGTGCTGGACTCTCCAGCAGTTCTGTGTCCTTCTGGAACTGAGGGACGCAGAGCTGGACACAAGATTCCAGATGTGGTCTTACCAGGGCACACTAGAGGAGGAGGAGAACCTCTCTCCATCTACTAACCACCCCCATTCTGATCCACCTCAGGATGCTGTTGGACTTCTTGGCCACAAGGGCCCATTGCTGGCTCCTGGCCATCCTGCTGGCCACCAGGACCCCCAGGTCCCTTTCTCCTATGCTGCTGTCTAACAGGTCTATACTGCTACCTAAACTTTGTTTTTGGAGTCACTGACTGTGACAGAGAAATTAAGGTTCTGGAAATGTAACGAGAACTTGTTTTGTTAATGGAGCTATTGAGGACACAGTGGGAAGGGAGCAGATCTGTTTTAGCACAAAAGCCGATGCTGTTTGATTGAGTAAAAAACAGAAGTCAGTCATTCTAGTCCTCAGATGGAGGGTGTTTAAACACCGAATGCAGCAGTTGCTCCAGCTGTTCCCATAAGAACTGAGGCAAAGCTACTTCTTTAACTTCAAAAAATACTGTGTGACTCCCATTATCTACTGGAAGGTAGTTACAGGAGGAATACAGGGGCTGTGTTCACGTTCTTAGCCTTGTGTTCCTCATGCTCAGCGAAAAATCCCTTGTGCCTCACTGTATGAATCTCACCACACACAAACTTATGCCTCCTTATTAAATTCCAAGTCATTTCAGTCACAGAATACTTTGGGTTAAAAAGGACCTCAGAGATTATCTAATTTCAACTCCTCTGTCAGACTCCAGAGCCCCATCCAACCTGGTCTTCAACACTTCCAGGGATGGAGCAGCCACAATCTCCCTGAGCAACCTGTTCCAGTGTCTCAGCACCCTCACAGGGTGGAATTTCTTCTTAAGATCCAGTTTAAGTCTGCCCTCTTTTACCACCATGTAAAAAAAAGCCACCCCATGTCCAAGCCCGGTGACAGCCTGGCAGCACAGGAAACCAAACAAGGATCGACGGCAGCAAATTCTCTATAATCTTGTTTCAACGCCCAAATCGTTCCATCTTCCTGCCTTACCTGGGAAGTTCCCTCAAAAACTGGTGTCCATTGGTGCAAATTCATCTACTGACCCTCCCCTGTGCTTTCGATAGCCACTAGACAGAGACTGGATTTATCCTAGCATTCCTCATCCTAGGGCAGGCTGGGCAGCAGATGAAGGTTTCCTCCTTACCTGGCCATGGTCTCCACCAGGACGTGTCTACACAGCAAGGTGCTGTGTAGTTACCACCAGGCTATCCCTGCACTTCCTTCATGGTCAGTCTTCTCAGCATCCGCCTCATCAAGCTTTAAGAAGGAAATCATGTTTTCAGTTGAATTGCAGCGATGTCTACGCTGGGTTGGATTGTTGGTTGAACATGAAATTGAGGTTCAGCAGGTTCTTCACAAAAGATAAAGCTCTTTCCAAGGTCCAGTGTCAGGGACAGCAGTAGTTCTTCTGGTTTATGCCAGAAGTATTTTAGATCTACTGGACTTCAGTGATTCGATTTGCAGAGATAACCAGTTCTCTGGAGGTAGCAAAGATAGTAATTACTCAGTAATTATTTCAAACAGCCCTGTTGCCCTCCTGTAAGGGTCTTGGCCACAAGAGAGTCGTGGTTGTCCCCTCAATCTTCGGGAGGGTGATGCAGCACTGGGTTAAATCACTTGATGATCTGATGCCTCAAACAATCGTGATTTAATAACCAACCTTCTCTATGCTGCTGCTTCTCTTTAGAAGTGTCCAAAAATCTTTCTTTGTTTTAGCTGTAGGAGCCTTCTGGCGCTGAATTACATCTATCCCTTGACTGAAACGTATCTGCTCTATGCTAACCTCATTACCCAGGGATGATTTCTAGAAGAGGAAGTGAGGAATAATTAAATCATTCCTAACTGAAGGAAATGCTTCGCAGAACTATGCAAATTCCAATTTGGCCGGGATGCTGTGGTGGGTTCACGTTCTATTTCTGGGAAGCACGCAGGGAGAAACAGTTAGTTAGGAGAGATACAGATAGACCGGTTCTGCCTTCAGTTCTCCCTCTTGCCTTGAGATGTGCTGGGACATCCCTATTCAGGAGGGGCCATGGGACCTGCCATCATGCTCCTCGGTTCCTGTCCTTCTAAATTAAGCTTGTCCCACTTGCTTCAGGTGCTGTCTGCTTTGGGTGGTTCTTGCTGAGATCCCTCGAGCTGGATGTTTTCCCTGCGTGCAAAATTAAGTCTCAGACCTCATCCAAAGTAGCTGTTTCTTTGCAGTAGTCACAGAATCACAGAACATTAGGGATCACAGGAGACACTGAAAAATCATCCAGTCCAATCCCCCTACCACAGCAGGATCACAGAGTCACAGAACATTAAGGATTGGAATGGACCTCAAAAGATCATCTTGTTCAATCCCCCTGCCAGAGCAGGATCACAGAATCACAGAATCACAGAACATTAGGTATTGGAAAGGACCTTGAAAGATCATCTAGTTCAATCCTCCTGCCAGAGCAGGATCACCCAGACTAAGTCACACAGGAACACATCCAGGCTGGTTTTAAATGTCTCCAGAGAAGGAGACTCTGCAACCCCCCTGAGCAGCCCCTTCCAGTGCTCTGTCATGGTCACTGTAAAGAAGTCCCTTATATTGATGTGGAACCTCCTCTGTTCCAGCTCACACTCTGTGCCCCTTGTCCTACCAACTAGTCCAATCCCCCTACCACAGCAGGATCACCTAGATCCAGTCGCACAGGAACATGTCCAGGTGGGTTTTAAACGTCTCCAGAGAACGAGACTCCACAATCCCCCTGGGCAGCCCCTCACAGGGCTCTGTCACCCTCACCGTGAAGAAGTCCCTTCTCATATTGATGTGGAACCTCCTCTGTTCCAGCTCATGCCCATTGCCCCGTGCAGTGGGTGGCCCTAGCTGTCTGCAGAGGGCAAAGGAATGACAAGATAGACCTGCCTCCCCTCTGCTTCTCAGAGCGTGCTACAGTGCCTGGAAAAGCAAAAGACAGTAAAAGCAGGGTAAAAAATGAGATTCCTAGAGTGCCTGGGGGAAACCACAGGCTGGGCACAGCCTTCCTGGGGCTCCGGGGCACGCAGCTCACATTTTTCAATCTGCAAAAATCTCACTCTTCTGAGTCTTAAGGCAAAAAGAGAGGGAGAAGAACAACCCCCACAACCAGCTGTTTTTACACAGGAATGTTTGTAGATGCATCTGTGATTATTAGCTGGGCAAGGTACAGCCGGCGTGCTGGAAGGATGGCTTGTTGGTGCTCCGCGGCTTTTGTCTTTCAAGGAATCGTGGTGTAAAGATGAGTTACGCGCTCAAGAAATCCGCCTAGGATTAACAACACGCGTCCTGTCTTCCCGGCTTTTCCCCCTTCGAAGGTGCACGTTGGAGTGATGAAGTGCAAACAGCAAACTCCAGTGATTTGCAAAAGGTACCAGCCTCGCGCCTTCCCTCGACGGGTTGATTTATGTGCTGTTTGCTGTTTTTTGAGAACACAAACCAATTAATTTATGTGTGAAAAGAACAGTGAATTAATCCTAGAGAGCCCTGGAGCCTTTAAAGACCCGAATCATATGTTGAGCTCGTTTAAAACTTGCATAAGAAATTAATGTAGAATAAAGCCCTTTAATTTGAAAAGTGCATCTGTAGTAGGTGTCCCTAGGATATCTTCTGGATCATTATTCAGAAAGGTTAAGGAGGACTTTAGGTTTTTCCTTTCTTTCCCCCTTTTTTTTAGGGTTTTTTTTGTTTTTGCACATTCAGTCTGTATTTTCCAGTTTGCAGCTCAACATGGTGCATTTCAACTTATAAAGAGAGCGAGATCTCAAAAAAGAAACAGGGGGTGGGGGTGGGGGGGGAAGTGCTTTTTATTCGCCTTCCACTTAATTTCCTTGCTGCCTTGCCAGTCCCAGCTTAATGAATGTAATTGCTACCTTTGATGAAAATACTATTATC
>JAOXOE010000856.1:4765006-4779000 GCA_028565055.1 Phoeniculus purpureus | reverse complement strand
ATGGATTGCCCAGGGAGGTGGTGATGTCACCGTCCCTGGATGTGTTTAAGGAACGAGTGGACGCGACGCTTAGGGATATGGTCTAGCAGTTAGATACTGGGACAAAGGTTGGACTTGATGACCCTGGAGGTCCTTTCCAGCCATGATGATTCTGTGATTCTGTGATTCCAGTTTTGCTTCAACGTTGCTTGCTTCATGGTACAAACACGTAGGAGACAGCTCGTGTATGAACCAATCTTCTTCCCCTGGGCTTTGTCCCACATGTGGGGACAGCAGATCCTGGAAGTTCTCAGCATGAGGATAATCACAGAACATCACGGATTGGAAGGAACCTCAAAAGATCATCCAGTCCAATCTGCCTGCCACAGCAGGATAACCCAGGTCCCTGGATCTACTGGAAAATCTTCCTGTCCCTGGTGTCTCTGTCAGTTGTCGCTGATGTGTTCAGTTGCATCTGCAGACTCTGGCAATGGGATTTTTGTCTGGTGGCACCCAGTAACTTCTCTTTGAGTTGCATTGTAATCACCTGGCTCGTATGGAAAAGCCTTCAAACAGAACTAGGAGTTTAGTGAGGTGGTCACTGCTTGCTCCACATTTGAGCCCTGCACAGAGTCTCCACAGTCTTGGTTGCATTAGCATTGCCTTGGCCATCCTCAGCCTTTGCAAATAGGCTCCTCCTGACTCAAGTGTTCAATTCTGTTTGCCTCATCCTCCAGCAAAGGCGTAAATGGGATTACGCTGTAGCCCTGCGGATAGTCGCAGGCTCAAAACATGCAAACAATGGAGCTATCTGCCAGCATAAGTGAATATGGGATTTGGAGTCTAATTAGATAGGGAGACTGGGAGCAAATATGTAAATATCGAGATGACTATTGTAAAAAGTATTTTTAGATATTTGTACTGCAGGATTTCTTGATTTGCTGCTGGGACTGTGAGGTTTATCTCTGCTGTCTCTTAGGGAAGAAAAAAACCATGGTGTGCAAAGGAAAGCAGTGGTTGTCTGGTTTTGTTTTTCAAATATGCTGGGAAGAGGGAGGGCAGGAAGGCATCACTCAGTTCAGAGGAATATGAAGGCAAGGAAAAAAGAGGCTCAAAGAATTACAGAACGTTAGGAATTGGAAGGGACCTCAAAAGGTCATCCAGTCCAATCCCCCTACCACAGCAGGATCACTTAGATCAAGTCACACAGGAACATATCCAGGTGTGTTTTAAACGTCTCCAGAGAAAAAGACTCCACAACCCCCATAGGCAGCCCCTTCCAGTGCTCTGTCACCCTGACTGGGAAGATGTTCCTTCTCATATTGATGTGGAACCTCCTCTGTTCCAGCTCACACGCATTGCCCCTTGTCCTATCATTAGTTGCCTCTGAGAAAGAGAGGCTCCATCTTCCTGACACCCTCCCTTTACATATTTATTAACATTAATGAGGTCATCCCTCGGTCTCCTCCTCCTAAACTAAAGAGACCCAGCTATAATTCTATAATAATTCTAGGAATGCTGCTGACTAAAAATGGAGCAACTAATAATGGGGTACTGGGGGCAGTTCTGGGCACCTCACTCAATTCAAGAAGGATGTTGCGGGCCTGGAGTGGGGGCAGAGAAGTGCAGTGAAGCTGCTGAAGGGCCCAGACACCAAGCCTGATGAGGAGCATCTGAGGGAGCTGAGGCTGTTCAACCTCAGGAAGAGAGGACTGAGGGGACACCTTCTCACCCTCTTGAACTACCAGAAGGGACACTGTAGAGAGGTGGGGGCTGGTCTCTTCTCACAGGTCATCAGTGACAGAACAAGAGGGACCAGCCTCAAACTGCTCCAGGGGAGTTAGTCTGGACAGTAGGAAAAATTTCTTCACTGAAAAAGCATTCAAGGCTTAGAACAGGCTGCCCAGGGAGGGGTTGAGTCCCCATCCCTGAAGGTGTTTTAAGATCGTTTAGATGTGTTGCTTGGAAAACTGGTCTGGTGGTGACTTTGATCGAGTGGGGTTATGGGTTGGACTTGATAATCTCAGGTGCCTTTTCCAACCTGAACGATTCAATGATAGACAAGAGGGGTACGTGTTCTTTCTGGATCCTAGGGTCCTAGTACTGCAAGTCCAGATGCTTTTTTATTCTTCAGGATGCCATAGACACATGCACAGCATTTTCTATGCACATATGGCACCTGGAAAGACTTAGAGGACAGAACCACAGAGGTATTTGGGCACTGCTTGAGCAGTAGCTCTTTAGTGATATCTTCAAGGACAAACAGCATCCTGATCTGCAAAACTGAGTGAAGACCAAACAGAATCTTCCTTGAACTGCTGCAAGAGGCTGCTGTGAGCTGGAGTAGCCTCAGCCTAGCTAAGGATTTGGTCAAGTTTACTGGGACTTGGAGTTTTAAAAGCTGATGAAAGTACAGCCCTAGGAAGGAATTTGTATTCTGCAGCAGGTAAGAGAGTTTGTAACATGCTGATCGGCAGAAATAAAGGCAACTGGTCTTACTGGTAATGCAATTGCTCTTTTAGATCACCCAAGCAAGCCGTGAAAAGGAAAGTTGCCTAGAGGACAGTCTGGCCTTTGAGTAAAATCTGAAGGAAATTACTGTGGTACCTCAAGGGAGACTCTAAAGGACTGATTTAAGATGGGTCAGAACAGTTCTTAGTACAAATTGCCCCGTGTAATTTCTTGTCTGCAAAGCGTGAGCCTATCTCTACTCTCAAATCCCTACATCTCCAAGAACCTTCCTTCCCATGATCTCTTTTCATCCTCCTTTCCTGAACTCTTAACCTGTCTGCTTTAAATAGAAAGCATCTTTCCCTTCTGCTATGAAATATGGACTTGGAGTTATCCTGAAAGAGGAACCAGCCACGTGCACAAAAGTGAATTCCTGTATACTTGGAGCTGGACCCTTGGTTTGCCCCATGATGATGTTTGCCCTGTGGCACAATTCTCATCAATTAGTGTCCATTAAATTGGAAGAGATTCCACCCAGAAGCCGAAATCATGGTGACTGGCATCCTCACCGAGCTTGATGTCAGCAGGATGGAGACAGGCTCTGCTCAGAGGTGTCCAGTGGCAGGACAAGGGGCAGTGGGGGCAGGCTGGAGCAGAGAAGGTTCCATGGAAGCATCAGGAAAAGTTTTTTCCCTGTGAGGGTGACAGACCCCTGGAACAGGCTGCTCAGAGAGGGTGTGGAGTCTCCTGCTCTGGAGACGTTCAAACCCAGACTGGATGTTCCTGTGTGACCTGATCTAGAGGATCCTGCTCTAGAAGAAGTGGGACTGGATGATCTCTAGTGGTCCCTTACAACCTCTCACATTCTGTGATGCTGTGGTCAACTCTACTGACAGGGCAACCCCTTATGATACTAAATACAGAAGCTCTGCTTATGTCACTAGCTTGGGAAGCTGTAAACATCTACCTGGGTGCTCTGTATTCTTCACAAAGTGTCTCAAATTGTGGTCATTGCTTCTCTAATCTAACTCCATCACTGCTCTGCTGAAGGCTGCTCAGAGGAGGATGTTTCTTATCATTTTTGCTAAGGAGAACCCTATCTCTCACTAAGACCATGGTGATGTGCTACAATCATTTAGGATTGGTTCTGTAATACTTTGATTTGAAACCACAAAGGTTCGGGGATTATCCTAGCAGATAGTATCATTGTCCTCAGAATATGAAGGCTGTTCCCTTTAAATGCCCAGGTGTCATTGGGAAACACTTGGAAGCAGCTAGCTCACACTTGAGTTCAAGCAGAGTTCATAATCTGCCCTGTATTACAGTCAGGAGGAGGGCAGTTTGCCACAGGTCTTTGCTTGGTCATCTTGAGTTCTCTGTGCTCTCAGGTATAGGAGGCTCAGCCTCTGCTTGCTCAGAAAATTCACGAGGTGAGTCAAGTGATTACTTCCTAGAGGCGTCTTGTAGGTACAGCATGACTGGAACCAGCCCACATGCAGCCCTGCTCACTGGTTCTGTCTAAGCTGTGGCTATGGGAGAGAACCAACCCAAACCATTTCCAGCATCGACAAGGTGGCTTCGACACATCCAGCTGGTGGCCTTTCTGCGTTTCACGACAGCTAGATTTTCCTTTAACTCTGCGAGAACCAGATAAACTGGGGCACCAGTGCACAGGGGGAAACTGAGGCACTCCCTGTGCCCACATCTTGTGTTCAGAACAGCTGTGATTGCAGTTGTGACACTTCCCGTTTCCCTTCCCTCCAGAGGCCTCCTGTGTGGCTCTGCCTCAGTGGCTTTTCTTTTTGACCATGTAAGGGTTATCCCAACCTTTGATGACGCACTCTCATTTTCATTTCACTTCTCTGTGTGCAGAGGTTTTTCTCTTTGGTGTCAGGCTGGGTGAACTACAGACCCAGCACTGGTTTTAACTGGTTGGCAGCGGAACCAGAAGAACTGGAGATTTCTGTGGTGTTAACCATGGAGCTCTCTCCCTCTGTAAGAGACTTCACTGTTGCTGCTGCTCCAAAAGCCAGTCTGTGACCCTCAGCAGCTCTGACTTGAATCTGAGGGTGGGGGATCCCTGGAACAGGCTGCCTAGAGAGGTGGTGGAAGCCCCATCCCTGGAGCCATTCAAGGTCAGGATGGCTGGGACTGTGGGCGACCTGGTCTGGTGAGTGCTGGCTCTGCTTGCTGCATGGGGGTTGAACTGGATGGCCTTTGAAGGACCCTTCCAACGCTATGATTCTACAATTCTCCTGCTCAGAACTGGAACTAGGTGGCTGGGTTTCATTTCTGAACTTTGCCTGACCCTTGGACTGCTGCTTACCAGAGGATGGGAGGAATATCGAACTGTTGGAGCAGGTCCAGAGGAGCTCACAAAGATGCTCAGAGGGCTGGAGCCCCTCTACTCTAGGGACAGGCTGCTAAAGTTTGGGCTAGTTCTCAGCCTAGAGAAGAAGAGACTCCGGGAGACCTTATAACAGATTCCAGTACCTGAAGTGGGGCTATAAGGGAGTTGAGAAGGGCTTTTTGCAAGAGTTTATAGTGGTAGGAAGAGGGGAAATGGCTTTAAGCTGAAAGAGGGGAGATGATTTAAGTTAGATCTTAGAAGGAAATTCCTCCCTGTGAGGGTGCTGAGGCCCTGGAACAGATTGCCCAGGGCAGTTGTGGCTGCTCCATGCCATGAAGTGTCCAAGGCCAGGTTGGATTGGGCTGTGGGTAACTTAGTCTGCTGAGAGGTGTTGCTGCCCAAGGCAGGGGGTTGGCACTGGGTGAGCTCTGGGGTCCCCTCCAACCTAGACCATTTTATGATTCTATTATCTTCCCTAGCTCACCATAACTGCAGCAGTGGGTGGAGTGGGAACCTTGCAGACGTTTGGCCATTAAGGGATGAGATTTCGTCTCTGCTTGATGTTTTGATTTTGCCCAACAGTGTCTGTGTGTGCTGAGATTAATCCTTTTAGCTGGCAGGAGCAGGGCTGCCTGCTGCTTATCAAGAGTGCTCGTGTGATTTCTACTTGATATGCAGTTGTCTTGGAGAGGAACTTTGCAGCCTCGCTCACTGCTTGCTGTGGCTGTCAGACTGCTCTGTGTGGCAGTGGGCAGGGAGAGCAGCTGAGGGCAGGCTGCTCTCATCATTCAGACTGTCTGAATTGGGAGGGAAAAGGTCTAGAGCTTTGGTCACCCAGGAGGCACCAATGTGCGGCCATCACAGTTTGTCAGGGTACAAACTGGCCAGTTTATGTGCATCAGCATGTGCTGCGGCTTGGCTGCTCCTCAACATGCTGCTTAGTTGCTTGCAGTGAGCAGAAAGGGAGAAATTCTTCCTCACCACAAGTGACAGGAGCAACTCAGGAGCTGAGGAGTCTGGACTCTACCCCTCCCTTTGCTTGGAGGAGGCTGAGGGGAAACCTCGCTGCTCTCTCTAAGTACTTGAAGGGAGGTTGCAGTGAGGTGGGGATTGGCCTCTTCTCCCTATGGACTAGAAATAGGAGCAGAGGAAATGGGGTCAGGTTGTGCCAGGGGAGGTTCAGATTGGATCTGAAGAAAAACTTCTTCCCAGAAAGAGTGGGGAGGCCTTGGAACAGGCTACACGTGGAGGGTGGGAAGGCACCGTCCCTAGAGGGGTGCAACAACTGGGCAGCCAAAGTGTTTGAGGAGATGAGTTACTGGTTGGCAGTTGTAAGGCAGATGGTTGGACTTGATGATCTTGAAGGTCTTTTCCAGCCCTAGTGATTCTATGACTAGTGATTCTATGACTACTTAGGGAAACTAATTGCTCCTTTAACAAATTATTGCTCATTAGCCACTGTGTGCACACAGCCTGCCTTGTCTGGGGAATGACAACACATTACCCCTAAAAGCACCCCCTAATGATCAGCATAGCTGAGTTGACTGGCCATGACTCTTCAGCTTATGATAAAAATGATGCCCTATGTTTCTAACACCCATCCTGATCAAGCCTGGTTATACAGCACACACCTCTGAACACACACAGTGCAGGTTCGACATGGGATGTCTCGGTGAGTCTTAACTGTAGATGGAGGAGTTTGATCCTGTGGTAGGAGACGGATGCCCGGAATTACTGTCCTGGGTCAGAGAGACGAGCTCTGCATTTGTGTTTGTATGCAAAGAGATTTGTGACCTTGCTCATAAGTTTCATTAGTCTGAGCCAGTCCTCTGTCTTAGACCCTGTTTTAATTCTACAGATTTCAGTGAAACTTGGCGCATGGAGTGTGATAGAAGTGGAGCATCTAGAGAGGTTCAGATGGAGATTAATCATTTCTGTGGGTAATGAAAACGCAAAGTTATTCTGTTAGTTATGAAGGGCAAGAGTCCCTTATGCCTACTGAACACGGAAGTATGCTGGGATGAGATTTCTGCTCTTCATTATATCCTTCTACTTCCTATGCAGCTCTTTTTTTCTAAGAAGATAATGGATTTGGGAATATCCAGTCATTGTATCTCCCTGAAATTATTTTCCTTATAAGTATATCAAACAATAAGTATTTCATTCCCTTTTCTCATACTAATTTTTTTATCAGAAACAATATTATTCTCTTTAGGTTCCTCTGCTTCTTTGATCCCTGTGTATTAATCCATCTTTCCATCATCTCCTAAGCTTTACACACAGAATATTAACCTTATCAATCATATCCTATGTATTGGGCTCTGCTGTTTTCCCATGGTGAGTTTATACATCAATTCCAAAGGTGACCTTTCAGCCTGCATGATTGTTCTCCCAATCAATGTGCTACACTGGAGCAAAGACGACGGAGGAGATCCCTGAACTCTCCCTGTCTTCTACCCTCGTTGGCAATGCTGTACACACAGATCATTAGGGGTTGGAAGAGACCTCCAGGGGTCATCGGGTCCAATCCCCCTGCTCAAGCAAGATCAAAGAACATAGGGCAGGTCACACAGGAACCCATCCAAGAAGGGTCTTGAAAGTCTACAGAGAAGGAGACTCCACAGCCTTCCTCGGCAGCCCCTTCCAGTGCTCTGTGACTCTTCTGGTAAAGAAGTTTTTCCTCATGTTGAGGTGAAACCTCCTGTGCTCCAACTGACACCCATTGCCCTTTGTCCTATCACAGGGCCAAGTGAAAAGAGATTGTCTCTTTCTTCTTGACACCCAGACCACTTGGATTTATGGACAGTGATTCAGTCCCCTTGTAACTGTCTCCTCTCCAAGCTGAAAAGCCCCAGGTGTCTCATCTCTCCTCATAAGGCAGCTGCTCCAGTCTCCTAATCATCCTCATGACCCTCCACTGGACTCTCTCAATCAGATCTCTGTCCCTCTTGAACTGGGGAGCCCAGAACTGGACACAATATTCCAGATGTGCCCTCACTAGGGCAGAATAGAGAGGGAGAAGAACCTCCCTTGATCTGCTGGACACACTCTTCTTGATCCATTCCAGGATTTCATTGGCCTTCTTGGCCACCAGAGCACGGTGCTGTTCCATGAAGAACTTGTTGTCCACAAGAACTCCAAGATCCTTCTCTACGGAGGTGCTCCAGTAGATCATCATGTATTGATGCTTCTCATTAGTTCTTCCCAGGTGAAGCACTCTGCAGTTACTGAACCTCATTAAATTCCTCTTAGCCCACCCCTCCAGTCTGTCCAAGTCTTCCTGAGTGGCTGCACAGCCATCAGGTGAATCGGCCAGGCTACCCAGCTTAGTGTCATCAGCAAACTTGCTGAGGAGATGCTCAATCCCATCATCAAGGTCGTTAATAAAGCAATTACACAAAACCTGACCCAGCACAGATCCCTGGGGGACACCACTGGTTACAGGTCTCCAGCTAGACTCTGTACCATTAATCACCACTCTTCGGGATCTGTTAGACAGACAGTTCTTAGTAGTTTTTAACTGTTCCTAGGGATGTCTGCAGTCTCCTCAGAGAGAAGTCGAGGCTGTGCTGCAGCCCTGTGCTCCCTGCACTTAACACCTTTAATCTGCCAAGTGGATTTGACATGTGCACAGGGCTAGTTCTCAGAGCCACATTTTTGTGAGACCAGACTGTAGAACCCGTCACTACCACAGACTCCTGAGCTGAGGGACGAGGGGATTCAAAATGGGATTAGATATGTTTGAGGAACATAATCCTCTGTTGGCTGGAGATTAGACCTCAAGTTCCTGCCTTGTTACAATCTCCTTTCCTTGACCTTAAGCAAATCTCAGCTTCTCAGTTCTCCTGCTCCCCGTGGTCGTAAAGCCGAGATTTGCATTTGCCATGAGCGGGAAAATAAATGCCCCAGAGATGCTGATGCTCAGCTGTTGCAGTAATAGGGATCCACCCCAGATATGTGTTTAATAGGATTTAAAAATAGTAAAAGTGGTATTAATTAAGGACGTAAACTAAGTACCAATGGACGGGGTCATGAGGAAACAGCTCTCCCTAAACGCAGTTTATTCCACATCTGTCTACAAGTGTCTTCCATCGAAGCGTCTGGTACTGTCAGATCGGTGACTGAACCAGATGGACCTGCTCTGCGATTCACTCTACCACTGTCTTTGTTCTCGCAGCTCCTGACTGATTTCACCCTAAAAGTGTCCTTTTTTCCATTTGCTGCGTGTCAGTGGGGATTGATTACTCCAGAGCAGAATCTATACCCCATCCATGTGGAAACCTGATACAGACAGCAGGCTTGACTGCTTAGATTTTTTCCCATAGAGCTGGAAGTCATAAATTAATGCTGTGGGCTGCTGTTTAGACGTCAAGGATTTAGCCAAAAGGGAGTTGGGTGGACGAGAGAGAGGAAGAACAACAGAAAAGTTGCTTCTTGGAGGAACAGAAAAGTCAAGGTCACAGAGTTGTATCACTGGGCTGTGTCCGGCTGCACTGAGTGTTCTGGGTCTGTCTCACCTGTTCTTCTGCTGCCCAGCCTCTTCTCCCTAGGGGCTAGTGACAGGACAAGAGGAAATGGGGTCAGGTTGTGCCAGGGGAGGGCTATATTGGCTCTTGGGAAAAACTTCTTCCCAGAAAGAGGAGGCCTTGGAACAGGCTGCTCAGGGAGGGGGTGAAGGCACCGTTCCTGGAAGGCTTCAGCAACCAGGCAGCCAGGGTGTTTGAGGAGATGGGTTAGTGGTTGGGGGTTGTAGAGTGGGTGGTTGGACTTGATGATCTTGAAGGTCTTTTCCAAGCTTGAAGATTCTATGATTCTATGTGTGTTTGCTAGCCCAGCCAGGTAGCCACTGTTGTTGCCATCAGAGGATCAGAAATTGAGCTGTGTCTGTGGCCTCTGGTCTTTTCCCATCACTTACAGAACCAAGTGGTCACACCCCCACTGATCACTACTGCTCAGGGTTGGTAATGGGATGCCCTCACTGACAGCCCTTGTCCCCAGTAGAGCCAAAGCCTGACTGATCAGAGCTGCAGCAAGACACAGGTGCAGTGAACTCAGCACCTGCTGCTCCTGCTGTTGGGTGGGGAGATGGAACAGAGGCAGGTTTGATAACATTGAGCCAAGCTGAGAGTCCTGGGGCACTGCTGTCCCACCTGCCAGCTCCATGCGGGTCCTGATGTGCTTCCGACACTCGCAGCATCAGCCAGCAGAGGGTCTCACCAGGAAGAGCCAACCGGTGTATTTTAATTAGAGAGAGAGTAAATTACATCGGACTATGAGAACCTGACTTTTTCACAACAGCTTGGGGAAAATGGAAAGACTAGTATTTTCAATTTAAGGTTTAGTTAGATAATGCCTGTTGGTGCCAGTAGATTACAGAGTGGATATTAAATCCTCCAGGATTTGCTGTAGGAAGGAACTCACAGAATCCATAAGTAGATGGGAGAACAGGGCTGAGGAGCTATCGTCCCCTGGAGGTCCCAAGCAGGAAGAGAAAATGTGAAGTAAATCTCTTCTTTGCAGGAGGCTCCTGGTAAAGAGCATCTGCTGCTGGTGGCCTTTAAAGGTTTCCCTGTTAAGCAGCTTCCCTGCTTCTGACAGCAGCCAAATGGCACGTGGAAAGGTGATGGGGTCTGTCAAACTGCTGGAGCAGGGAAAGGCAGAGCTGCACTCCTGAGCTTGCTGCAGGGTGTGAGACAGGTCTCTCTTTCAAGGATCCCGTAAAATACCCCCCCTTCCATGCATGTCCCTGTGAAACTAAGGCAGTTGTCCTGTGGCGCTGAGGGGCAGGGACCCAAAAGCTGTTCACAAGTGACCTCTGGCACTGAGCTGTTCAATAAAACCAATCTAAGCTGATGCTGCAGAGGTGGTTGAGCAGTTCCTGACAGGGGCAGAGCAGACTCTTTCTGGTGACTCGGGATCTCATTTTTGGAGGTCCCTTCCAACCCAACGATTCTCTGATTCTATGATTTAGTCCACTCCAACTCCAGCAGAACCTGGGGGCACCTAGGACTTGTCAGGTTCTTCCTAGAGCTCATCAAAGTGAAACTAACCAGGTTTAGGGTGTCAGCTGTAGAAAGGCTGTTGAATGCTGCAATCCAAGGCATCTGGTACCAGCTTTATCAGTCAACAAAGAGTCCGAGGTAGGGTTAGACAGTTAAATACTCCCTGAGACATCTCTGAAAGCTCAGAGTTTAGCTTCAGCAGTACCAGGAAAGCTGTTCCCTTTGGCCTGTTCCTGTGTCTCCTGATGAGGGAACTGGGGTAGAAAGTGGCTGAAAACTCGTGTTTACAAAACACTGAAGATACTGCAACAACAAGAGACAGAAAGGGCAAAATATTTATCCTTCACTGATGTGCAGGAAGCTTTGCCTGACAGTGCATGGCAACTGTTCCAGGACTAGACATGTGATTGATGGAAGTGTGTACAATTACCAGCTGAAGTGCACTAGAACGTGCAGATGAGTTGCCACAACTATCCACGTAGGTTTTTTTCTGGCTTAAATGGTTGGGGGTTCTCCCAGCTTAAGGGAAATGAGGAGTTTCCATCCTGTTCTTTCTTACTTCAACAGTTCTGTCTGTTTTGTTAAATGAGATCTGTTTAAAAAAATCCAAGTGGAGGAAAAAGCTGGGGTAACAAAGGATGTGTTCAGATCCCATCTGGAATGTTGTGTCCTGTTCTGGGCCCCTCAGTTCCAGAAGGATACAGAGCTTCTGGAGAGAGTCCAGCACAGAGCCACAGAGATGATGAAGGGAGTGGAGCATCTCCCTGATGAGAAAAGGCTGAGGCAGCTGGGCCTCTTGAGCTTGGAAAAAAGGAGACTGAAGGGTGACCCCTTGAATATTGATAAATGTGGAAAGGGCGGGTGTCAGGACAATGGAACCAGGCTCTGCTCAGTGGCATCTAATGATAGGATGAGGGGCAATGGGTGTGAGCTGGAACACAGGAGGTTCCACACCAATATGAGAAGGAACTTCTTCCTGGTGCGGGTGACAGAGCACTGGACAGAGTTCAGGAGGGCTGTGAAGTCTCCTCTGGAGACGACTAAAACCCTCCTGGCCGTGTTGCTGTGTGACAGGACCTAGGGGATCCGGCTGTGGCAAAGGGATTGGATTGGATGATCTTTCGGGCTCCCTTGCAATCCCTAAAGTTCTGTGATTCTGTGATTTCTCATTTATTATTCTTTAGGCTTCTTTTTGGATGACTCTGCTGTGAGACTTGAGCTTCACTTGAACCAGGCAACAGAGTGGTTCCTATTTGTCCATCTCAAGAGCTCTGGTGAGCAGGTGCAGGAGAGATGAACAAGAGGGAAAAGGTTTTTCTTATGACACATGGATTTAGCAGTGTTTCTGGTGGTGCCCCATCTGCAGATGCAATTCCTATTACCTGAAGGGAGGTTGGAGTGAGGTGGGGGTTGGCCTCTTCTCCCTAGGGACTAGCAATAGAAGCAGAGGAAATGGGATCACATTGTGCAAACGGGAAGGTTCAGATTGGATCTTAGGAAAAACTTCTTCCCAGAAACAGTGGGGAGGCCTTGGAGCAGACTGCCCAGGGACAGGGTGGAGGCATCATCCCTGGAGGGGTTCAACAACCAGGCAGCCAGGGCGTTTGAGGAGATGGGTTGGTGATTGAGGGTTGTAGGGTGCATGATTGGACTTGACAATCTTGAAGGTCTCTTCCAAGCTTGAAGATTCTATGATTTGTTTCCAGCCCCAGTGTCACATGTGCCAGATCCACACACCTGAAGTGGTCTCTTGACGATAGGCCCCTAAGATGATCAAATAGTCAAGACAGAATTTGGCCTGACTGGGGGTCTGAGACTGACTACACTGTGCCCCTTGGTTCTAGCAAGATCCGGGGGAAGTGCTGTTACTCCACATCCTTTCCACGTCTGTAGCCTGAAGAGCTGAAATTCTAAAGATCAGATTCCCAATGATAAAAATTCAAGAGCTATCACAGCCCTTTAGATTGAACATCCCAATAGTTTTATTAGGAACACGTCCCTGTATTTCATGCTCGCTAATTAGCAAAATTCAAACACTTTACTTCTGTGTTATCTTTGTGCAAGAGAGTGGCAAATTTATGTCATTAAAACATTGCGAAAAAATTTAAAGGTTTGCCGGCAATTAGATTTCATTATTCCTGTTTATGCCTCTGAAGAATTGTTCGTTTTCAAACTTTGTAGTTAATATGTACAAAGATTAAAACAGTGGCCTGCCTTGCCCCGGTGGCAGAAGTCAAGTGATTGAGTGAGCAGAATGAATCATTAGAGAAGACCAGCTCTTGGAGCTACTTGATGTCATTTTTAGCTGCCTGTGTCCACCCTGTACACAGCACCGGGGAGGCTGCACCTTGATCACTGGGTCCAGTTTTGGGCACCTCAGTGCAAGGGTGCTGGAGCAAGTGCAGAGGAGGGGCAATGAAGCTGGGGAAGGGCCTGGAGATTAAATCTGATGAGAAGAGATTGAGAGAACTGGGGCTATTTATCTTGAGGAAGAGAAGGCTGAGAGGAGACCTCCTCTCTCTCTACAACTATCTGAAAGGACACTGCAGAGATGTTGGTGCTGGTCCCTTCTCACAGGTTATTAGTGACAGAACCAGAGGGAAGGGCTTCAAGTTCCAACAAGGGAGGGTTAGATGGGACATCAGGAAAAAATTCTTCACAGAAAGACTGATCAGGCACTGGAATGGGCTTCCCTGGGTAGTGGTTGAGTCCCCATCCCTGGATGTGTTTAAAAGATGCTTAGATGTGGTCCTGGGGGATCTGGTTTAGGGGAGAACTTGTAGAGTAGGATTGATGGTTGGGCTCAATTCCAAGAATCTTTTCCAACCTGAATGATTCTATGATTGTATTGACATCCAAGAAGAGGGTCTGTCCTCACGATTTTGACTTTTCTCTTGGTCTAGCACATAATCCCAGAATGGTGAGGGTAGGAAGCGACTGCCAGAGGTCGTCTAGAGAACCTCCAGGTGGGTTTGGAAAGTCTCCAGAGCAGGAGACTCCACAACCTTTCTGGGCAGCCTGTTCTAGCACTTCCAGGTCTTTTTCCCCAGAGCTGGTCTCCAGCAGATCAGTTCCAACCTGTTCTTCCCCAGATGCAGAGGATGCTGAGACCCTGGAACATGTTGCCCAGGGAGGTTGTGGCTGCTCTATCCCTGGCTGTGTTCAAGGCCAGGTTGGATGGGGCTGTGGGCACCCGGGTCTGGTAAGAGCTG
>JAOXOE010000856.1:4732574-4758543 GCA_028565055.1 Phoeniculus purpureus | reverse complement strand
GTGAGGGTGACAGAGCACTGGAAGGGGCTGCCCAGAGGGGTTGTGGAGTCTCCTTCTCTGGAGATGTTTAAAACCTGTCTGAACATGTTCCTGGGTGACTGGGTCTAGATGATCCTGCTGTGGCAGGGGATTGGACTAGATGATCTTCGAGGTCCCTTCCAATCCCTAATGTTCTATGTTTCCCCCCACCTCTGATTCCTCACACTGAACACCTTTCCCCAGTGTAACACCATTGCCAGGGTGGACAGGGTGATGTCTGAAATCTCTGTGCTAAGTCTGAGCACACACATGATAAAGTAGATGGTCTAGGAAGGTGGTGATCAAACTCAAGACAGACAATAGCGCAGAGCTTTGTTGTTACTAAAAGATGGATACGTTTTGCACAGTCCAAGACTCAAGGCTGAACATGATGTTCCTGTGCGACTTGGTCTAGGTGATCCTGCTCTGGCAGGGGATTGCACTAGATGATCTTTCAAGATCCCTTCCAATCCCTAATGCTCTGTGATTCTGTGAGTCTAAGGACCATCCCTTCCATTGGCACCCCTCCCCTGGTGGAAGATGGTTTAGCGGCAGTCCTAAGGCAGCCCTTATCTGACTGTTGTGTACGTTCTTTCAGAGTGGGAACGCTCTCAGTTTTTGACCTCGTCTTTCTTACAAGTCTTTTTTTTTTTTTTTCCCCAGGAAACATTAACTAATCTTCAACAAACATGTAATCAGAACTTAAAGCCAGACTTTTCATCTGAAGAGATGGGGGCAAAGACATGACAATCTTAATGCAGATCGTGCAAGACCTTAACACTAAGAGAAATGGGTGGAATTAGTGTTTCTGTGATTAGGCATTAACTGTTTGTGAACCTGGTATGTTTAAGAATACAGGACCTAAAACATCCCTGTCCTTCACCCTTTATAACCCGCTGCTTTCTGTTTTGTGCTAACAGCGCAGAGTGAGTGACTGTACAGATGTTCTAGTGATTTATGATCGTTGTTTGACCTCTCATCATTGATATTGCATCTGCCTTTTGTAGGCTGTAATTAACCACATACTTCTCTGTGATTGTCTTTGCTGTCATTTGCATAATCTGCATTTTCTAGATGTCATGGGCTACCAAGTGTATGATATTCCTGCAGGGAGGAGAACTATTACAGAGAACAGCATGTGTGCTATAGGGTTTGTATAGATGCTAGAATCACAGAATCATAGGGTTGGAAGGGACCTGCAAAGACCATCCAGTACAACCCCCCTACAATAAGCAGGGCCAGCACTCACCAGACCACGTTGCCTAGAGCCCCAGCCAGCCTGACCTTGAATAGCTCCAGGGATGAGGCCTCCACTCCCTCTTTGGCAGCTGTTCCAGGGATCCCCCACCCTCAGATTCAACAACTTTTTCCTCCTGTCCAGTCTCAAACTTCCCTTTTCCAGCTTCAAACCATGACTCCTCGTCCTATCGTTCCCTGCCCTTGGGAACAGTCTTCCCCAGCCTTCTGAGAGCCTCTTTCAGGGGTTGGAAGGTCGGTATAAGAAGCCTGACTCAAATTTTAGACCAGAGCAAAATCTTTTCCAAATAGCATTTTGAGGGACTGATGATTCCTACAACTTGGAGCTGTGTGAGGTGGGGATGGGGGGGAAGAGGTTAATCTGCATCTTTTCTTGGATGCAGTTAACCAGAAATCAGAGTGACAGAAGCTGTTGACGTAAAGCTTTTCCTTTCCTATCTCCAAAGGACCCCAGCCCTAATCTCTGAGGTCTCAGGTATCCCTAGAACAGACAGTTCTCTTGCTGAAGCTGTGCACACGCTTCCACACCAAGGGGCGTATTTCTTACCAATACAGACTGCTTAGTGGATTTCCATGTCTGTGGCGTCACCTTTGCAGACTGATGTCTCACTATTGAAGGATAAGCTGTGACAACACAAAACAGCCAGTTATGGACCAGTCCCTGCCACCATCCCCGTCTTCCCCTTGCGAGCGGTTGGGACTGGACGTGCCACGTCATTAGTAGTGCGTTGCTTAACGTTGAGACTCAGCCATTTCAGGGGTTGGACATGAGAGCTGCCAGACAGATGCCGATCCCACCACCCAATCAGTTAGGAAAAGGGGAGTAAAGAAGGTCTGGCTAATTAAAATGTCTGAGGCATGCAGAGAGGTGGAATGCAATCAGCCCAATTACATTGAGGCCCAGTCCCGAACTAAGCGTTCTGACTCTTGCAAAGAACACTACGGGCTATTTAATTAGTGCAAAGAGCTGAGGCCTGGGTTTCGTGTCAGAAATTAATGACTACCTCTGGCAGCGTGATAAGCCCTAACCCCTTCTACCACACCAGCTCCATCCTGATTCAAAATTAACACCAGCCCTGCTGAATCACAACGAGTTTCAGTGCTACCAGGCAATGGCCTTTCCCCACCATCTCCCAGTCACAAATTAAACAGACTTGACTCTGCTTGGCAGGTGCTGATGCTCTTGGATTCCACCTCTGGTGCCCTTAAACCAGTAGGCAGTGAGGACAGGGTTATGAGACGGTGAATGGGGGATTCTGGTTTGGATGGAGGAGGACAGGCAGCTACCGCATTTTATTTCTAAAAGGCTGGGCTCAGTGGCCACTGCTCTTCCAGGATGGCAGTTGTTTTAAAACACTGATGAACCTAGAGGGGTGAATGGCCATAAACACCATTTCCTAGTATCATAGAATCATATAGGTTGGAAAAGACCTTCAAGATCAACGAGTCCAACCATCAACCCAACTCTACCAAGTCCATGGCCAAACCATGTCCTTACCTACCCTACTTTTAAACTTCTCTCCCTGGTCCCTATGCCGATAAAATCACTTAAAATCCTACCACCCTTTACAAATAAAACGTAAAATCCCTTCAGCGAGTCACTAGATGGAATTTCATCAATTTAATAAACTCCTGTTGCCCTGGTTCAGCAGAGCAAGTTGCTCCTGTAACCTATGTGGATCTAACAGGTCAACAGTCAGGGCAGGAGTTGCAGGCCGGGTGTAGGACTGCTCCAGGTCTTCTCTGGGTGAGCAAGAACTGCATTAAATGTCTTATCACCTGAAAAAGAAGCAGAGGGGAGGGGGAAAAGCTAAACACCTAGTACCGGTCTTAGTGAAGAGGCTCCCGTCAGACTGTTTGCTGAAGTCACCAGGCGGATTCTGTCCCACCGAGGAGAACTGAAAAGGCAGCTTAGTACCATTGCCTACTGGAAGACAGAAGAGGCGGCGTTATTCCATGGTGTTGCATGCTGCAGTGGGGCACCTTAAGCCTTTCAAACCACACCTTGTAAATCTGCCTCCAACTAGTTTCGGAGGAAACAGGAACTACTAGCTCTGTCCCTTTTCTCTCAGTGAGAAAAGACAGGTGAGAGCAGTCAGTTGTGGGGTGCTGGTGTGCACAGTGTGCAAGTGTGGAGAGATCCCAGTGCTCCAGGCAGGCAGGGAAGAGCTTTTCTCTTGAGACACCCAGAGTGCAGGTGTGACTGCAGAGCAACAGCTTCCTCGCAGGGAAACTGCATCTCCAGCAACTGGAGTAGCTGCCCAAGCTCCCTTGCCTCCAAGCAGTTGAGGCTTTATTCAAAGCCCATTGAAATGAAAACAAGGCTTCCCCTCCTGGCCTTGCTGGGGTCAGGCTCTGGCTGCCAAGATGAATCTGAGAGCAGAGAAGATCAGAGGGAGAGAGCCCTGCCTGTGGCATGAAAAGCAGGAAGGACTGAGGTGTGGCTGTGAGTCACCAGAGTTCCCCAGCTCTAGTGGCCATGGGTGCTCACAGGCTGCCTCTGATCGAAAGGAAAAGCAGGACCCTTTGAGCACAAATGAAGCAAAGGAAGAAAATGTCGGTGAGAAAAGGGAAGGTGGGGATGTGGGAAGAAAAGGCATGACTCACTGCTGCTGGCTCTCAGCGCACACTCAGTTCAGAGCATCCTCTCCCTGTCATGATGGATGCTCTACAGACAAGGAAAATGGTCTCTCTGAGAACTTATGAGCTAAGTTAAAGGTATGTGTGTGCTGGAGGAGAGCAGCCTTGTGCTTGTGAGACTGGCTGGGGTATTTGAAGTCTGCTCCTGCTTCTGCCACAATCACCACAGATTACCTTGAATGGTGCTGGCACTCCCACTGATTGCAGTTGGTCAAGTGTCTCAGCATCTTTGCAAATCAGCACCTGTGTTTTCCATCATCCTCTTTCACTGTCTGAACAGTGAGGACCAGGGATGCCTTTTCCTCTGACACACACAGCAGCTAGAGCAGGGAGAGCCTGAGTTGGGGTGTATGCAGAGGACCCAGCTAGGAGATGGCTCTGTGAGGCAGATGACAGGAGAGCTGATAGGGGAAGCAGGAGAGGTTGATTAGCCAGCCAGAAAGCTGTGGCACGGGGGGTTAGATCCTTTCAAACTGAAGTCGGAATTACCCGTACCAAGTGTTTCCTCAGTTGCTTGGAAGGAGGAAAATTCCCATGATCGTGGGTTGAAACTGGCTGTAAAACAAGAGCATCCAGTTCAGCAGTCGGCTCCTGATGAGCTGGCTCAAGGGCCTGTGCCTGGTGTTGCTCTATGAAACAGTCCTCACCAATTTGGAAGCAGCCCCAAAACAGAAATCTGATTCCAGGGAGTAGAGGAAAGCCTGGTCTTTTATCTCTGGGTTCTAGGAAATGGTGAATGGGTTTCACATCTAGAGAACAAAGCTCTCTCACTGCCATAGAGCTAGAGCTGAGTTACCTGCACTGATTGCCAGCTCAGGTTTGGCTACTCAACATGACTGTTCTGCAAAGAGAGCTGCAGGCAGAGCTGGATTTAGAGCTCAAGAGGCTCAAGTAGATGAACATTTCTTCCTGGAGCACACATTGTCTCAGCCATTGTGACAGGGATGTGCTCCAGGGCTTCACTAGGACATCACACTGTGATGCAGACTTGTGCTGCTGTACCCCAGTTTTGAGTCACTGCTTTCCCAGAAGGATTAAGATGAATACTTGGAGCTGTTTTGCTGCCATCCTGTGGGCTGCTGCTGTGTTCAGGCAGAGGTTCTGTCTAAGCAATTCTCCTTCTATGTGTGCCTGAGTGTCTTCTACTTGTCGTTCAAAGACCTCCAAGGCACAAGATGCTCTTTCCAACCTCCTCCTCCTGGCTTGGGCCAAATTGTTTCCATTATCAGGAGAAGAAAGTTCAGCAGAGAGGACAAAAAGAAGTGTTGAGCAGCTCAACAGTTAGTTCCTTTGTCTTTTGGGCAGCATTTGAAATGTTTTATGCCTCCCCTCTGCCTCATTATGGTCATCCCTACAGGCAGATGCTCTGTGATACCATCTTGAATCATAGAATCATAGGGTTGGAAGGGACCTCCAAAGGGCATCCAGTCCAACCCCACGGCCAGCACTCAACAGACCAGGTTGCCCAGAGCCCCAGCCAGCCTGACCTTGAGTGGCTCCAGGGATGGGGCCTTCAGCCCCTCTCTGGGCAGCCTGTTCCAGGGATCCCCCACCCTCAGATCCAACAACTTTTTCCTCCTGCCCAGCCTCAAGCTGCCCTTTTTCAGCTTCAAACCATGACCCCTCATTCTGTTGTTCCGTGCCTGTGGGAAGTCTTCCCGAGCCTTCGGACAGCCCCTTTCAGGGATTCAAGAGCAGTGGAAAGGCTCTTTGAATTTAAGCAGAGCTTAAAAACCTATAGGTTCATCTCAAACTCCAGAAGTTTCTTATCATGGGCCCCTGCAGTAGGCACAGAGCATTGCTTGGACACATTTCTCAACACAGCAAACAGAGTCACTGCTGGAGCCTCAGGCAGAATTTGCAGTGATCCAACCTAGCATGTACAGGGGTGCATTACAGAGACATCAGAAGATAGTCAAGAATTCAGTGCATGTTATATAATGCAAAAGGTACTCCTCTTTTTTCCTCCCATTGTATGATGTTCCTTAGAAAAGATGCAACGAGGGCAGTGCTGCACTTTGACCTGACACAGGACAAAGCCTAGAAAGCTCTAGGGAGTTAAATGACAGTGTGCGTGTTGCATTATTCATCAGATAATCCTTTACTAGCCAACATGCCAGCTAAGTGGGTCATGTCTCCTGTTTTGCCTACTGATTCATTCTGTCTCCAAAGTCCCCACCAGTGTGGTTTCAGCAGCTGGTGCCTTCCTGTCACTCTTGAGCCCTCACACAGGTGGAGGATCCAGTGCTGTTCCATCACTATTTCAGCAGAGGCTCTTTGTGGGTTTTTTTTGGATGAAGTTATTTTGTTGGTAGAAACTGCAGGATAAGTAGCTTTGGTAGGAGGTACAGAACAAGTAGCTGTGGTAGGAGACACTGAATGAGTAGCTGTGGTAGGAGGTACAGAACGAGTAGCTGTGGTAGGAGATACAGAATGAGTAGCTTTGGAAGGCACGGTGTCTGTGCTTCCAGGAGAACGCAGATGTGTCGGCAGAACAAACACTCCCTCAGTATTTGTATATTCAGAAGTGACTCCAATAAACAGCACAAAATGAGAAACCCTATATCTAGCAGTCCACGCTGATCCCTCCTCTCTCCAGACCCTGCAGGAGCTGGGGCAGAGGAGCAGCTCTAACCACCCAAGTGGTGTTTGCAGACGAGCTACAGATTAAATGACCCCACCACTGCCAAAACACCCCTCTGCAGCCCCTCATGAAGAAGTTACCCCCCTAACTCAAGGGCTGTGCAGAAAACGATCCTACTAAATTCTTGCTGGGAACTGGGAACATTGCCTCTGCCCCTGGTGTTTGCTCCGGCTGGCATCCTCGCCCCCACGGCGCCAGGCAGAGCTGGCAGGCGTGGGCTGAACGCAGAGGAGAAGGGCAAAGTGGAAATCCAGACAAAGGGCTCAGTGTTGGGATCTGGGTTATCCCCATGAAACCCCAGTGACAGAGCAGGCAACCTGGCACCTCAGCTCCGGGCAGCGCCATTGCTGGCTGCTGGCATAGCCCTTCGCCCTGCCCACCATCTGGTTGTGCAGACCAGCAGCTGTAAACATCTGGCAAACCCCAGCAGGGCCTGGCTCTTGAGGGACCAGAGGCAGTTCAGTTACTCAGTTACTTCTACTCCTACAGGCGTTGCCTTGCCCAGGCTTTTAGCTGCTTCTTGCTCTGGAGGTCCCAATGGTAATTTGGGGATCAATGACTGCCATTTCACAAGTGAATGTGTTGGAAACAGCCCTTCACTCCAGACTCATCCTGTAGTGTTCATGTAACAGTCAGGACACGAGCAAATCACCAGGATGATCACTGTTTGCAGTGTCAGAGCCTGGAACCCCCCCTATACTCACAAACCCCACTCTGTGAAGGAGTTCACTTGCTCCAGCTCTACTCCATAGACCTGAGAACCTTTGCTTGTTTGAGATCAAAAGGCAACACCTTCTCAAAGCTCTGCAGGATGGAGAGACACCTGGAGTCAACAAGTGCAGAGGGATGAATCTTGTTCAGTGGACAACAAAAAATATGAGGGAAAGCAAATTTTGGGACAAATCACGACAGAAGTTTCCCGTGCTGTGTTTGGAGGAAGCCTGACTGCCATTAGGGTGCCTTACCTTTGGGAGACAAGAACATGGAAAATCTCTTCAGGTTGTCAGGCTGGTTCCATTCGTAGTTGTTCATCATGAACCGGTGGTCACCTGGAAAGGCAGAGCAGGGTGTGAGCTGGAGGAAGCAGTTTAGTGGCCTTGAGAAGGGATGGGAGGAGGGGGAAGTGGGTAACAGATTGGAATTTCTTCCTCAGGTGCTGCAGAGAGATGGTTCTGTGCTTTAAAAAGGTTGCTCTATGTTTTTTAATGCCTCTGTGGGCACTAACTCTGGGAGGTGAAGTGGTGCCGGTGCTACCCAGAGCTTCAGCCTGAGATAAGGGAAAGCTCCCCTGGAGGCAGAGCCCAGCTGAAGCATCAAGCTATTCAGGATCATAGAATCTTCAAGTTTGGAAGAGACCTTCAAGACTCATCATAAGTCCAACTATCCACCCTACAACCCCCCAGCCACTAACGCGTCTCCTCAAACACTCTGGCTGCCCAGTTGTTGAACCCCTCCAGGGACAGTGCCTCCACCTCCTCCGTGGGCAGCCTGTTCCAAGTCCTCCCCACTCTTTCTAGGAAGAAGTTTTTCCTAAGATCCAACCTGAACCTCCTCTGGCACCATCTGACACCTTTTCCTCTGGTCCTATTGCTAGTCCCCGGGGAGAAGAGGCCAATCCCTGCCTTACTGCAACCTCACTTCAGGTAGTTGTAGAGAGCAGTGAGGTCTCCCCTCAGCCTCCTCTTCTCCAGGATGAACAGCCTCAGCTATCTCAGCCTCTCCCCATCAGCCCTGTTCTCTAGATCCCTAACAAGCCCAGTAGCCCTTCTCTGCCCCCTCTCCAGCACCTCAATAGAGTAGATGCACTATCTCCTGAAAACCTACAGGGACACTTGAGGGTTGACGAATTTCTTACCAAAACACTGCTATGTGGCTAAAAACATGCCCCACTTCAATAGCAGTGGTTTGAGTTTGGCTTCTTTCATGTGCTTCACCCGTGCCCTGTGCTGGCTTCCAACCAGCAGATCTTGAACTGCCGGTATTGCACAGCTCCAGAAACTCAGTGTGGGGAAAGGCTCAGTGGGTTGATGTCTTCAATTTTTAAAGAACGGTGGTTTTGAACAACGGTGTTTGGTTCAGGCTTTGTGCAGAGTGGATCAAACCTTGTCTTTTGCAGGTTTGGGGTTTCTGACAGCGATCAACAGGGGATGATGCTCTACTCTTGCTTAGAAAAAGACTTAATCATATCTGATCAACTCTTATTCTCTTAACACCTCATTGTATAAACCTGTTGTCCTGTGCAAGGGGGTAAGTTTGGTACCCACGTGTAAACACTTCCATTCTTTGAGTTTTAGTCACTGAACCAACTTCCATGTTAATGATCAGAGGGCTGGAGCACCCAGCAGGCTGAGCAAGTTGGGGTTGTTCAGCCTGGAGAAGAGGAGGCTGCCAGGTGACCTTCTAGCAGCTTTCCCATCTCTGAAGGGGGCTACAAGAAAGCTCCAATATCTGGCGTAGGGCATTTTATACTGGTGGTAGCGAGAGGACAAGGGGAAAGGGTTACAGACTTGAAGAGGGGAGACTGAGGTTGGACATAAGGAACAAATTCTTTCCTGTGAGGGTGCTGAGATGCTGGAACAGGCTGCCCAAGGCAGTTGTGGCTGCCCCATCCCTGGCAGTGTTGAAGGCCAGGTTGGCTGGGGCCCTGCGTAACCTGCTATAGTGAAGGTGTCTCTGCTTCTGAAGGGTGGTTGGAACTAGATGATCTTTAAGGTCCCTTCCACCCCCCGCCATTCTATGATTCTACTATTTCTCCTATTTATTTCTGTGTTATTCAAAGTCCCTGGATGCTCTCTGATTATTTGCCTCCTTGCCACACTGCTAAGTACCCACCTGTTAAAAAAACAAGTGGATTCCCTTTGGAGTCTGCTATTAAGCAGGTTTCATCCCATTAATATACTATTTCTTCCTGAGAAGTTTTTTTCTTACATGAAAAGATCAAGCTGGTTGCGAACGAACGTGTTGCAATGACTCAGGGGGAGTCTGAGTTAATTAAATCCATTAAGTAATTGTGGAATTATTTCCTTGCAGTCGCTAGATGCAGAGTGCTGTCCTCTTTCAAGTGTAACCGTGGTTTGAAAAACGGAGAGCTCTGAAGTTGCTGAGACTCACCTTAAATAACATTTCCCAGCTGAGTGGAGGCCACTGTTCTCCTCATTAGGCAGATTCCAAGCTGCGTCCATTAAATCCCTGGTAAAGTTTCGGAAAGCGCCCAGGTTTGTGGCACTAGGCAATTGTTACTGTGCTCAGAAACGCTCTGGCAGGGGATTGGACTAGATGATCTTTCGAGGTCCCTCCCAATCCCTAATGTTCTGTGATTCTGTGATCCCACAGATTTCAAGTACTATTGAGGACTTCTGGCATCAATAACGTGGATGGAAATGACTCTAAAAGTGACCAAGTGCTTGAGTCGAGGGATTGGAGAACAGGGCTGATGGGGAGAGGCTGAGGAAGCTGGGGCTGTTCAGCCTGGAGAAGAGGAGGCTGAGGGAAGACCTCACTGCTCTCTACAACTACCTGAAGGAAGGTTGCAGTGAGGCAGAGGTTGGCCTCTTTCCTTAGGGACTAGTGATAGGACCAGAGAAAATGGCCACAAGTTGCGCCAAGGGAAGTTCAGATTGGAAATTAGAAATAATTTCTTTAGTGCAACAGCAGTTAATCCTTGGAACAGGCTGCCCAGGGCAAGGGTGGAGTCCTCATCCCTGGAGGAGTTCAAAAGGCAGTAGATGTGGCACTGTGGGACATGGTCTAGGTGGTCCAGAGCTACTAAAACTGAACCCATAGGTACCGATGTTGGTTCTACAAAGGGCCAAGTAAAATGTATTTGCTTCAGGACTGGCAAAAAACAGCTCAGCAGAAGGAAGGCAACTGCTTCACTTACAGTAACTGAAATGAAAAGTGCTTTTATATTAATCATCTAGTTTCCAGGACTACATCTATATCAGGCACCCAAAACTCCATCAGCATTATGCCATCCAGAGTGTGGAAATTCTGCAGACCTCCAGGTGAACAAAGACAAGAAAAACACACAGAAGGGATTTTTGGACCTGGTGTGCCTGTGACCTACTTGTACTGAGTTACAGAATCACAGAATCATTAAGGTTGGAAGAGACCTGCAAGATTATAGCCAGGTTTCTCAGAAAGTCTTAGTGCATGTCGAGAGTCTGACATTGCAGTGTCAAACGTTGGAAGACAAGTGATGTTCCATTTCTGGTTCTTCTTTAAGGACTGGGAGACTTGAAAAATCTGACTCCAGGCTCTGCATCATGAACACTTTCAATGTAATTGCTGACTTTTCTGGAAGGTGGGTTCTCTGGTCCAGAAGTATCTGGCCAGAAGTATCATTGCCATCATGGAGCAATTAAAACCAGGCGATCAGGCCCAGCCACAGAATCACAGAACATTAGGGATTGGAAGGGACCTTGAAAGATCATCTAGTCCAATCCCCTAGCCAGACCAGCCAGCATAGGTTACTGAGAGGCAGATCCTGCGTGACAAACCTGATCTTGATCTATGCTAAGGTGACTTGCTTAGTGGATGAGGGAAAGCCTGTCAATGTAGTCTATCTAAACTTCAGTAAGGCCTTTGACATCATCTTCCACAACATCCTCATGAACAAGCTGGCTGCCCAGGACTTGGACGGGCATGTACTCTGCTGGGTGGAGCACTGGCTGGATGGCCCAAAGAAGCAGAGGGAAGGGCTTCAAGCTTCAACAGGGGAGGTTTAGACTGGCCATCAAGAAGAAATTATTCACATAAAGAGCGGTGAAGCCCTGGAGTGGGCTGCCCAGGGTGGTGGTTGAGTCCCCATCCTTGGATGTGTTTAAAAGTTGCTTAGATGTGGTGTTGGGGGATCTGGTTTAGGAGTGAGCTTGTAGAGTAGGGTTGATGTTTGGACTCAATGATCCCAAGGGTCTTTTCCAACCTGAATGATTCTATCATAGATGTCTAATGGAAAGCAATAGGGCTAGATAAACATTAATGAACTATTTGTAGTGCAGTGCAGGCTCTTTGGGGGCCAGTGACTTACTCTTTCTCTCCATAATGTAGGAAGGCAGCAGCCACCAATTGATGAATACTCATGATTCTCACTAGAGATCTAAATATTCTCTGGTCCCAAGTCACCTCCATTCTTACTGCTCTGGGTTGAGAATGCCAGGCAACCAAATTCACAAAACCCAGGCTCTGAAAAGTATTAAAATGTTAACCAGCAACTGGGTTTTTGGTTGGGATGGGGCTTAGTTGTTTCTTCTCCTCACATATCATAGACTCTCATAATGTGGATCTGCTTTTTCTGGAAGGAAAGTGGAGTGATTTGCGTGGCTGTTGCGCCAAAAAGGGGTTGTGTATTAATATGGGAGGAATGGCTGGTGAGGACTGTGAATGTGAATAAAATAACAGTGATCTTGCAGGTTTGTGTTGTGTGAACTGGACTTCCTGCACAAAGCAGGGTGTAATTTATCCTCGTGTTACCTGTTCAGCTCCTTGACCTTTATTGCTCTGTTATCTAGGGTACCATGGTAATTAATAGGTTATATCCTTACAGCAGCCTGGCAAGATAACGATTCGTTCCAATTCCTGTTATTATTAGTGCAAGAGGTCATCTCGTGGCATTAAGTAACTCGTCCAAGGTTAGAAAGGCTGTTGCTTGTGGTTGCACCATGACACCTCTAGTCACATAAGAAAGATCTCCCTCATCTTAAACGTCATCGAAATGTGTGGACACTTTAGCACTGCATGTCCCTTGAGCCAGGTCAGATGGGGCTCTGGGCAACCTAGCATGGTGAGAGGTGTCGCTGCCTATGGCAAGGGGTTGGATCTGGATGATCTCTGAGATCCCTTCCAACCTAAACCATTCTGTGATTCTGTGAATACTCTGAGTCATGGGTGATGGGAAGCAGTGCTCTCCTGGGTGGAACTAGCAGAGAGTTATGATCAGGTTATGCCAGTTCCAGTTGTAGTTTACCCTGAACTCCAAAATGGAGACCTTTTCACTTAGAAAATGTTATTAGATTTCCAGTTACAGGTGCTTGCAGATTGTTTCACATTCCAGCCAGACAAGCAGCGGTTGAAGCGGGCTGTTGTACAGTGCCGTGTCAAACCAGCAGAGCACGTGTGCTAACTGGGCTGTACAGATAGGCTAATGACAGGATTTCAGAACAGCCATACTGGGATGGCTGCTACACTCACATTTCTGCCACTCACTTGTCTCTCCGTGAGCCACTGAGCTGTCTTAGCACATCTGTAAAACCTTCCGCATGGAAACTGTCTGGCTAAACTTGCAGAGACTCGTTGGAGCCTGGTGCAAGCCAGAGTGACCCTGCTGGGCTGGTAGGGTGGCTCTGCTATTCCAGAATGGCTTTCAATTGTGTTTTTCCTACTTTCTCTGGGTCCTTGCTTGCTCTCTCCTCTGCAAAAGCACACTCAGCACATTCCATCTCCTCTGACTCTGCACTAGGGAGAGAAAAGGCAGATCTGGGATACTCTACCATTCTCCATGTGGTTTCTCTCAATGAAGTTGCGGCCAAGGTCTGCCTTGCAGATCTTCTCCACGTGCCTCATGCAGACATTCAGGAGGTCATCTCTGAGCAGTCCCATAGATGGGCTCATGCTCTCCCCTTCGAGCAGCACACTGTATGTTGGAAGAGATGGAGGGGGGACGTAATTCCGCATCAAAGCCCCAAACTCCTGCCAGAAAGAAGGGAGGAGGGTTACTGAGAAACAAGAGATGGAGGGTAGATCCTAGGGAACTGGCTAACGTTAGGCTCCACATAGTATGAAGTGCAAGAGAGAACAGTGAAGATGGATGGGGCAGACAAGGGAACTGTAGCCATCCACAAAAAGATGAGGTGTTGGAACTCCTAAGTTCATTCTTCACCTACCAGAGCAGAGCCAGCTTCCAATGTCAGGGTCAGTTCCTGCCATGCCTGTGCAGTGAACTGTAGAAGATGAACACATCTTGCACCAACTTACACCTGTCCTCATGAGACAAAAAGGAAAGGAAAATGAGATCTCAGTTACCTGCAGGAAGAGCACAGAGTCACTGATCTGGTGGATCTGCTCTCTGTTCTCCTTGTCCTCACGCAGAAGTTTTGCCCTCTCTTCCAGCTCATCCACAATTTCTTTCACATTCTCCGATGCAATCTTTTCCCTCTGGTCCAAGGCAGCCTTCACCTCATCCCTCTGCCTCTCTAGGTCACGGATCAGCTCTTTGAAATGCTGGTCCACTGTGGCCTTCTCGTTGGTAGTGTAGTTCTGTGGAGGGAAGGGGCAGGGAGAGGAGGCAGCAGGAAAGACACAGGAGAAATAAAACATTAAACATCTCCAGGGAGTCATTTGCTAACAGAAGGATACAGAAGGTGATGGGTCTGAGCAGCCTGTGACACTGTAGGCTCCAGGTCTGTATGTTCTGCACCAGAAATGTTGTTCCAAGAGTGGAAATACTGTTCTTACAATGATTGTGAGTATGTAATCTGAAGGGCACAGTGTCTTCGTAGTTTTTCTTTGAATTCATTAACTGCACCCTTAGGTGGTACTTAAAACCACCATTAACCTCCTAAATCATCGTGCTAGGTCCTCAAGAATTTGAGGAGCACGTTCCCACCATTTCAAAGGATGAAAGGTGCTGAAACTCCTGTTACAAGCCTGACCTCCAGTTGCTTCTGAAATCATCCTCAGGAGGATGGGGGATGCAACTTTATTCAAAGTTAAAATTTCTAGGTCAGATTTCCAATAATAATAATAATAATAACAGTAATAATGGTAATAATAGTAATAATCACCATAATAAAGCAGATGAAAAGCAGAACTGGGAAGCCAATGTGCGTGCACCACATAAAAAGGAGAAGAATGGCTTCGCCTATTAATATTATGCAAATTTGCTGTGGTGACTCCAAGTAGTGTTTTCACTGCTCTATTCAGTTAGGGAATAAATGAGGAAAAAAAAAATAACATCATTACTATATTCTACTGCTTAGTGTGGTGAAAGAACTATAAAGGAGCTCTCTATCAGTATGGAAATAAGCTGTTCCACTACAAATAAGATGTTTGTTAGTGTAACTGCATCTGTTCCTGCTGCCTTATCTCTGTTTGGGCAATCCAGAGCCCTTCCAGAGTTTATTCTGGTGTGTGGTCTAGCAGGAAAAGAAGCAGCACTCCTTTATTTCCGAGTCAGCCTGGCTACTGGTGGTTGGAGAACTGTAAGGGACCCAAAGCAGGGAGGTGCCTCGGATTGTTTTGTAACGAGGCTGCACTGCCTCTTCTTGATCCCCTGCAGGGTATTTTGCAAGATGACTTCAGTAGGAGTTGTTGTTTCCAAGACTGGCACGAGTGAGTTTTGGAAAGGGATGAGATAGAGACTGGGTAAGGGATGGAGTGACTAAAAGATGGGCATGTCAGAGACATTGAGGAAAGGAGGAGAGGGATGTGAGAGAATGGAAAAAAGTAAAGTGATGAGTACAGGAGAAACAGAGAACTGGAAAGAAATGTCCCAGACCTACCTTGATACGGTCCCTCTCCTTCTGCCACTTATCCATCTCATCTTCTACCTCGATGATCTTCAGCTGCAGCTGCTCTTTCTGCAGTGAAAGCTCAGCCTAGGAGAATCACAGAATCACAGAATCACTCTGGTTGGAAAAGACCCTTGATCAAGTCCAACCATCTACCCTACCTTACAAGTTCGCCCCTAAACCACATCCTTCAACACCTCATCAAAATGATCTGTAAACACATCCAGGGATGGTGACTCAGCCACCTCCCTGGGAAGCCTATTCCAGTGCTTGACCACCCTTTTGTGAACTGGGGCTGGGGGTAGCCAGCTTCAAAGAATTGCTGTGCTTCCACTTCTGCATTTGGCCCCAGACAGTACCAGCCAGGAGGAACGGGCTCCTGGCACTGCTTGAAATGGAGATCATGTGCTGACACTGGGCAAGAGCCCAGCACTCCTAGCTGGGTCAAGAAATTCAGCTCCCTCAGCAAAGAGCAGTAGCAGCACCCACCTCCCAGGCTACCATCACCGTGCCGCTTTTAATCACTTTAGAGTCATTAGCTGGAGGGGGAAGAGGCTGGTTTCAAAATTCAGCTGTGTATGCAGTGAAGAGCCCATCCCAGGGTGTGCCTGGGCAGCAATAACAGTTTTCATGTAATTACGGAATGACGTTTGACGAGTGTTGCAACAAGAAGGACGATGCCTACAGCAGGAATTCTGTTTAGACAGGATCATGGATTAATTTGCTCTGAATTGAGAGCTTTCATGTTATGATGAATCTGGGGACTGCTTGGAAAAAAACCGAAAAACACCAGAGAAGGAGGAGGAGAAGGAGGAGCAGGAGGAGGAGGAGAAGGAGGAGGAGGATGTGTAGTCAACTGTACTGGGCTTAGATCAGCAACTTCTCTGCCATTCATTTGCATTTCATTTTGCACTGGCTTCCCACGAGAAGCTCAGACCAGAGGCAGTTTACAGAGCTTGAGCCCACGGAGGGCCAGGCAGTGCACTGATGTGGGACACTGGCTGGGGTGTGCGTGCTGTACCTCGGGATCACACCAGGACCCAGCTGTTAGTAATGCCTTGTGCCGTTAACTCTGGGCAACCCCTCCCTCGGTCATTCATATTCAACCACGTCCCTGCCCACCAGATCATGAGAAAGCCTTTGTTTACGCATTTCAAGATCTTTTTGTGTTTCATGTGTGTACAGTTGGTCAGGGCACAGCTAGAACAATGGGACTTGTGGCTGTGGGACTCATATCCCCAGTTGGAGCCCCACAGCTGATCTGTCTCGCGTTGGAGAAGTTCTGAAATCCTGCCATTCGTGGGGATCCTTTGGCAAATGATTGAATGTCCCTGCTTGTTGTAGAGGGGTCGGACTAGATGACCTTTGGAGGTCCCTTCCAACCCTATGATTCCATGATTTCCCCACAGCACTTCTATTTAAGCCAAGAGTTAAAGGCAGGGGAGACATCATTAATGTTTATAAATGTGTGAAGGGTGGGTATAAGGAGGATGGAGCCAGGCTCCGCTCAGTGGCACCCAATGATAGAACAAGGGGCAATGGCTGTGAGCTGGAACATAGGAGGTTCCACATCAATCTGAGAAGGAACTTCTTCCCAATGAGGGTGACAGAGCCCTGGAAGGGGCTGCCCAGGGGGTTTGTGGAGTCATCTTCTCTGGAGACATTTAAAACTCGCCTGGACTGTTCCTGTGTGACTTGGTCTAGGTGATCCTGGCAGGGGGATTGTACTAGATGATCTTTCGAGGTCCCTTCCAATTCCTAATGTTCTGTGATTCTGTGAGATGAGGGATGGATAAATCCACTCCCACAGCAACCAACACAATGAGGTTTCTCTGCTGCTCAAACACAAGTTGCAGTTGCCACTGTTTGCTGCCTATCTAAGAACATAAAATACCATGAAAAACTGCCTCATCTCACATGATCACAGTTGCCCTTGGGGTGGGAGATAAAACGTTTGCAATTCTCCATTCAAGGAGTAGAAAACTGCATCACATGTTGAAGAGCAGGCAACAAGCTGTCAACCAGCTCAGACCAAGGAAATCAGCCGCCCATCAGGGCTCTTGTCCTGGTGCCAGTCACCATCGCATCTGAACATTCTCTCAAGCTGAAATGCAGTGCAGCTGCATCCAAGAGCCATTGACTCCAGCAGTTCCAATTTAGAAAATCTCTATTTATAGAGGGAAAACAATCTGATAGTTGTTTGGTTGCCCTATAAAAAACAGAAGGAAGGAGGAACCAAAAAGGCAAATGTACGCAAAGGTGTCTCGATGCCAGAAGAGCTGCATTGTCCTTGTTTGTTAGAGTTAGGGAAGAACTGGCCATCTGAATATTACCTGCACTCCCTGACAGCCTTCAGCAGTCCAGTGAATGCCATGATGAGCTGAAGCTCCTATTCTACAGGAGTTCAGAGTAGATATAGCTGGGTTTTGTGGTGCAGGATCATCAGGGGACCATTTTATGGGTACCACGAAGAGAAAATGTACTTTGTTGGTGATCAAAGAGTAAAAGCTTTAGCTCAATCCTACAATTTTCATCTTTTTGAGACGGTACCTTGGAGGAATGTGTGCTTTCTCCCATTCTCATGTGCGCTGTGAGATGCCCTCTGTATCAAGACACAAAGGTGTCCAACTATCTTTGCACAGCAGGGAAATTCAACACGATAAAAACACTCTACGTCCCGATAGCCTTTGCAGCAGCTAATGTGAGAGATTACACTGTAATGCAAGTTGCTTCCTTGAGCCACAGAGCTGCTTCCAGATGGCACTCATTGTTAGCAAAGTAAAAAGCACATCTCCTGAGCAATGGGAGGTCTTGTTTCCCTCCTCATCCCTAAATATCAGGACATTCTTATGACAAGAATGTTAGTGAAATCATAAAGAGAAAGACTGGAGTGGATTTTTCTGTTTGGAGAAGAAGAGCCCTCTCACAGCCACGTAGGCACTGCCAGACATAAGAGATTTGGAAAGCAAAGCAACAGGAAAAGCTTCCAGGTGATTATTTAAAGGTGGTGACACCAATATTTTACTTTTATGGTAGTTTTTAATTAAAATGGCTCTTAAAGGAATTTTGGAAAGTATTGCTTGATGAGAAGTGATAGCTATCCTTGGCAGCTTGTTGCAGTTCACCCAGAAAGCTCGTTTGGGTGCCTCTGGGGTGGGATGTAACAAATATTTAAGGGCAGCCCCACACTACAATTTCGAGTGAGAATTATGATTTGCAAATGTAAATTACAGAGATAGTTCCAATAGGCAGAATGCAAATCAGCAGTCATCCAGATCTGGCATGGGTTAAAACGCCCAGACTGAGGGCAAGAGGAAACACCATTACAGACACCAGCAAGGGCAAAGTAGGTGAAAGGAGCTGTTTCATTGCTTGATAGTACAAAATTAAAACTAGTCTTGCCATAGAAAATGTGTTAGAAGAGGTCTGGAGTGACCACGATGACATGGGCACCAGGAGGTGCTTTCATTAGGAGCACTCTGGAGATGGACCATGATATAAGGGGGTCTGCAAAGGTGATTTCCTGATGTTTTTAATGTCCCAGTTGGTCTGGGATTGACTGTAAAATTTATTTCCTTGTCTACACATATATCCTGTGTTACAGTAGAGTACTTACAGGTGACAGTCAACTAGGGTAGGTAGCTAGGGACAGTCAACTTCTTGCCTTTGTTCCCTATGAAGAGACTTCTAGCTTTCCTCGTATTCCTCAGATTTTTGAGGTCAGCCATTCCCAATCCCTTTATCACAGAATCACAGAATATTAGGGGTTGGAAGGGACCTCGGAAGATCATCTAGTCCAATCCAGCTGCACATGATGGACAAATCCTTTGGGTGAGAGCTGGGGTTCAGGAGGTCCTAGTGAAAGATAATACAGCAGCTCCACCCTTTGTGGGGAGAGTTCCTACAGTGCAGAAATAACAGTAAAGAAGATCTAGGAAATACAGGCTTAGACCATTTGGTCTGACTCTATCAAGTTGAGAAATGCTGGCACGGAGAGCCTTTGAGCTGAAAGGATCCTCCATTAGAAGCCTAAGTTAATTAGGACAATCAAGAGGCCTAAGTGAAAGTTCAGAGTGTGCACCTAAACATCCACAGCAGAATTCAGCCCTTGTGCTGGAGAGGACCTACAGTTGGAAGATTATGAGTCTCACATCATATGTGATGATGCAACTCATTTTTGCAAGGCAGCAATACAAGCATCATCATGTCTTAATGCTCTGGGAACCCAGTCCCTGAATCAGGGAACATCCCTGTGTCACCAGCCTGGGAGAGCTCTGCTAATTACCTGACAGCAACAACCACAGGCAATAATGATGCTCGAGAAGGAGTGTTTGAACGAGTTGTACCAGTACAAGGTCTGGAGATGGCTGAGGACTGAGCAGATTTAACAAGATGTTATTTTTGCTGGCCTTGCCAAGGCATTTTTTGGTCCGTTAAGCAGAGGTGGGTGTCAGTGGGCTTAGAAATCTGTGGATGCTCTGACAGCATCATGCAAAAAAAAAAATGCCCCTAAGTCACCGCAGGAACCGAGACCAGAAAAGGCTTCTCTGCTTTTGCTTTGAATTCCTTATTGAACTTCTCCTTATTCAGCAATCCCTTAACCTAACTTCCTTATTTAAACTGTAAAAAATTCCTTACCTTCTCACTTAAACTGTATCACTTTAGCTTAAAGGGTTGGACTAGATGATCCTTGGGGGTCGCTTTCAGCTTGGGATACTGTGATACTTGCAAGCTGGTGGGTTTCCCCTGGATTTTGCCCTCCCTGCAGAGGCATTAATGCAGAGGCAAACGGGCAAATCTACTTTGAATCACAACTTGCAGCAGGTCAGCCTCTTCCCCAGCCTTCCAGCTCGGAAGAATGTCCTGCTGCACTTGGTCTGTGGGAAGAGCATCTATTTTAAGCTACGTCCACAGTGCAACCACAACTGGTGCAGATAAAGTCTCTCAGCCACATTGTGCCCTAATCTTGCAGCCATGAGAGAGGCCAACAATCCTCTCTGTTCAGTGACAGCAACACAGTGGAAATCCCTCTGGATCCATCTCTGTGGACGGTTGACTTCAAAGCCTGGTTCAGACTCTGTGAAGTCTCCCCCTTTTAAAAGCAGCTTTTGTTGAAGCGAGGAACACCCAGATCCCATTTCTGCACAGCAGTTCTCTGCTGCCTCTCTAAACCCCCTGTACAACCTGAACTTGTCTTTACAGAATGAAAAAGAGAAAATAAAATAAAACCAAAGTGCCTCTCCCTAGGACTGCCCTGGCGGGCTGAGTACCGAGGCTGCTGCTCGATCGTGATGGCAGCTTATTTACAGCCCCGTGACCGGCAGGCAGATGGAAGAAGTTGTCTGCTTTTGAGAACAGGCCTGTAAAACAGGTTTGGAATGAAGGTTCCCCTTTCAAAATGAAAGATGCTGTCTGGAAGGAGAGGCTCGAGTTCTGCTGATAAATCAAGACGGTTTTATTTGAGCAGCTCCTGGCAATTCTAAATCCTCAACTGAGCATGTGGTTGGTTCCCAGCATCACTGACTCGCGCCTTCATTTATTCTTGCACTGATTGTGGTGCTGGTGTTGCTTTTCCTTTAAATCTGTAGCAGGAAACTAATGCAAAGTGGGTCTGGGGAAGGCATTAAAGGTTTGCTGGGTAAAAGACGCAAATACCGCCGGGTGGAAACTCAGAAAAAAATGTCTCTGTTGTCCCTGCCAAATTGTCTGTGTCTGGCCCCCTGTGCCCTGCACTCTTGTCTGCTTCAGCAAAAGGTGGGTGAGTGACTCTCACTTCAGGCTCCTGAGAAGTGGAAGATGCTGCTCTGTCTCACAGACAGAGATTTCAGGCTTTCCACTGCAGCCTAAACGCTCTAACCAGTAGGTGTTACTGGCTTGTTTGCATTCCTCTCCTCTGAAGCTGTGCTGTCTGTCTGCTTTTTGGAGCAAGCAGGGTTACCTAATCCTACCAAAGAACATTGAGCTCTCCCTCGCTTTCCCAATGCTGAAGTGCAACACTCCTCTTCCCTACAGACCTACAGCAGAGAGAAACTCATAAAAGACACCCTAACCTGCATTAATTAATGTGAAAGGAACAGAGGAAAAAGCTACTCAGGGAGCTGGTAGAGTCCCCATCCCTGGAGGTGTTTAAAAACCGAGTAGCTGGAGCACTTGAGGCCGTGGTCTAGGGGTTAGGGAGAAGTTGGGATGAGGGCTGGATTTGATGATTCTGGAGGTCCTTTCCAGCCATAATAATTCTAATTCTAAACCAACCATATTGCATCCTGTTCACGGAATCACAGAACATTAGGGATTGGAAGGGACCTTGGAAAATCATGGGACCTAGTCCAATCCCCCTGCCAAGCAGGATCCCCTAGATCCAGTCGCATAAGAGCATATCCAGGTGGGTTATGTGACCATTTGGTGCCACCAAATTGCTGAGCACCCAGCCTGACAGACTGAAGCATCACAGCATAGAATCCCAACCCCTCATCCTCTAGTATCTGCTTAAACCCTCTCCAGGTTTGCAGTTACAGAACAGCCAGGGTTTAGGAAATCTTTGTGGATAAACCAGCTGTTCATTGACACCCATTACTGTATGAAAGTCTGTCCGATGCAGCTATATCTTGGTCACCAGTCCAGTGGCAGAGTTAGTGGATTTAGAGCTAGTAAAGCTACCCTGGAGCTGCTGGGAAGCCCAAGTTGGATAAATGGGGCAGGGATGGGGGATGGCCTGATGTGGGGTTTTGTTTATACTTTCCACAAAGGCCAGCAGCACCAGCCACACTTTGCCACTCTTCCAATTTGTGGTCACATTCCAGCTGGGCTGATTTGCAAGACTTGAAAAGAATAGGTGGTGCACATGAGGGACTTGGAGATGTTCATTCCCCCTTGTGGTTCTTGCCAAAGCTTGACCTATGGTGAATAAATCAGTGCTAGCAATAAACATTTGTAAGCAACAGATCTGCTGTTAATTGTTTTTGTCTGAGTGAATACTCGCTCAAGTTACAACATGATCAGAACTCGTCGGCAGGAGAAACTGGCACATGTGAGTGATTCATATTGATAAAGCCCTAAATCCTTTAGGCTTAGCAGCAGCAGGAACAACAACAGGGCATTACAGTAACTAAAGCATGGAGCTAGCAGAAGTGGCACCAAGTACCTCAAGAAAGAAATCAAAAATCATTTAAACCTTAGATGAAGCTTTGTCTGCCCAACTCTGCTTCTGTCTCTTTCGAAGCAACGTGTTCTAGGTCCAGTCAGCCACACGAAGAAGAGTCTGACTAGCTTATGTCAGCCACAGGAGGAAGGGTCTGACTAGCTCATGTTCCTCAGGGAGCTGCTGTTAACCTCTTCTCAAAAAAAAAAAGGCTAAGAGGAAGGAATTGGAGAAGCTGGCAGGCACTAGACACAGCTTTGGGAGTTAGGCGTATGTGATGTTCAGAGCTGATATCAAAAACAGCAGAAGAAGCAATTACCAAGCAAACAGTGGGCCAGTGAGCCCTGCAGGGAGTTCTTCAAGAAGGACTGGCTGAGATGTGGAAGAAGCCGTGTCTGGTTTCAGCAAAGCTGCGAGTTGGAGATGGCATTGCAAAGAAAGATAAGAAGTTTGCACAGGAAGACAGAGATAAGCTTGAGATGAGATGCTCTTTCAGCCTCGTGAGATAAATCTTCCTAGCACCTTCAACTGTTCTTCCAAGTGAAGGGTAACTCAAGAGTTTCCAGCAGTGGGTGCTTACATCTGCCTGCTCACCACATCTGAGCTGGCTTGGGCTGTGCCTAAGAGTCTGATGGAGCAGATCTTAGCACCCTTCCCCTTTCTGCTCTGTGACTCTATGCTAATTGTTCTATCTCTTCATTCTGTAACCCCTCCTGTCTTGTCTGCTCAGATCAGAAGGTCTCTAGGCCAGGACATGCTCTTACTATGGGGATGTACAACACCAAGCGTGATGAGACCCTGGTCTTTACTAGAGCAAGTGGAATAATCGTACATCCACCCAGAAAGCAAACAAAGGTGGAAGAATTCATTAGAGGGAGCACTGTTCCACATACCAGCCTCATCTCCTTGGAGGTCCATCCTGCAAAGCCATTGCAGTAGCACTTCACAGGGAAATTATAGTGGTTTACTTTTGCACTGTGGGGGAGGTTATTCATCTGAGCTTCTAAAGATTCTTCCCATAGGTGTGGCCTGACACCATTGTATCCGCAGCAGGAAAGAAAAGCAAACCCCCATAATCTCCCCATAAGTTGCTGAGACGGCAGCTTTCAGCAGTGACTCGAGCAGCCGCTGAAGTGACTAATGGATTCAGGAGGTCCTGAACTCGAGCAGTGCCCCACCTTTCTGGTTGTGGGGAACACTACACAAACTCTGACAAAACATGAGGTGGTTTTCAGAAAACCTTGCTTGTGGGGCTTTGATTCAGCCTCTGCTGAAAGCCAGTGGTGCAACCAGGGGTGGAAACCAGGTTCTCCACCCCACCCTGTGCAGGCTGCTACAGAGCACCAGCGCTGTGCTGCTGCAGGCAGCCATTAGGATGGTCCCATGGCAGCCAAACCTAGGCAAGACCAGTTCTCCACTAAACACTTCCCATCCCAACCCATGCATCCCACAATTACATTGCAGACAGGATTGTAGGGGAGAGCAGAAGCTATTGAGGTCCATTGGAAAGGACTGACAGGAACGAGCAATAAAATGAGTGTTACCTCTTTCCCTGCTTTCTCGATCTCCACTGTCACTGTGCTGTGGTTCTTGTGCTCCTGGAACATGCAGAGGTAGCAGATGCACATCTGGTCTGTCTGACAGAACAGCTCCATGGTCTTCCCATGCACAGGACATTTTCTCGCCTCAAAGTCCCTGATGGGGTCCAGGAGCTGGTGGTCCCGGAAAGCTGCTCCCTCCAGATGGGGCTTGAGGTGCAGCTCACAGAATGACGCCTGGCACACCAGGCAGGACTTCACGGCCTTTTGCTTGTTGTCGATGCAGGAATCACACAGAACATCCTCAAGCTTTACCCTGGGCCGTGACCCAGCTGCTCTGTCAGGCTTGTTAAAGGTGGATCTTCTTAGGTCTCCGGTTTCCACCAGAGGAAGGGAAGATTTCTTCAGGTCTCCCATCTGCCCCCCAGAGAACAACGATTTCCTCCCTTCCCCGTCACTGGGCAGGAAGCTCTTTTTGGAATCCAAGGAGAAGAGGGACTTCCTGAGGTCACCTTTCTCTGCAAAGGAGAGGGGTGGTCTCCTCATGTCTCCTATCTGTCCACTGGCATATTGCATCTTCTTTGAATCTGCAGAATCCATGCTGAAGTAGGATCTCTTCTCATCGGACGACTCCACAAACTGAATGATGGGCCTCTTCCAGTCACTCCCAGAGAAGAGGGAGCTCTTCATTTGCCCTGTCTCCAAAGTAGTACCGCTGGTGCTTTTCAAAGCTTCCTTCTCACCTCCGCCAGGGCTTGTGGTCTTCTTCGCTTCTTCTTCTTTTTTGGGGGCAGATGGACTCTTCACATCCTCTGGTTTCCCAGTGGTACCGTTTGTCCTTGCTGCACTCCCCGTTTCCATCGTCTAAACAGGGCAAATTGGCTTCACTGCTCACTCTCTTCTCCAGTTCCTCTCAACCCTCTACCAAGCGGGTAGGTCCAGCTGATTGTGCCTCAGCAAGGAAAGACGGTGGAATGCGGGAAAGTTTCTGCCCAAGTGACGCACCTGGAGCTCCTGCAAGGAGGAGGAGAAGGAGGAGAATGCCTGGCTTATGCTAGGTAGACAGAGGGAGAAAGAAAGAAGCAGACGTTACCAGAGATCAGAAACTACAGCTGTGCACTTAATTATACGAGGCAGTCCACACCCAGGAACATTCTTGTCTAACCAGGTTTGGGAGGAAGGGCTGTTTATAGACGTAGAAATGTTCTTAAAAAAAAAAACCAAGAAGAGAGGATTGTCTTCATTACGATGTAGCAACCAGTCCGACCGCTTGATTCAAAAATAATTCTGCTCATTGTTGCCAGGATCTGAGGTTACCTCCTTGCAGAGATGGGCAGGGTTGGAGAGAGACCATGAGATGCCGAAGATGGGTTTGTTAACTGGGTCATACACACGAACAAAAATAATTAGGGTTGTAATTAAAATGAATGCCCAGAATAAAGCAGCCTTGCGCTGGGTTCCCCATTGGGGCTTACTGTGTTCACTAGGACAAGGGGTGGGGAACCATAAGCATAACACTGGGTTGTCAAGAGCCTAGTGCCTTTAGTTTGATTTCGGTGTTGGGTTTGTGTAAGATCCATCCATCTCAACCTGGAAATAGCCCAACCACATATCAGAGGAACAGAGATGACCTGAGCTGTGTGTTGGCTGATCCTGTTTTCTCCCAGAGGCCATGCAATCTCCACTAACGTGCAGCAGAATAACCTCCCCATTGCCTATTTCATTCCATGTCCTCACTGCAATAAGGGTTCAAGGGTGCCTTGTGCAGCTCTGCCCGTAAAAGTCCACTGAACTGAGAGATTTACCTGAAAGAGGAAATATTTTACAGCTCGATGGCCAAAATATTTCTTGCAAGGAAGAAGAACTGAGAAAGGAGTTTTATAAATAGATCTGTCTCCACAGGCTGTATTCCTGGAAAAAGTTCAACTTGGTAGACTCACAGAAGATTTCAGAAGAAAAAGGCTCTTTGCAAGCAATTTTGTCAACTTCTGAAGAAGGCGGCTGATCTTCAACTCATATTGTATCAGAATCACAGAACATTAAGGATTGGAAGGTCCCTCGAAAGATCATCCAGTCCAATCTCTCTGCAACAGCAGGATCACCTAGACCAAGTCGCACAGGAACATACCCAGGCAGGTTTTAAACGTCTTCAGAGAAGGAGACTCCACAACCCCCCTGGGCAGCCCTTTCCAGTGCTCTGTCACCCTCACTGGGAAGAAGTTCCTTC
>JAOXOE010000856.1:4718743-4732474 GCA_028565055.1 Phoeniculus purpureus | reverse complement strand
TCACCCTCACTGGGAAGAAGTTCCTTCTGATATTTATATGGAACCTCCTATGTTCCAGCTCACACCCATTGCCCCTCGTCCTATCACTAGATAACATTGAGAGTAGCCTGGCCCCATCCTCCTGACACCCACCCTTCACATATTTATAGACATTAATGAGGTCACCCCTTAGTATCTGTTCCAAGTAGATTATGCTCTGAATTTCAGCAAGATCGCTCTGAGACTCATGGGTATAAATTCAATACTTGATGTTAGATTGCAGAATGCAGTGATGGTTGTTGCTGGGGAAGGTGATTTTTAGCCTTTAATGATTTTCCATGAGAAATCTGTAACAAAACCCTGGTTGAAAGTGTCCTGAGTACTGGAGGAAAAAAATCCAGGTCTGCATTTTGTGGCTCTTTTTTGAAGTGTGGAGGAGATAGAGACAGCGATGGGTTTGGATCTGATAAGAGAATGAGATCGCCAGGAATTGCTTGTCTTGCAGACACAGTTTCTAAGGGCTTTGTTTGTGCAAAGTGAGAGGAAAAAAAAGGAAAGAAAAGTCTTTTTCTCTTCAACCGAAATGCAGTTAGGACTCCTGGCTCGCAGATCCAGCCCCTTTTACTCCCTGTATGTCCTTATGGCTATGGATAGATGAGAAGTGATTCAGTGCCCAGTGTTTTTTTGGATAATAGTTGTTGGGAAAGGCTCTGCCTTTTGCATTCATTTCTAATGGATGGGGGTTTGTTTATTAATAGGACCATAGTCTTCACAGAATGACAGAACATCAGGGATTGGAAAGGACCTTGAAAGATCATCTAGTCCAATCCCCCCACCACAGCAGGATCACCTAGACCAAGTCACACAGGAACATACACAGGCTGGTTTTAAACATCTCCAGAGTCATTCTCCAGAGTCATAGGAAAAGGCAATGTGATTTTTTTTTTTGTTACTAATATCATAAAACAAGGAGATTGGCTGACATGTGTGTATTTATTTCCCCCAGCTTCCTGGTCTGAGCCTTCGTGCTTTATAACATCAACAGTCCTATACATCTCTAAGTAATTAGAAATACTGGAAGGTGGAGACGCCTGTTCTCATGTGCACAGAGAAGACTCAGCAGAGTCTGGCACTCATGCTGCAAAAATAAAAAACATCCTTATGTAGAGGTCTGACTTGGAAGGCGGCCTTTTGTTTTCCTGACCTTTTGCTAAGATTTTGGAGGAGGAAAAAGATTAAGGATTGATATTTTTCATCATATTTTACTGATTATAGAATCATAGAATCTGTTGGATTGGAAGGGACCTCCAAAGGGCATCCAACCCAATCCCCCTACAACAAGCAGGGCCAGCACTCACCAGACCAGGTTGCCCAGAGCCCCAGCCAGCCTGACCTTGAATGACTCCAGGGATGGAGCCTCCACCATCTCTCTGGGCAGCCTGTTCCAGGGATCCTCCAACCTCAGATTCAACAACTTTTTCCTCCTGTCCAGCCTCAATCTGACCTTTTTCAGCTTCATCCTATTGTTCCCTGCCCTTGGGAACAGCGGATGTACAGCCAGACTGAATGAGTTTATTCCAGTCATATAGGCAAACTCAGAAGGAACTGGGCTTGGCTCCTCTGTCCGTGCAGAGGACATGCAAGCCTGGTACCCCTCAAAAACGCAGGTTAGGCTGTGCTTCGCCTGATATACCATGATGCCAGCAGTGGCTTTAGCTCTTGCACCAGGTGCAGGACTGGAGAAGTATGGCTATACTCAGACAATAGATAGATTTTATGTCTTATCTCAGTGTTGCTCCAGTCAGACTCAGATGGGCTGTTGTCAGCCCTCATGGCAACTGGGCTGTTCCATAAAGCTTCAGGTTCTGCTTTGGCTTTTGAGTTGCCTCGATGGCATCTGTCCCTGCTTCTGAAGTTTGGAGAATCCTCAGCTTAAATGCTCAGGCAGAAAGAGGAAGGTTGTGTGCACATAGACACAGACTAATGGGGCCAAGCACAAACTGGAGTCTGTTTCCCCGTAGCCTGGGCTGAGGCTCGCTTGATTCTGCAGAGAAAGAAGGTCACTTGTGCAGGAGGCACCTCCCCTGCTGTGACCAGTCACTTCTGCCTAATGCCACTTTCACTGGTCCCCTTGCAATCCCCGCTCACTCATAGCATCCCATAGGCCTGGTGCTGGTGCCTCAGGCATGTCCTGCTTGCAAATACCTGTTGAAAGGTCCACGTGAGGCCAGCAAGAACTGAACATGTCACCTCCACTGTGACTGCCACTGCCGCGTGTCCTGGGTCCACAGCTTCCAAAGGCCAAGCCCACCCCTTTCCCCATCATCTCTCTGTACCTCATCACACCTCGTCAGGACTTTCTCGTGCCAACAAGTTGTTTGCAGATGGGGCCCACCTTTCTCTTGTTATTTCTGGCTGCTTCTGGGAAATCTGCTGTCCACACTTGCCTGAAGCTGGAGGTGCGCATGGTCTTGCTGGTGCTCAGAACCTCTGCCTGTGCCAGCCAGTGCTGCAGCCTGGGAACCTCTGCTGGAGTTAAAGGGCAGTTTGATAGATAATTTGTGCTTCATCTCCCAACCATATTTAGAAGGCTTGTGCTCACAAATATATTTCAGGCAATTTCAAAGTCAGAATGAAGTACAGATTGGACCCGTCATTGCTGCGGGTTTTGTCTTTGCACCTTCCCGAGGGTGGCTCCTGGTTTCTCCAGCGTGAGTTCACACTTGTGTGAGCAGCATCTGTCATGTTTGCACCAGCCATCCCTACCTTTGCTGCAGAGGACAACTGTCTCCTATCTAGCGCTCTGCGTCAAGCCGATCACACAATATGCCCATGGCTCTGACTCAGAGCATACACCCACATTTGGCATCTGCAGAGCCTTTCATCTGAAAAACTCGGAGCGGTTTTCAAAGGTTCACAAATTAAACTTGACAACACCTTTGCAAAGTAGGTCTGGCTTGCTAACCCCATGTAGCAATTAGGGAAACTGAGGCAGGCACTGAAATTTGTGACTGAAATTTTCCAGCAAAAGTGAAATATTTCTTCAGTGAAATAGCCATGGGGAATTTTTTTCCTTGCTCGTTCTCTTATTTTCTACGATTGTGGCCCCTCTAAATCCTTGGTTTACTTTTTTGTCATATTCTGTGATGCTTTTGTTCTCGGTTTGAGCTTCATTTTTCCATATTGTGTATGCTACAGTACATCTGGGATGTGTATTGCTTGTAGGTGACTGTGTTTGCACGGTGCAGAGTGCTGCCCAAGGCTCGTAATGGGGTAACTACCTAAAAATAAGATTTTCTTAGGATGGAAAAAGTGAAAAAAATTGGGTCCATTTCAAACTAAATAGAAAAGAAACAGTTAAGCCAACCCCAGGGCACTCCTTTAGACAGGCTCCGGAGCAGCGTTTCAAACACCAGTGACTGATGAAGTCATGGAGAGTCACAGAGAATTAGATCAACCAACCCATGATTCACTAGCCCCAGTTCTCACAACAGCTCCAACCCAGCTAGGAGTGGGGAGCCTGGCTGCTAATTGCCTGCTCTGTGCTCTACCCACTAATCCACACTCCCTTTCACATCCTACATATTTTCAGGCCTTTCTCATTTCTTACACCTTTGTATGAAATAAATCCACAGCCCAGAAAATGTTATGCTGGGACGCATGCAGAGGCTGCTCCTGCTGCAAGAAGGCACATGAAACCAATCCATCAGGCATGTAGACACCGTTGAGCAATGACCACGCGCTAACCAGCTCCCAGCGCAAAAGCAGAGCAGGCAGAACAAGTTCAAGGCTTCGTGTTGCTCTCACACGTATGAGATTCAGTCAGCAATGCGCCCAGATAGAACAGCAGGACTACCCTGGTGCATGGAGGAGCCAGCAGTGCTGCAGCTGTGCTTCAAGCAGAGTCCCTCAGAGCTGTGGTTTGTACAAGATAACTCAGCTGACGGTCACAGAGTCATTCATTCATAGATTCATAGGATACCAGGTTGGAAGGGACCCCAAGGATCCAGTCCAACCTATCCAGGTGAAAATAGAGTTGAAATTCACTGTCCCAGCAGCCTGTCCAGCTGGGTATGAAAACTGCCCAGTGTAGGGCAATCGACCACTTCCCTTGGGAGATGATTCCAGGGGCTAATTGTTCTCATGGGGAAGGATTTTCTTTTGGGTGCCAATGGGAATCTCCTCAGGAGTCACTCAGACCCATCTCCCCGCTTGTCTTTTCCATGGGATCCCTTGTGAGAAGGGAGCAGCCCCCCTTTAGGTGCTGGGCCATGGGGATAAGGTCCCCTCTGAGCCTTCTCTGCTCAAGGCTGAACAGACCCAGCTCTCTCAGTCTTTCCTCATATGGCAGGGCTTCCAGCCCTCTGATCATCCTCACGGCCCTGGATATGGCATAAACTTGAGCTATTTGTGATAGTCTGGGCTCGCTGCCTCCATGGGATCATCAGCTGTGTGACCCAAAGCAGGCAGTGAAGGGCAGGAAAATGGAACTCGGAGGATGGAGATGTTTGGGGATGCTGGTTCCTGTTGGGGGATGTGCTGAAGTGAGAGCTCAGTGAAGACAATCACGACCTGGCTTGGATTCTTAGGGTAGCATGAGTATCTGAGCGGCTCTGCTGGCCAGACAGCAGCTTCCAGGGCTTAACTCAGTCCCGCAGGCTATGAGCTGGACCGTGGGGAATCTTAATTATTGGAAGAAGTTACAGGCAGGGTACAAACGGCCGTTGTGTAAGAGCGATACTCAGCAACCGTGCAGGAGGGTGATTCACTGAGGGAGCGAAGGGTGTGTGACAGCACCAGGGCATTAACTGCAGGATATGTGGTGCCTGGGGGAGGACCCCTTTCTAGTGGTTATGCTGAGTCGTCAACTTTGGAAAGGCTGAAGGGGAAAGTGACTACTCAGCATTAAATCTGTATGGAGGACAGGAAAGGGAATACCAGCCGAGGAGGGAAATGCTTTGAATTAAAGGACAGTGCTGGTGCGAGATCAAATAGGGTAAATTTGTTCATTAAAACATGCAGCCCAGGAATTAGGAGATGATTTCAAGACATCATAAGAGCAGAGTTCAGGGATGGCCTTTGAAACAGAGTCTTGGGCACCAGGATCCCAACTGGATCTGAGACAAGCTTGCTGCAGTCATCAACACGTTGCATAACTGTCCAGAGGATCCTGCATGCCTTCCCTGTGCTCAGAGGCTTGTTGCACCATGTTCGTATTGTTTTAAATTAATTAAACTGGTGTTTCAAGGCTTCTTTCTGCTGGTAGAGGCCAGGAATGACTTTTTTTTGGCTTTCCTCTCCCCCGTCTTTGATGATTGACTTGGTTTCTATGTCATTGGTTTTCAGGTTTTGTTTTGTTTTCTTACCTCGTTTTGTGCACTGGAGATGGGCACAGCCCGAGGTAGGGAAGTTGGGTGGAGCTGGTCGCTCCTCTCAGGTGTCTGCTCAGCGCTAAAGCACCATCTCCAAATTTGGGATCAGGAAGGAATATTCCCTAGTTGGCCTGGCAGGGCTGATTGGAGCTTTTTCACCCCCTCTCTTATAGGATAACAGAATCACAGAACATTAGGGATTGGAAGGGACCTCGAAAGATCATCTAGTCCAATCCCCCTGACATAGCTGGATCCCCTAGATCCAGTGACACAGGAACGTGGCCAGACAGGTTTTAAACATCTCCAGTGAAGGAGATTCCACAACCCCCTTGGGCAACCCCTTCCGGTGCTCAGTCACCCTCACTGGGAAGAAGTTCCTTCTCACATTTATGTGGAACCTCCTCTGTTCCAGCTTACACCCTTTGCCCCTTGTCCTATCATTAGATGACACTGAGAAGAGCCTGTCTTCGTCCTCCTGACAGCCACCCTTCACATATTTATCAACATTAATGAGGTCACACTTCAGCCTCCTTTTCTCCAAGCTCAAGAGACCCAGCTCCCCCAGCCTTTCCTAATCAAGGAGATATTCCACTTCCTTCATCATCTTTGTGGCTCTGCGCTGGACTCCCTGCAGCAGTTCTGTGTCCTTCTGGAACTGAAGGGCCCAGAACTGGACACAATATTCCAGATGTGTCTCACCAGAGCAGAGTAGAGTGGGAGGAGATCCTCTCTCAATCTGCTAACCACTTCCCTTCTGATCCACCTCAGGATGCCATTGGCTTTCTTGGCCACAAGGGCACATTGCTGGCTCCAGGCCATCCTGCTGTCCACCAGGACCCCCAGGTCCCTTTCTCCTACACTGCTCTCCAACAGGTCGTCCTCAACCTATACTGGTACATTCTTCTGGCTCTGGGGAACGTGGGCACTGGGAGCTCTCAAGTCCATAACAGTGCATGGATTTCATGGAAGGTTGCACACGTGAACTTGGGAGACTGTGATTCTGTTTTCTCTGCTGTAACCTCTTCATGATCTCCTGAAGTGCTGTGGGATCTTTGAGAACAAAGCATACTGCAAGAGAGAGAGATTATTTACGGAACATTGACAGTTCTTACAATCTTATCATTTGGGGGGCTGTAGAAGAAGTAATAAACCACTCCCTGACAGAAGTGGGTTTATTGATACCTGGAGATCTGCAACAGATTGTACTACCTCCAGAAGTAGGTTTGGTCCTGGGATCTAGGTGCTGGCATGGGTCTGTAGCCCCACACCAGGATCTCTGCAAGAGAGGTACTGTGGGAAAGCACTGAGGGAACTCCTCTAAGAGTTGTATTTGTTAAAAATCTGGTCTAGTGGTGAACTTGGCAGGGTGGGGTTATTGGTCAGACCTGATGATCTCAAGGGTCTTTTCCAACTTGAATAAATCTTATGAGGAGAGGTTGAAGGAGTTGGGGCTGTTTAGTTTGAGGAAGATGAAGCTAAATGGAGACCTCATTGCTCTCTACAACTATCTGAAAGGACATTATGGAGATGTTGGTGCTGGTCTCTTCTCACAGGTCTTCATCACAGGGCTTCAAGCTCAAACATGGGAGGATTAGACTGGACATCAGGAAAAAATTATTCACAGAAACTGTGGCCAGGCACTGGAATGGACTGGCCTGGGTGGTGGTTGAGTCCCCATTCCTGGATGAGTTTAAAAGTCACTTAGATGTAGTGTTGGGGGATCTGTTTTAGGGGTGACTTGTAGAGTAGGGTTGATGGTTGGACTTGATCCCAAGGGTCTTTTCCAACTTGAATGACTCTGTGATTCCTGATTCTGTGATCTGTGATGGGAGAGGCTTGACAAGTCCGTGTCATGCTACAGACAGGCTTGATGTCCAGAGGCTCAGTGCTGATGGAGCCAGAAGCAGCTCTGTGTTTGGTGATGAGTGATAAAAGGTGGCTGTAAGGAACATCATTACCTAGTTCCTTGCCAAATGTCATCTCTCCTCTCCGAACATCTGTGCTCTTCCAGACCATTGGCTGTCCCCACCTTCCCTCTCAGTAACTTCTTGAGATCCAAGTCCCAGCTCCCTGCTGAGGTCTGGGAGTGAAAGCTGGTGAGGGCAAGCTGTTGGGATGAGGTGTGACCAGCAGTTCTGAGCCTGCATCAGATAGGTGAAGAGACAGAGGAAGAACATGGATGGATAAAGGAGAGCAGAACAAGGACAGGCAGGGAAAGAAGAAAAAGGTCAAAGAGCTTTTAATTGAGCCTTCCCAAAACAGGAACTGCTCTGAAACCCTCTGCATTTGGCAATATCAAGCCAAGCACTCCTTGCCCTGACCTGCCCTGGGGACAGAAGCTGTTGCTCTGTCCCTGCTGAGGTGTCCAGACCCTGTCTGTAGCTGGGGGTCAGCGTCTGTCTGCCTTGCTCAGAGCAAGGGCCATCTCCCCCAGATCATCCTTGGCCTCCTGCAAGAGCCAACGTGAGTGGAGTCAGACCTCTACAGGGAGCTTAACCTGAGACAGCCACCCTCGAGGGCAGCTGCTGAGAGACACAGGGAGGCATCACAGACCCAGGGCAGCACCCAGGGCAGCAGGGCGGGTCTGAGAAGTCACAACAGATGTAGAAGCAGCCCAGAAGGCAGGTCTCAGCCACTTGTGGCTTCTGCCCTGTGCAGGAACCTCCATCAGAGGTTTTGCCTGCGTGATGGCTGCTGCACCATCACTCCAGGAACCAGCTCAGCACTTGGGGAGCTGCAGCTTGACCTTGCTGGTCTTCTCCACCTGCTGGGGAGGCTGTAGGGGATGGGTGGGTGAGCCTGGCTCTGTGTCATCACTGGGTTCCTGGAAATCAGAGCACAGGATGGGGTGGAAGGCCTGAGGAATGAGGCCACCATGAACTGCTAAGGACTGTGAGCTCAGCTCTTGGGTTAGGCTGTTCTGTGGAATTCTCGTTCTGAAAAGCCCCATGGAAGTGAAATGGGAAAACATGTTGAAACAAGGAGGGTTATTCACTGTGTGACCAAGCGAGACAAATACCCAGCTTACTCCCCTCTCCTTCCGTAAATACAGAAGGAAAAAGAAGCAGGACATCAAAAGGAAAATGAGACAGAGGTGAAAGGAGGAACTCTGAAGAAGAAGGGAAACACTGGGAAAAGAAGGGAGGTGAAGGAAAATAAATAAGAACAACTCTGGGAGACAAATATAAAATGCTGGAATAAAAAATATAAATATAAATAGAAAATATAGAAAATATTTAAAATATAATAAATAAAATGTAAAATATAAAGTATGTAAAATATAAAATAATATAACATGCTATAAAATAATATAAAATATAAGATAGAAAAGAATATAAAGCATTAAAAATGAGATGTAGAATATAAAATACAAAGTAATATACAATACAAAACATAAACTATAAAATGTTGAGCCTCCCTTACCCCTGCCATAAATACAGCACAACTTGACAGAAGCCAAGGCAGGACAAGGGTCAGGAGCAGACCTCGAGGTTTAGCATCCAGCACTTACTCATCAGAGCAGCGTGATGCTGCCTGCCTTGTCCAGACCTGCTTGTCCTGGGTCAGCATTCTCCCTCCTCAGCCCAATCCCACCCTCTGGTCTTCTGCCTGGGAAAGAGCAGTGTCATGCTGTCCCCTTCTCCAGTGGAAAACAGCAGGGTCAGCAAACTGCAGGGAAGGTCAGAGAGGCTGTTCTTCAGCAGCAGCACAGGGACTGCATCTTTGTGCTGGCACTGAGATAATGGAATCATAGAATGTCTTGGGTTGGAAGTGGCCTCCAAAGGTCGTCTAGTCCAACCCCGCTACAACAAGCAGAGCCATCTCTAACTAGATGGAGATGGGAGCAGGGACAGGCAGTCCTTGACACAGCTGGTCCTCCTTGGTGCCTCATCTGCTCCTGGCAAGGGGTACTCAGTGTCTGGAGCTTGGGAAGGGATCTGCTGTTCCACAGGAGCATGTGGACACCAGCCCTAGCTTGCACGGATGGGAGTGAAATTTGGCACCCAAAGGAGAGCAGTGTCTGATGGAAAATGTTTGATGTTTGCCTTGGAAAGGAACTGGGGACAGGCTGATCACAGCAGCTCTTGCATCACTGGCACCACTGAGCTCACAGTCCTTCAGCACCTGTTTATACCTTCTTCCAAGCCCTGCTGTTAAGTTGCAGGAGCTCAGACTTCATCTCTCATCCTGTGCTCCCAGCTCCTGCTTCTCTTCAGATGCAGCCTCACTGCTCTGGACAGCCCAGAGGGTCACCTGCACCCTGAATCCATCCAGCCTCCATCTCCTGCCAGCTGCACTGGAACCCCTCTGCTTCACTCATATGTGGCCTGGTCCCCTCTCCACCCCCACCCAGCTAAACAAACCTCTGGAGAGTTCTCCAGCTCAAGAAACGCATCTACTGTACCCTAACTCAAACTCAGGGCAGATAATGGGTTTCCTTATGGCAAGGCATGGCCACCCACTGCATCCTTGCCCACAGCTGCCTCCCTGTCAAGCCCATCCTCACTTGGCTTCTCAGGGCAGGGCTGTGTGGTTAGTATATCTTCCAGACATGGTGGTAACCCTGTCACTCCAGTAGCCGCTCTGTGTGGTGGGTTAAATGTCCACAATAAGGTGAAGGGTAGCAGACTGGACGCTGGCAGCAGCGGCAAGGGGTACAGCCTCAGGCCAGGCATCAGCCACAGTCCCTATGTGCCAGGCTGCACTGTCACTGGCCCCGCAGAACAGGGTGGCCAATCGAGCTGGAGAACTCTTTCGCAGCTGCATGTGAGCTTTGGATAGTGCCCAGCACCCAGAGGGAACTAAAGCTCCTGCATTCCTGCCTGCCCACCTCGCTCCCTCCTGGCAGAGCCTGCTCCTCCAGCAGCAAGCTCTGGGCTCCTCGTTGGTGGTACAGTTGTGAAAGAGGGTGGAATGATGGGGGAGATTCCCAGGCAGCTCTGAGCCTGGCACTGCAGCTCTGTGGGCTGCAGGAATGCCAGGGAGTGGAGAAGGGATGTTGCTTGTTGTGCACAGGCAGGGAACACCTGGAGCCGTCCCTGCTCCTCTGTGCAGTAGCTGCTGGCCTTCATTTACATTAATTGCACTTGAGTTTGAGGCTCCATCAAGTCCAAACGCAGCCTCTAACGTAGCGTCATGGGGCTGGCTGGCGCCCAGGAGGGAAAGCCAAGGGGGTGGAGGAAGGCTGGGTGAGAAAGCAGCCGGCCTGGGGAAGCTGCAGCTCTCCTAGAGCAGGGAAGGATACGCTTGCCCTCACCTTGCGCTCTCTGCCCGTCTCTGTGCCCCAGCAGCAACAATCCTGCCCTCTGGACAGGGACAGGATTTTTCGGGGTGAAGTCCTTGTGTTGAGGGGCACATTGCCCACCTGAGGTCATCTGTCCCACCGCAGGAGAGGGACGGGGCAGCTGGCAGCTTCCCTCTCCCACTTGCTTGTAGCTCTGCTGGAGATCCCAGCCCTGTGGCTGCAGGAAGGGGAGAGAGGCCACAAGTACATGGGGACAGACACAGAGGAACCTCCTCTTCCACCAGCTGAAGAGCAGCTGGTTAGTGAAAGGGTTTGTGATGGGTGAGGGTCTGTTGGACTTTGCTGGAAGGTTCCTGTGTTTCTCACCTGCTGGGCTTTGCTGTTTTGCTGTTTGTCTTTTCCTGGGCTCACTGTCCACATCTTGCCCATGCAGAAGGGAAAATGAAGCAGTGATTAAACAGGTCTCTCCTCACCTAATTTTAGGGTCTTTATAACAGAGCACATCTCCCTGAGCATCCCAGTGTATGGTGAGAGGACCCTTAGGGTGGTTGGTGCAGCTCTCCTGGCCACCCAAACCCCCCCATCCCATGTGCCCCAACTGCAAGGCTACTCAGCATCATCTTCCCCATCCCAGATGGGATAAGCATCCTTAGGGCAGCCTGCCTACCCCATTCCCAGCAGGCAGGGTGGTGTAGGGTGCTACAGGGTAAAGGCACCCCACCATGGCTTGACAGCCACTAGATGTCCTCCGTGGCCCACACACGAGTGGGGCTTTTCTGCTCTCTGCTAGAAAGGTAAACCCTCTGCCACCAAAACGTCATTGGTCCGGGGAGCAGGAGAGCTGCTGCTGGAGCCAACCTCCTCCCCTCACACTGCTGCCCTCATCCATGCCTGAGCGGTCCTCAGCAGGGTAAGCACCTTCAAGATTCTCAGCAGGTGCTCAGAGCTCCTTGAGGTTCTGACAGTACCTCTTCCTCCCCACTACTGGGAGGCATCGTTTGGTTTACAGCAGGAAAAACACCCCTAATTCCTTTTATGGGGCAAAAACCTCCCCCAGGATTCTGGAAATCCCAGCTCTCCCAGCCTTGCTTTTCTGTCTTAGAAGGATTTTCTCCCTAAGCAGCCTGAAATAAATGCTCAAGTAAATGCTATTGCTTCTGTAGGGTGCCAGCAGGGTATTTCCCGTACACCTTGCAGAATACAGCGAGAGGCTTTCCTCCCATCTACATATTCCCCCTCATCCAAGCCAGCCAGCTCCTGCACTATCTTATCAGCACAGTCATTACACCCTCAGAAAACACAGAGTAAACAGCTCCAGCAAACTGCTCTTGAGGACGATTGCCTTGCCAAATAAGCCACTTCCCATCACTTGAGTGATGGTTACAAGAGAAGGATTTTTGTACCTGCTGCTGTTTGAACAAGCAAGGAGTAAATAAAGCTCCCTCTCCGGGCACACAGACAGGCACCTGCTCCTCCAGAACTTCATCACAGGCAGACAGAGGTAGGAAAAGCGGCTGTGGGAGCTGCTCATTAAAACACTGGCAGCTCCCTGCTGCTGCTTTGTTCATTTTCTAACCTGGGATCTGGCTGAGAGAGGGAGATAATGCCAGCAGGAGCTGCCAAGAGGGATTTTGATAGTCCAGGCTGTCAGACGGTTGGTTTTACATCTTACTGCAAACGATGGCACTGGCACTGGCACAACATCTCTCATCGAGAGCATCAGGGAATTGCCACGGGCTTGTGCATGGTTGCACTGGGGATGGCAAAGCAGGGCTGCTGGAGTTTCTCTGTGCTAAGCAGCGGGAGGATGACAGAGCTTTGAGCTTCAGCTCCTGCCTGTCTCTGCTCTCATTACCTGCCACAGCTGCTGTGGAGTTTAGAGAGTCCTCAGGCTGCTCTGCTCCACCACAGCTGGATGCAGACAGGCCAGGACCTGCTGAGGAGCTCAAGTGCTTCCTGTGCTCTTCAGCATTTTAGCTGGAGCACAGCCTGAGAAGGCCCTTTCAGCCTTCCCTGGTGTTTACTCCTCCATAGAGTGACCCAGCCTACCCCGGCTGAGCTGTACAATCTGGCTGGAGCAGAGCCCTTGGCCATGCAGTTCTCCTATTCAAAGGGAGAAAGAAGGAGGGTGGGGAGAAGGGGGGATAAAACAGAAACTAAATTAGTCTCCCAGCTGGTAGCAGAGCTTCCGTGCAGAGATTCTAGAGCCTGTCCAATTTCTTCTCCCCTTACGAGGCTTCGCTGCAGCCCCTCGCAGCAACCACCAAGCTAACTCCTGCCCCTGGCTGGGCAGGGCTGGTTTTCTCAGATGGGCACGTTCCCACCCCACTTGGCCTGTGTCTCTCAATTCATATTTCACATACATCTATATTTTTTTCATTCCCTTCCCCATGTAAATCACACACATATGGCCACAAGCAGGGTGTTCCGCCAGCAGGGCTCCTCCTGACAGGAGCCAGCACTCAAAACTGAGCAAACAGGCTCATTCGGCAGCCTGGCCTGATGCCCACCTCAGCAGGATGAAGTAAAGCTTTAAAGATCAGGGAACGGGCAGGAACATCAGGAGGTGAAAGGGAAGATTTTTAGAGAGGAACTGCAATACAGATTAAAGGAAAAGAAAATCCCCTTGGTCTTCTGCAGTGATTGCTTTGGGGTTTTTCTTGCAGCACCAAAGCAGATTTCTGTGCCACTGTGAAACCGAGATCTAAGAACAGACCCTTGGGTTTAACTTTGGGTTTTTTGAAGTTGGAGGAATTACAACAGAGAAAGAGAGTTTTAAGCCTTTTCCATTCTGTGCTGAATCCCAGCTGCAGTGGCTCCCTATTGCAGGGAACTGCATTTCATCGCCATTTGCAGCATGCCCTGCTTTCCAGGCAGAGGATCTGTCACCCCACACGACACAACATCGGTCTGATGAGATGCAGGACCAGCAGGATGGCTGGAAACCTTCCTTTGAGAGGACATCTGAAATAATTCCAGTTGTCTGCAGGTTTATGTGGTGGAAGGGACAATACAGAGCTTTAGAGCAAGAATCCTCCATGTCTTGCCATGTCATAAAAGGGAGCTGAGTCTCTTGAGCTTGGAGAAAAGGAGACTGAGGGGTGACCTCATTAATGTTTATAAATATGTGAGGGG
>JAOXOE010000856.1:4705245-4718643 GCA_028565055.1 Phoeniculus purpureus | reverse complement strand
GAAGGGACCTCGAAAGATCATCCAGTCCAATCCCCCTGCCACAGCAGGATCACCCAGACCAAGTCACACAGGAACACTTCCAGGCGGGTTTTAAACGTCTCCAAAGGAGACTGAGTGGGACTTGAGCAGCGGTCAGATTTGCAACAGAAATGGGTTTATTCATTTGTCTTTCACTCCTATCTCCTCTCCAGAGCTGAACCTGGCGGATTCTAGTCCTCAGAGCACTCCAGGGTGTTTTTTCTCATTGTCTAGTCCAGCACGAACCAGTCAGTGGGAGTCCAAACTGGGACTCAGTGTTTTCTAGGCAGAGCAGTGGTGAAAAACGTTCCTTTCCTTTCAGTTTGGAAGGATCTCATGAAAAATCTTCTCTTCCCCTGTAGCACCGTCAGGCATAAAACATACTGCAGGAAAAAAAGAGAGTTGAGGGAGGGGGACAGCAACATTGTGTTTGATTTGAGTAATATGATTTTCCCAGCTCTTAAATGGTGTCCTGAGAACCAAGTGGGTGGTTTTATTCTGAGATCAGGACAAAGATACAGAAAAGTTTCTTTTTCTGTTTAATTGCTGGAAAAGTTGTGTTGGAAACAGAAGGGGAAAAGGATATTAACAGTTCATGGGATATTAACAGTTGCACTGCCAGATCTTTCCGTTCCTTTGTTAATAGACCTGATACTACGTGATGTTCTGGGGTCGTGTTTTGAGTGTCCTTATTCCAGGGGTCCTTCGTGATTGGTGCTAAGTGACCAGGAGATATCTGAAAGCATCTGTGTAAAGGTTACACCTGTGTGTATGGGAAAGTGGTCTTTTTCTCTGTAGAGATACCAAAAAATACATAAAAGGAGGGTCATTCAGCACCTTCTGGGAGGGTTTGTTAAAACATGGTGCTCTGTGTTGCTCTGAACTGCCAAAGATGCTCCTGAACTGATGGCTTGTGTGTGGGGAGAGGGCAAAGGCAGCTCTGTGGCTGCTGAACTGAGCGTGGGGCTGGAGGGCTGAGCTCCTGCCTTCCAGCCAGAGCTGCCCTGTGCTTACCCCAGGCTTTGGTGAAATCACTTGAGGACAAGATCTGGTTTCTAAAGTGGCCACTGACAGTTATTTTTGGGCATCACTCGGGCTCTGGGTGCTGAGCAGGAAGATGCTCCACTAGAGGCTGGTTTTTGGGGCACAGCAGGGATTTCTGGCTGTGCAGTGCTTGTAAGAACTGGGATCAAACCTTATTGAGCCTCAAGATGTCTTTTGTTTGGGTTTTTTCTCTCATTTCCCGGCACAACATTAACTCACTTTTATAGATAACCTGAGTGGAGGAGCCAACACACCCAAGATTCTCCATTCTAGCCATTTCCAGTAGGCAAAGGGTTAGTAAAAACCTAATCTCCACCCAGTCAGGGTAACTCAGCTGGCTGGACCCCAGTGCGGATGCAATAACACATTCTCTGTGCTGTACAAGGACAACAACGTTCTGACCAGCTGTAGCTGTTCCCCTGGGGCAGCACAGGCAGATCCCTGACCACAGCAAACGCTGCTCACAGAGTTAGGAGTTGAGCCCAGGAGGACCAGTGTCATCCAGTTCCTCCCAGCAGCCTGTCCCCTTGGCATGTACCCCCGGCTCTGAGCAGGCACAGCACAGACAGAAGTGGGTCCCAGAGCAACTCTGATATCCTTGGGGGAGAGAAATTTGGCAGGAAAAGCTGGACGGGTTGCGGGGAGGAAGGCATTGAAATGATTTACTTCCCTGGGAATGGGTTTTCTCCGCTCAATGTGAAGTCGAGACGCTGGGCTGAGATCTAGACCACACAGGCTTGTAAGGCTCTGCTGGAAAACCCTAGAAGTGGAGGTTGAATTGTTCTCGCACCCCATATGGCTGTCCCTGGAGGAGCTGGGACGAGATCTGATCATAGAATCATAGAATGTATTGGGTTGGAAGGGACCTCCAAGGGTCATCCAGTCCAACCCTCCTACACCAAGCAGGGCCAGCACTCTCCAGACCAGGTTGCCCACAGCCCTAGCCAGCCTGACCTTGAACGGCTCCAGGGATGGGGTCTCCACCCCCTCTCTGTTCGAGGGATCCCCCACCCTCAGATTCAAAACTTTTTCTTCCTGTCCAGCCTCAATCTGCTCTTTTCCAGCTTCAAACCATGACCCCTCATCCTATCATTCTCTGCCCTTGGGAACAGCCTTCCCCAGCCTTCTGACAGCCCCCCCTCAGGTATTTCCCTCCTCCCTGCAGACTAGTCTTGGTTGGAAGTCCCTTTGGTAAGTGCAGGCAACCTGAGTGCAGTGCCCAGATTTCCTCTCTGGAGAAGAGCTGCTCTCCTCTGGCTGTGAAGCCAAGGCTGTGGTTAACTCCAGTGCCCGGCTGCAGAACTGGCTGTTCTCTGTTTCACCCAGCATTTGTCATCAAAACCCAAACAATAGCTGTAACTGTTCCTGCCACACGAGTGCGGGTCAGGGCTGAGGGCTCCCAACGCCCCCGCGATGAGTTCATCCAGAGAGTCCCCGCATTGCCAGGGCCATGTTCTGCTGAGACTTGTTCCCTGCTGGGAAACTTTGCAGAACCCCAGAATTCAAGGTGCCGTTGACTGCCTTGGCTGGGTACCCATCTTGGCACTGCTGCTGGAAATGAGGTGGGGAGGTGGCCGGGGAGGGAAAGGTTCTCTATCAGTAGGAAAAGCTTTGGTGGCTCTTGCCGTGGTGGATTTCTGATGTGACAAGCTGAGGGTGCACAGACAGGGTGGAGAGGACTGGGGGGCTAGGAAAAGCCAAGCAAGACTTTGAGACAGAGCAGTGAAGCAGGGCTGGGTCAAAAGAGAGACTGACTTCTTGCTTAGGGGATGGTGGTCACCACAGGGCTTGTGTCCCCCAGCACAGCTTTAGCCTTGCTCTGAAATCAATGGATTTATTTCTCTCTTTGTCAGGAGGTGAAGATCTTCCGTGCCTTAATCCTAGGGGAGCTGGAGAGGGGCCAGAGCCAGTTCCAAGCGCTCTGCTTCGTCACACGGCTTCACCGCAACGAGATCATCCCCAGCGAGTCCATGGCAAAGCTGCGGCAGGTAAGAGACACCCTGCAGGTGCCTTCAGTTCTGGCTCCACCCTCTGGTCCATCTGGCTTCCTTGGGGCTGTTCAGCCGTGTTGACCCACCCAAGACCTCAACTGCTTGAGCAACTGATACTGATATTGAACCGATACTAAGTTCATCAATAGCATTGATCTTGACATGCTAGATTGGAAATAATTTGTTCATCCAGGACTCAGCCTCTCTCCGTGTCTCCCTCCACAGAAGAATCCCAGGACAGTGCGGCAGGCTGAGGAGGTGCGGGGCCTGGAGCACCTCAGCATGGATGTAGCTGTCAACTTCAGCAAGGGGGCCCAGCTCAGCTCTCACATCCACAATGTCTGTGCCGAGGCCAAAGAAGCAATTTACACCCGAGAAGAAGATGTCAAGTTCTGGCTGGAGAAAGGTGAGTTCTCTTTGGTTTCCTTGGAACCATTCATGTCAGCAAGCTGGCACTTTGCTGGGGTGTCTCCTGCCAGGTTTCTGATGATCAGCACAGGTTGCTTTGGCTTCTCCGTTGCTCTCTTTACCAAGGAGACGACCGTGTGGTGTCACTTACTTGTGTTGGTCTATTTGTTAGCAAACCTGACTCATTTCAGTGCTGCTCTCCTAGTGAACCCAGGTGTTTTCAAGGTTCACCTGGTCTATCACCCAAAATAAATATGTCCTTGACACCGTTTGTGTGGCTTCTGACCTCCCACAAGAGCCTTTCTTCTCCCGTGGTTCCCATTCAGACTGTGGAACAGCCCCTGGAAATGAGCTTTGTCTGAGCTCGTTCGCCTTGACTGTCCTGGAGACCCTGGCACCGGCTTTGGTGTCTCCTGACCAGGGGTCTGGAGAGCAGGGCTGATGGGGACAGGCTGAGGAAGCTGGGGCTGTTCGGTTCGGAGAAGAGGAGGCTGAGGGGAGACCTCACTGCTCTCTATGGCTACCTGAAGAGGGGTTGCAGTGGGCCAAGGGTTGGCCTCTTCTCCCTAGGGACTACCGATAGGACCAGAGGAAATGGGGTCAGGTTGGATCTTAGGAAAAACTTCTTCCCAGAAAGAATGGAGAGGCCTTGGAACAGGCTGCCCAGGGAGGGGCTGGAGGCACCATCCCTGGAGGGGTTCAACAACCGGGCAGCCAGGGTGTGTGAGGAGATGGGTTACTGGTTGGGGGTTGTAGGGTGGATGGTGGGACTTGATGATCTTGAAAGTCTTTTCCAACCTTGTTGGTTCTATGATTCCTTTGGCCTGAGCGATGTCTCTGTTTTCTCCCTCAGGGGTTGATGGCTCCATGTTCGAGGTCCTGCCCCAGACATCTGACCTGCCTGACCTGCAGCGGTGTCGGCTGTGCGCAGACCGCTGGAAGCCCTGCATCTGCAGCTACTCACTGAGCATCGAGTGGTACCCCTGCATGCTCAAGTACTGCAAGAGCCGCGATGCTGGCGGCAAGGTCTCTTCTTACAAGTGTGGCATCCGCAGCTGCCAGAAGGGCTACACCTTCGACTACTATGTGCCACAGAAGCAGCTCTGCCTCTGGGATGAGGAGACCTAGCAGAGGCAGAGCAGAACTCTGCAAGGAGCAGCTCGTCTGCCTCCTGACTGTTTCTGATGCTAAGGGCCTCCCGGAACAGGCTGCTCCAAAGAAGGAATAGGGTTCCCAGCGGTGCCTTGTCCCAGGAGAGCTCTGTATGTGCCTTTCCTTCTGGCCTCCTGGGACTCCCTCCCCACCTGATGCTGCCTCATACTGTGATAAGCAGGCTCAGCTCACTGTGTATGGCTGTTCTCCTGCCAGCTGCCATGAGATCCAGCAACCTGAAAGGACAGGAGAACTCATGTTGCTGGGGTGAAGCACTGGGAGAGGTGTCCTGCCCTGCCCTGGGGTTAGCAGATGTGAAAGGGAGAAGCTCTGATCAGTTCTCAGCCCCGAGCATCCACCTGAGTAGTCAGGGCAGGGAAAGAGAGATGGTCTCGATGGCCTGGTTGTCAAACATCTCTGCCACTGAAGCCTCTTCCCTGACTTCACCACCTCCTGGTGACACAACAGCATTTCCCAATGGGAAAACAGCTGGTTTCTGGGACCACAAACCCTGAACCAGAAAGGTACGAAGCCACCCAAAGCAAGAGCCTGCCTGTAGCTTTCTCTAGCATCCAACTGCCTGTTATGTCCTTCCTGTGGCTAGAAGATGTAACGGGAGGGGATCCTTCCCAGCAATGACTTTTTGCCCCAAAAGGGCTGGTAATTAGGGTTCTAATTAGTTCCTGTTTAGACTAGGGAAGGCCCAACTTCTTCTGTTGGTTGGTCCTGTGACACTCCCGCTGAGGAACATCGAGAGACTTGTGACTTCCATCGTTACGTTGTGGTTGCAGGGTGGCAGAGGATGATCCCAGGTGGGTTCGCACTATCGTTTTGAAGTCCAGTTTTATCTCCTGCTCTGCCAGCTACTCACAAGAAGCTCTCAGATAACTCTAACTGCTTTGCTGTGCCTTGGTTTCTCCTGTCTGTGGACAGGGACAACACTGAAGCTGACCTTGGCCATGGGTTGTACCTGGAGGGCCTCAACCAAAAAGCTCTCCCTGGTCCCTGTGTCCTCTTCCACTCAAGTTAGAACAAGCAGGGAGAGGGGAGAGTGGCCCTTGGGGTCATTGTGAACCCTTATACCTCCTGGTATAGAAAAAACCACCCTCAACCTTCCCAATGTGCCTTTTAGCCTAAAATACAGGAAGTTTTGGAGATGACAACAACAACAAAAAGAGGATAATCATTTGGTCACAATTATTTTTGTATTGATCACTTCAGAGGGGAGAAAAGGATTTTCGTATTCCAACATGAAGTAAAACACACTTGAAATGATTTTTTTTAAAAAAATACAAATTATTTATCGTTTGTAAGGTAAAAATAAACCATTTTTTTTGTTTAAAAGCATCTTTGGCCTCAAAAGATTCTCTTGATGTGATAGTCTGTGTGTGAGGTGGTGGTTTGGGTTCTTGATAAAGAGTTTTTGCTTTGTGGGTATCAAGCTTGTGCCCAAGACATGAGGAGCCGTGGCTGGTGGAGGAACATCCATGACCACAGCACTGCCTGGTGAGGTCCTGCATCTCGAACCCCCATGGGACCTTCCAGCCTGAGCCCTGGTGAAGTAACAGCCCAGCAGAAGAGGTAGGTCCTGGGGTTGGGCAGCCATGGGTTGCTTGGAGGGGTGGTGGGGTCCCATGGAAGGATGTTGTGCAGGTGTGGGTGGAGGTTTGTCTGGGTCCAGCAGCCCCAGTGAAGTACTTGCTGTCCATCCCTCTGCAGCTGTAGCTGCAGGGAGAGGACTGACCGAGTTCTGGGCCAGCTCAGAGCTCTTGGCTGGGGCGGCTCAAGGGAGAACTGTGGAGTGCTGATTCCCCCTAGTGTGGTGAAGGCAGAGGTGGGACGAGGACTTCTGCAACCTCAGTCCTCTGCTTGAGCCACCGAGGCAGCTGTGATTTCTGGGGAAGCTGAAATTGCTGCTTTTCCACTGTGCTGCCCATTTCCACTGTTGCCTCCTGTGCAGAGCTGCTGGGAGGGGATGTGAGCTTGCTGTGGGAGCACTGGGGAGTATCCCAGTGAGCGCAAATGGGCTGCTTCTGTAGGCAGTAGGGCTCTGGTGTGTCTGGAATGTGGGCAGACATCTCAGCCCTTCCCTGGTCCTTTTGCAACATGGAGCTGAGGAGCTCCCAGACCACCCTGGGAAATCCCTGTGGTGCACAGCAGCGCTGAACCATCACCTTGGCTCTGGGAAGGGAGACAAAGGAGCTTGTTATAAGCTGGAGCTATGTCCAGCAAGGCGAGTCGGAGGGTGTTTAGAGCTTTTGTGTGTTGTGGAAGCGCTGAAAGCCACAGACAGGGGAAGGCCATGACCTGTGGGCAGTCCATGATGTGCTCAATGGTCACTTCTGGCTTTGTGTGAGCAATGGTGAAGCTGGGCTTTGAGGAGAGGCCAGCAACTGGGACATGTCCCCCAGTGCTTCCCCATCATGGCAGGGAGGTGATGCCTCTGCTTTACCCATCTGCCTAGCCTGAGGCTCCTGGGGGGCTCAAAGAGGTCTGAAAGGTTGGTCAGCAGTGTTGGGGGTCTTGGGAATAGCGGGGGGCGCCAACTGCTTGAGCTGTGCATGGCAGAGCCCCAGCGTCACCCAGCTTGGGGATGGGTAGGGGGGGTCTCTGCCTGGGGCAGAGGGGTCTCTACCTGTGGATGGGAGTCTCCACCTTGGCCTTTGGGGAGTGTCTCTGCCGGGGGCAGCCCAGCCCGGTGCAAGTTCCCCGGTGTCCACCAGTGGGTGCTGGCGGAGCACCGCTCCGCTCCCGGAGCCGCGGGATGCCCGGGCGGGCTGCGGGGACGCGGGCGGTCTCTGCCCCATCTCCCGGCTCTGCATCTCGGGCCCTGCAAACCTCTCGCTGTGTCCCAAGCTTTGTTCGAGCAGAACCTACACTGCTTTTCCAAAGATCTTCCTTCTGCTTGATGCACTTCAGCAACCCCACAAAGCAGCTGTGGCAGGAGGGGACAGGAGAACTCCTGGCATTGAGAGAGGGGCAGAGCACTGGTATCAGTCCCTGCTGCTAGGAAGAAGCGAGGAGGGCTGTTGTAAACTGTTTCTGCAGTTTGTTCTCTCGGGGCTTGTCCGAAGGCCACCATAAATCCCGTTCTATCTCCAGGGCTTATCTGCATCCAACAGGGAAACAAACACTGGCAGCAGGATTGGAGGAACAAGTGTGTAAGAAGAGGATGGGAGCACATGGGTCATTCAAAGACTTCATAGAATCGTAGGGTTGGAAGGGACCTCCAAGGGTCATCCAGTCCAACCACCACCCACAACAAGCAGGGCTGTTAGGTTGCCTAGAGCCCCAGCCAGCCTGACCTTGAGTGGCTCCAGGGATGGAGCCTTCAGCCCCTCTCTGGGCAGCCAGTTCCAGGGATCCCTCACCCTCAGATTCAACAACTTTCTCCTGTCCAGCCTCAATCTGCTTTTTTTCCAGCTTCAAGTCATGAAGCCTTGTCTCATAGTTCCCTGCCCAATTCAGTAGTTCCCCAGCCTTCTAATAGGCCCGTTTCACTGATGGCCAAGGGATAAAAAAAGAGCAGCCTAGCTGCTGGCATCTCTGAATGGCCATCTTGGGACAGAGGAAAACCAAAGCTGCCTTTGCATGGGCAGGATGGTCTCGTTTCCACAGCAGAAAGGAGTGCGGGTGCTATGATCCCTCCCCTAGTTTTTGTCTCTCTGGCAGCGGAGATGTTTGGGGTAGGTGACTAAGGAGGGTTTTATCCTCTTTGCCTGCACAGCACTTCGCTGCCGCAGCTGTCTGGGGAGAAAAAAGCCTAAATACTCTTCTTTTTTCCCCCTGCTTTTTCCTAACAGCGAGAAACAGCCAGTCGGAGCTGCTGCAGAGCAGGGCTGGTGGAAGATTCCCGGTTGCGTTTGGCAGGACCAGGAGAGGGCACTGCGCTCCTGCCCGTGGCCAGCGCAGCATCCCCGGCCACAGGATACCCGGGATCGTGTCCGCCTGGAGCTACCTCCCTGCGGCTCCGCCACAGGTCCTGGAGCAAAGAAAAAGCACCCGAAAACAAAGAAAAGGGCGGTGTGAAGTGAAACTCGGGACTGATGTACAAAAAGTTCCCTGAAGTGGGGAGCAGGAAGGGGTCTTGGGGTCTCCAGCCATCCCAGAGCCTTTCTCGTGCCCCAGAAGCCCTTCAAGCTGGCTGGAAGCCACCAGCAAACCCATGTTTGTCACTGTGCAGGTGCCTGGTTGCGTCAGTTTGCAAGATGGGGAAAACCCAGGCGTGGAGATCATGCTGAAAACGCCAGAAAACAGACCAGAGGCTGCCCAGGAACAACCTGAGGACCAGGGACCGATGGCTGAGGCTCTGTCTCAGCCTCTAGATCAGTGTCAAGCGTCCAGTTCCCACAGCAACTCCAAACAAGCTGCCTGCTCAAACCATCCTCCATCACCTTTCTGCTTCCTGGAGCAGCACAGGAATCTCCCTGTCCTGCAAATGTTAGTCTGGTCTGGGAACTTCCCCTCTGTCTTCCCCCTTCCATCTCTCCCCCAGTTTCCTCCTGTTTTTCCTTGTTTGAGTTTCGTCTGAGGCAGCCACCCTTTCCCTCCAGTGTGTGCCCTCTCCTGAGGATGTTCCCTCTCACCACACAAGTTGAGGACAAGCTCTCCAGCCCTGTAAGGTCCATCTGGGTTGCAGGTGAGGCTCGAGAGCCTGCCCGCCCACCCATCTCTTCAGACAAACCTGTCTTTCCAGGGAGGGAGAGCAGTATGTGGGAAAGCCGAGAGAGCCCTGGAATGGGAATTAGCCAGGGAGAGATGAATGTGTGATAGCTTGTACCTGGCAGCTACCAATGGAGCGTGTTAACGCTTTCAGGAGGGGCTGGAGCCGTGCTGGAGCTCAGGTGCTTAGTGCAGGCATCCTGCTATCCCAGGTCATCAAGGTAATGCATGGAAGGCACCAGGAGCAACCTCAGTGCCTGAGTCCATCAGGGTGACTCTTGGTCCCCATCACGGCACAGAGTGTAGGCTGGGCACGTGGCCTCTGGCAGCTTCCTGCCGAAGAAGCTGACATGAGGGGATCTTTTCCTCCTGATTTCCCTGGAAGTCAGTCATACTGCAGCTTTCAACAACATGGAAGAGGCCGTCTGCCACTTGTCTTCTTGAGAGACAAACTGCACAGAGCACACAGGGAGTCTCCACATGCTGGTCCTAGCCCTGCCCCGTGTTTTTAGCCAAGTCAGGGTCCCTTTCTGCTCTCACCTTCCCTTTTTCGTGCTGACTGTTTCACAGGGCATCACTCAGGTTCAGCCCAGACCTGGGGGGTGTGCAAAGACTCAACCCCACAGGCTGCTCCCACAGCTCCCTCTGAGCAGACCTAGGGTTTTCCAGAGTGACCAGAAATGGAGTGAAGGAGCTGCTGGCTGGAGGGCCCAACTCCTGAGGACAACCCAGCCGTGGGGCTCTGCAGGTCCCCTCCGCGTGCAGGTGCTGCGAGGTGTGTGTGGAGCTGAGGGCGGGCAAACCAACCTTCCTTCCTCCCTCCTTCCCACCCCACCCCACGCCCTGGTAGTGCTGCAGGGACTCATCCATTCCCGAGTTACTAATATGCAAATGGTGCTTTTGCATGGGCCGGGCGCCAGGCTGCTGGGTGTCAGGGCACCCGAGGGAGCCGGAGGTGGGGCGAGGCGTGGCGCGGAGCCGCATGCTCCCCTGGCCCTGCATGGCAACAGGCAATGGAGCTCTAGGTCCCTTCGGGAGCGGACCCACGCCCGGTTTGAGAGGCAGCGGTTGGCAGAGGAGGGAGGGCAAACTGGCAGCCCCTGGCAACCTGGGGCTGACGGCAGGAGGCTGGGCACACCGCGGATTTCCCTCCACCAGCAGGATGGTGAACCTGGAGTCTGTGCACGCAGGTAAAGAGCGTTGGAGGAAGGATCAGGCTGGGGCTCACCGTGTAGCTGAGACCATGGGCTTGGGCAGGAAATGGGGTTGCTCTGACTCCTGTGACCTTTCCTTCTTCTTTTGCCTCCTCTTTCCTCCCGCTGAAGCCCCTGAGAAGTGCCCACATTCCTACCTGGGCATGGATGTTGCCCCATTCCCATTGAAGGGGCTGCCAAGCCATGCCCACAACACAGCGCATCGCTCTCGCTGCCAGCGCCAACGTGGGTCGGGGAGCAGAGCGCAGAGGACTTGGGTGCTGGAGAAGGGGCATCTAGTGCCTGACCTGTGGGTGCAGTCACTGGGATAAGGCTGGGAGGGGTGAGAGGGGATAAATTCACAGAGGGATGCAGCAAGGCTGGAGGGCGGAGGGTGTGTTTGAGAGTGAGATGGAGAGTGAGTTGAAGGAGAAAAGTTAATGACAAAGAGAGAGAACTGAATGAAGAGGGAGACCTGCATGAGGAGGAAGCTGCAGGAGACTGAGCTGACTGAGGAATGAATGAATGAATGAATGGGGATCCTCAGAAAGACAGAGGCTCCTTCTGGGAGGGTCTGATCCAGGGGGAACAGTGTAGGTTTCTCACATTTCTTTGGGCAGACCCCACCTCTGTGATTAGCTGTGTAACAAGAACAACCAGAGCCAAATCACTTGGGAGCTGTGGGGAGCTCCAGCTAACCCCATCAGGGTGAGTTAAGCCTCTGCCCTTAGCTGGAGCCCCATGTTTCAGGGGAAGGACCATGTCTCTGGGCTTGTTGGACCTGGAGATGATGCTGGGGTAGAGATGATGCTGGGGTAGGAGCAGAGTGGTGGCAGCAGGGAAGGCCGGATACTGACAGCCTGTGGCAGGGTGCTGGGGGTGTGGGAGCCTTGTGCTCTGCTGGTGACTTGTGTCCAGCACTTTGTGCAGCACAAATCTCCCCAGGCTTGGCGAGGAAGGGGGCAGACATCCACCAGTCAGTCCTATGCAAAGGGGAATACCCTTTGCATAGCCATGGGCACCCTGCACTGAAGCTCTGGGCTTGAGTGGCCCTTCTGTGTGGAGAAGACCTAAGGTCCATGTCTAGTGCTTGTAGCCCTCCGCAGGCTCTGGCCGTGGATGGGCTCAGAGCTGCAGCACCAGGCAGATGTGGTAATGCCATCACCTCACAGTGTCAGCTGGTAGAGATCATACAATCATTAGGGATTTGGAAGGGACCTCGAAAGATCATCTAGTCCAACCCTCTGCCATGGGAAGAGACATCCCCCCTAGATAAGGCTGACCAGAGGGCCAAAACCTCTGCTCTGTGGCTGTGCTGCAACCTGCCCATGGCTCTGGGGTGCCAGCAGCCCCTCCATGGCTGGCCAGCAGTTTGCCTGGCTGTCTGAGCCAGCCATGGGGAGGGCAGTGGGGAGCCTCTGGTGCTCCAGAGCCGGCCACCAGGAGCGGCTGCAGGAGGCTCGTGGTCTTGGCTCGGCATGTGAGCCCGACCAGTCTGAGCACCTGCGCTGGGTGTGCTTGTGTGTGGTGTCTCTCGGGGACGCAGCCCCCGCAGGCTCCTATCCGCCCAGCCGCTCGGCTTGTGGGCGACTCTTTCTTCATGAGAAGATTCCCCAAATCGATAGGTGCCCTCTGTCAAAGCCGGTGGCATTGGTCCCAGCAGGGGCTTGGCCAGGAGCTGGGTGAGCACCGAGCTTCCGTTCTCCCACATCATCCCACTCTGCCGTCTGTCAGAAGGGCCTCAGCTTTAGGCAGCCTGTTTGCAAGCTGGGAGACCACCCCAGAGCCCCCTGCTTTCACATCCTGTGGACCAGTGCTGGTGGGACGGCAGTTCTTCACCCTCACTGCATATGCTCCGTCTCGGGGTCCCTCAACCACGTGGGAATCTGCTTGCAGTGGCGCACAAGGTGAAGGTGGGCTGCTCAGGGGTTTCCCCGCAGCAGCACGTTCCCTGGCACGTAGCACCACCTCGTCCCCAGGCGCTGGGATGTTTCACCTTCCCGCAGCCTCCAGAAGGGCTTGGGCACCTAAAGCATGGAAAATTCAATAGGCTCCATGGACTGGTCTCAGCCAAACCGAGTTCTTCCCCACCAGCAGCTTTCTTTTTCCTTTTAAAGTCATCAGGCTGGTTTCCCTCAGTGCCTGTGTCTGAGCAGCTACGAGGAATAAGGGCTTGGGAAAGCTGTATTTGCTGACACCGTTTGTTTCAGCAAAAATAGAGATGTAGATATATCCCCAGAGAAGTGTCTGCACTGGTAGAGTTGCTTTGGTCTGGGTGAACAAACCAGACTACCCCTACTCCAGGGATGTTTGCTAGCTGAGGTACAGCAGCACATTTTTAATATGGCCCAGGCCACACTGGCGGCTCCTAATAGGTCTGTGGTTAGGAGTCGGGCAGTGCTCAGTTGCATTATTTTTCCCAGAGACGTCTTTTTGTTGTTTATTGGCCTGTTTACTCTCCATCTGTTGCCAGCCTGGCCAGGCTGCACGGCAGGAGCGCAGCGCTTAGCTGGCGAAGTCTCAGAGAATGGGTTTGTGCTCACTGACATCGGATGGGTTAGGTTGGAAGGGACCTTAGAGATCAGCTAGTTCCACCTGCCCTGCCCTGCCCTGCCTTGCCTTGGGATGGTTTGTCAGGTTTAGAGGTGTCAGAGCTGCTGGAGAGAGTCTAGCGCAGAGCCACGAGGATGATGGAGTGGAAAACCTCCCTGATGAGGAGAGGCTGAGGGAGCTGGGTCTCTTGAGCTTGGAGAACAGGAGATTGAAGGGTGACTTCATTAATGTTGATAAATATGTGAAGGGTGGGTGTCAAAAGGATGGAGCCAGGCTCTGCTCAGTGTCATCTAGTGATAGGACAAAGGGCAATGGGTGTCAGCTGGAACAGAGGAGGTTCCACATCAATCTGAGAAGGAACTTCTTCCCAGTGAGGG
>JAOXOE010000856.1:4676914-4705145 GCA_028565055.1 Phoeniculus purpureus | reverse complement strand
ACCTGCCTGGATGTGTTCCTGTGCCACTTGGTCTAGGTGATCCTGCTGTGGCAGGGGGATTGGACTAGATGATCTTTGGAGGTCCCTTCCAGTCCCTTATGATTCTATGATATTAGCTTTATGCCTTATCCTCACATCATATCAGTTTTTTGCTCGTGTTCCCATAGCATCATAGAATCTCTACTGTGAACTGCTGCCTTTTAAATATTTTTAAGGTGCTTTCATGCTGCTTGTTTTGCTTTCTTCAGTGAGGAACTTGGACCCGCTCAAAAGCTTAATGAGTTTTGCCCTTAATTCCTCTGCAAATCAAAACACGCGAACCGAAGTAAAAGCTCATTTAACAAGGTGGGAGAGAGGGAATGTTAATCATCCAAAGGTGTGATATCTACAAAAGGAGCCAAGTCACAAAAAGCTTCTCCGTTGAACTTAAATAGCCAAGTCAAACAAGACACAATTGAGGTTAATTTAGTTTTTCAGCCTTTCATAAACTCTTACTTGGGAGGTCGGAGGAGGGAAGCCGGTTAGCCCCGATTGTGTCTTGTTTAACTTGGCCGGGTGAATCGCTAACCCTTCTGCAAGTTGGCTCGCTGTGCCGCTATCGCACCTTTTGTGTGACCAAACGGTTTTGTAACTTCCTTTCCTATTGATGTCCAACACTTTTTATTAGATATCGGTTTCTTGGCTAATAACATAACAAGCTAACAAGAATGCATTCATCCATCTCAGTGCTTGGAGAAAACAAGCATGGCCTGAGCTTTGAAGGAAAGCGCCCGCTCAACAGGCTTTGTATTCACGGATTCCTGAAAGAAAGCCAAGCGCATAATCCGCTGGGCTGTGTGGAGCAGTCAATGAAAACTGTCTGGCATGCCCGTGAGTTACATTAGACACCAAAAGAAGCACCAACGCTCCCCCAGATGCAATAAAAACAATGCAGAAAAGCCTAATTACCTTTCTAAAGGAAGCCACTTGCTTGGAAAAACGTGTTCTGTTGCTTTTAGCGCTCTTGATGGAGCATGTTTAGCACGAGTAGTGCCAGTGGTTAGGTATTATTTTATTCAACGGGCTGCTGAATTCAGTCTTAGAACTTGTCTCCACCAATATCAATGATGTTCCTGCTGTCCAGGAGCTGAGTTACAGCCTTTCCCCCATAAGACGCAAGCTGTGAATAGGGAAAGAAACTTCTATCACGCTGTCATCAAGCAGTGATCCTTTCCTTCTGAAACAGTGATGGGAGTAAGTGGCAGAGAAGCACAGCCAGTACGTCTGCACTGGGACCCAGCCAATACACACCTTGAGTCTGTGCCGCTGTGGTCAACCTCTTGGTTTTATGGTTCTCCTTTGTCGATGCCTTTTGCAGCTTCTTGGGTTTTTCTGATGTTTTGTTAGTTTTCATTCTTTGTCACTACAGACCATGTGCATCCCATGAACTGCCTCTGGCATTCGTCCATCATCTGCCACACACATGAAGGCTTCCAGTTCCCTATACATGTCATGCACATGCAAGCTACCAACATCGCTTCAACAGAGTGTCTGTGACCCAGTAGGGTGCTGCAGACATATTTCAGCGTCAAAACCAGTGAACAGATGAGCAATACTTGAATAACTCACGAAGCATCAGACCTGGACCTTGAGTGTTTAGCAGTGTTGCCAGATAATGTTGTAATATCTCACATAAAGTAGGGAGGTAACTGTCCCCCTGTACACTGGGGAGGCTGCACCTTGAGGACTGGGTCCAGTTTTGGGCACAAGGGAGACATCGAGGTGCTGGAGCAAGTGCAGAGTAGGGCAACGAAGCTAGTGAGGGACCTGGAGAATTAAACTTATGAGGAGAGACAGAGTTGGGACTGTTTAGTTTGAAAAAGAGGAGGCTTGGGGGACACCTCATTGCTCTCTACAGCTCTCTGAAAGGAATAAATCTTATGAAGAAAGATGGAAACAGCTGGGGCTACTTAGTTTGAGGATAATATTATTATATTATCTTTAATCAGAAAGCTTTTAGGTAATTTGAGAAGAATAGAGATGGTCTGAGCCACTGCCTGGAATTAGTATGACTAAGGAGAACACAGTTGTCAGCTTCTGGAGTCAGCTCTGACTGGTACCTAGTATGCAATATGACAGAAGCATCCAATGAAAAAACTAATCAATTAACAGTATAAAGAAGATGGACAAACTCAGGTTTTCCTCCTGCTAATGTCTGTCTCAAAACAGTTGCTGCCAGAATTGTTTGTTAGGTGCAGACATAGCTGCACACGTGCTCATGATCCGTGTGAGCTTAAAGCTTCATAGGTTACCAAGCAGCACTTGATACTATTCTTTGGCTGCATCTGCGTTAAGTTGGAGGGGTTTAATTACCTTATTTTCAAGCTAACTTCTCATGTTTGTGTGGTTCTAAACACAGGTTGTGCATTAGCAGGTCTCACATAATCAGAGAATCACAGAAAAGTAGGGATTGGAAGGGACCTTGAAAGATCATGTAGTCCAATCCCATCACTAGAGCAAGGTCATCCAGTCTCCTGTGTGACTTGGTCTAAGTGATCCTGCTGTGGCAAAGGGATTGGACCAGATGATCTTTTGAGGTCCCTTCCAATCCCTTATGATTCTACGATAAAGTGGCACAGCAACACATCCAGGTGGGTTTTAAATGTCTCCAGAGAAGGAGACTCCACAACCCCCCTGGGCAGCCCCTTCCAGGGCTCTGTCACCCTCACTGTGAAGAAGTTCCTTCTCATATTGCTGTGGAATCTCCTGTGTTCCAGCTCCCACACATGGCCCCTTGTCCTATCACTAGATGACACTGAGCAGAGCCTGGCTCCATAATGCTTAACATCATATCAAGAACTTTGCCTCTGAATTTTGTTATGTGAGGCAGAAAGTAAATAAAGTCTCTGCTTGAGTACCTGCAAATGGAGCTAATCCAGGACACGCTCAGTTGAAGAGTGAGGAACTTTTTTCTTCCAACATATATCATTGCGATATTTGACCAGGGTTCTCTGTGGCTATTTACCATCACCCATTCTTATTATTTCAGTGGATTCCATCACCTCTTTGATCTCATTCAGTATTTTGTGCTGATCCAGAGGCTGGTAGCGTAAGACCGCTAGTGTATTTATACAACTTAGTGGGTCTCGGCGTGCTTACAATTAATACCGAAATGGCATTTGATCTTGTCACTGCCACCCTCAGCAAAGCAGCCACAGCAGAGTCAGAGAGGCTTTTTCTCATTATTGCTCTCCAGAGGCTCTCTGGCTGCCAATAAGAGAAAAGGTGACGGCGAGTTCATGTGCCTAGAACGGCTGTAGTTCTGGCTACTTAGCGAGCTTCAAAAGTCTGAGCTGCTTAAGGTCTCTTTCTTTCTTTACAGCCTCGTATTAAAGCACTTGAGCTGAAGTGTGCTGCGCTCGCTTGTGCGTGGTGTTTGTAGCTACAAGGAAAAGGGAGAGGAAGGGCAGGATCAGTGTAAAACTCTAATAGGTCAAGCAAAACAGATCTGTTTCCAAGCGAACACTGGAATCAGAGAATCATTAGAGATTGGAAGGGACCTCCAAAGATCATCTAGTCCAATCCCCCTGCCACAGCAAGATCACCTAGACCAAGTCTCACAGGAACATGTCCAGGTGGGGTTTAAGAATCTCCAGAGAAGGAGACTCCACAACCCCCCAGGGCAACCTGTTCCAGTGCTCTGTCACCCTCACCAGGAAGAAGTTCCTCCTCATATTGATGTGGAACCTCCTACATTCCAGATCACACCCATTGCCCCTTGTCCTATCACTAGATGACCTTGAGAAGACCCAAGTGTCAGGAGGATGGAGCCAGGCTCTTCTCAGTGTCATCCAATCTTCTTCTCGTTCTGATGCAACTGGGATTTGTTGTGGTGGTGATTGCTTCCGCAGTAGACTTAAACATCTCCAGGAATTGCGTCTCTTTCTCCCCAACAGCAGCAATCTGTCATGCTCTGCCCTTGCTCTCTGTATCTGTGTCCTGACTACAGATCTTTCTCAAGAAAGACTGTCTTTCAAGACTACACATTTGCATTCTAGGGAGCTTGGCCAGTGCTGAATGATACTTGGGCTATGGAGTGTCACCTCCTCTCAGCCAGTCTGTGTGATGCAAAAGGCACAGCTGCTGTGTAGGGGGATGAAAAAACTTCTCTCTACTGGAAGTTCAGGCATTAATCAAATAATATCAGCTACTGAAATTTGATAATCAGCTGTTCTAGGCACTCCCCAGAACAGGCATTTCCTCTTCCATCAGCCACCCTCTCTCACTGTGGCAGCATGAAGAATGGACAAGCCTCTTTGATATATGAAGCCTTAATCTTTTATTCAGAAAGTATGTCCTGATCACTGTTTAAAAGCAATAGGTTCCAAAATGAAGAACCTTTCTGTTTAAATTGCAGTCCTCAAGGCACAATGAGTCTGTTAATCTCCCTGCATAGCTACTCTGTGGCAGCTACCATGATGGCTTGGTCTAGGTGATCCTGCTGTGGCAGGGGGATTGGATTAGATGATCTTTGGAGGTCCCTTCCAGTCCCTAAAGATTCTATGATGATCCTGGAGGTCCTTTCATGTCATGATGATCCTATCATTCTACAATTCTATGAATTCATGGTTTGTGTTAAATCAAGAATCACAAAGCAACAGACAAAGACAATCAGGGGATAGGATTAGATGATATTTCGAGGTCCCTTCCAATCCCCAGTGTTCTGTGATTCAAAGATAGGCTTCAGGTTTTGGCTGCAGGCTACATAACTCTGTATGTTGTTAGACAGAGCACTGGAAGGGGCTGCCCATGGGGATTGTGGAGTCTCCTTCTCTGGAGATGTTTAAAACCTGCCTGGACGTGTTCCTGTGCCACTTGGTCTAGGTGATCCTGCTGTGGCAGGGGGATTGGACTGGATGATCTTTCGAGGTCCCTTCCAGTCCCTGATGATTCTATGATATTATTTTTTTATATCAGATGTTTTGAAATGCACTGGCACAATTTGAGGGACCAATCTGTAACACATGTAGTGTTTGTCATAGAATCAAAGCAAGGTAGTGGAAATTAGGAGCATTGAGCTCCCCCTAAAACAGAGCCATAGCCCCTATCTTAGTAAAACCAGAGTTATGCAATGTGGTTATTCAAAGTTGAGTGAGTCACCTTAAAATTCCCTTCATAGTTGATAGGAAAAACAGATACTTCCAGAACATAATTTCTTTCCTTATAAATAAATGTATAACATAGATTAAATGAGTCACACCTTAAAAATTCTCATTTCCTCCCCTGAATATGAAGAGCTGCAATAACTCACTCATATCCAGAAATGTAAAGCAAGGTGGGATAAGTTGTAGCCTTAATATATTTGCCGCCATCTGTAACATGAGCAACAGCATAGACACAATGACTGAATAGTTCTGAGTCTTTATTCATTAATATTTATAAAGTACTTTAAGATCTTGGGATCAAAGCCGTAAAAAGAGGCAATCAGCAATACATGACCAATCCACTCAAGTGTCAAAGTCCCATTTCATAGACCATTGCACGTCTAGATACCCCTTCCTTAAAAAGCTTATGAATTAATTGAGATGGTTGGACCACAGAGATTAGTTGTTCCTTTTCTAGCACAAGAGAATAATGCTAGGAGCTTCCAGCGTGGCGTCTCACTTCCCTTAATGCTTCTGATACCATCACAAAATAATCTTCTACACATCCTACATACGCTGCCAGTGGTAGGACTTACCTGCTGTCCTCTGAGGCTGACCAGCCTAACAAGGGTGATTACAGACCCTTAAGCACCCCTGGTGTGTGCTCAGTGGCAACATAGGCTGAGTCCTGCCACTGCTGCTGTGATGAGAGCCAAGTCAGCAGCACAGGCTGACTCTTGTCAGCTAGGTAAGGCTGCTTCATGATATGCATGATATGCAACCAGTGCACCTAGGGCTGCTCTAGAAAATCCAACCAAACCACAGCCACCACGCCCACAGACTATCCCAAACAGGATGGGGGGATTGGACTAGATGAGCTGTCAAGGTCCCTTTCAATCACTTATAGTCTGTGATTATCAATCATACATTTACTACCTTTCTTTTAATCACCACCTATGCTAAAGGTGGTTAATGGTCTCCTCTTTCTATACCAGGGAGGGCTCCAACCGCTGCGTAATGAGGATGCAAAATGTTGTTGGCTTGTTTTTTAAAAGGATTGTGGACAAGGGGCAGTGGGTGTGAGCTGGAACAGAGGAGGTTCCACATCAATCTGAGAAGGAACTTCTTCCCAGTGAGGGTGACACAGCACTGGAAGGGGCTGCCCAGGGGGGTTGTGGAGTCTCTTTCTCTAGAGACATTTAAAACCCACCTCGCCATGTTCCTGTGTGACTTGGTCTAGGGGATCCTGCTGTGGCACGGGGATTGGACTGGATGATCTTTCGAGGTCCCTTCCAATCCCCAATGTTCTGTGATTCTGTGTCAACGACAGATGCATCACCTCGTCCTGGTCTTGAGTGTCAAGGTGTTGCCTTCATCTCTGCATCTTGGCCCCACTTAGATTACAGCAGAAAGTGATTCCCCTGTGTGTCCACCCCTTGTTCTTAGGGACCCCTCAGAGGATGACTGGAGGTTCTCCACTGCTGTCCATAGGGTAGACAAAAGCCAGCCCCAAACCCCTCAGATCAATGAGACTGGAGCAAAAGGGGCTTATTTTTCTTCTTCTTTTTTCCTTTTTGTAGAGATTTGTTGTGTTTTGGGGTTTGGTTTGGGTTTGTTTCCCCTAAGATGTTTAAACTGTGATAACTTGGGTACAGTCACGTTCGGAATGTGAATCTTTGTGCAAAGAAAATCCTCCCACTGCTGTGTAAGAGGACCACAGGTGACCTCGTTCCCTCCCTCCTGCACCGGGGGAACGTAGCTGATGGACAGGATGTGACAGGCAATCAGGTTGCTGTGGCAATTCCTCCTCTGCTCCCCACCCACCCCCAGCTTATAAACAGCAGAAAGGGCTGAGCTCCTCATGCTTTGCTTTATACCTCTTCCCTCCCTCAGCTCTGCCTCAACTGCCCTTTCCTCTTGCCCAAAACCCTCCTTGGTCTTGAGGACCAGACAGCTCTTTCCCTACCCCACATCCACTCGGTACCCGGGTGTTCACTTCCTTCCAGCAGCCTCGCTGGTGAAATCCAACACAACCCTCTCGTTATTTTTCTCGCTCTTTCTTTCTTACAAGCACTTGGCTTTTTCTTCTTCTTTTTTTTTCTTAAAGGCACTTTTTGGCAGCGAGCAAAACTTTGTGCTTTGTAGATTGCTTAAGTTAGGGTCCCTTGGCAGTGTTACAAGACAGGGAGATGTTTATAGCTGGTGATAATTACTCTTCCTGCAGTAGAAACGCTTAGAAGCCCGGCTACACGTTGATGTCTTAATTGCAGCGGGTTTATTTGAAGGAGGGGGAAAAAAATCCCGTAGCTCCCTCCTCTCTCCTTCCCTCCCTTTAATTCAATTTAAAGAAAGGAATTTTTTTTGGGGGGGGGGGGGGCAGAGATGTGAAAGTTTCTGCAGCCTCGCTCTGGTTTTTCTTCCTTTATTCCTCTGCTGAAGGAAAAGTTTCCAGTGGAATCCAAATGAAACTCTTCAGTTTTGGCCCAATAGCAGAAAAATCTGGAAGGAGAAAAGAAAACCTGAAAACTAGGTGGAAAGTTCTGCCTGCACCAGTAGGCAGAGCAGAGGAATAGGCAGAGCAGAGCAGTGTAATAGAGGCAGAGTAAGTGAGGGCAGTGGGGATAAAACCCTACAGGGTTCTGCTCACCCTTTTAGCAGTGTTTCAGACACATCCACGAGCAGATGCCCTGGTCACAGAGTCACAGAACATTAGGGATTGGAAGGGACCTCAAAAGATCATCTAGTCCAAGCCCCCTGCCACAGCAGGATCATCTAGATCGAGTTGCACAAGAGCATGTCCAGGTTGGTTTTAAACATCTCCAGAGAAGGAGACTCCACAACCCCCCTGGGCAGACCCTGCCAGGGCTCTGTCACCTTCATCATTAAGAAGTTCCTTCTCAGATTGATGTGGAACCTCCTCTGTCCCAGCTCACACCCACTGCCCCTTGTCCTGTCATTGGATGCCTCTGAGCAGAGCCTGGCTCCATCCTCCTGACACCTACCCTTCACATATTGATCAACATCCATGGGGTCACCCCTCAGTCTCCTCTTCTCCAAGCTCAAGAGATCCAGTTCACACCTGTTGCCCCTTGTCCTGTCATTAGATGCCCCTGAGCAGAGCGTGGCTCCATCCTCCTGACACCCACCCTTTACATATATATCAACATTCATGAGGTCACCCCTCAGTCTCCTTATCTCCAAGCTCTGTAGCCCCAGCTCCCTCAGCCTTTCCTCACCAGGGAGATGCTCCTCTCCCTTCATCATCTTCATGGCTCTTGACCAGTTGGAAATAACACAAGCCCCCATATAGGAAAGAGGAGAAGGTTCACATGATGCCTCTGAGAAGGTTTCCACCTGCCTTTTCTATCCCAGTAAAAACCACAGCAAACAGCGGCCCAGCTTCCACACTGTTGTTATGACCCGATGCAAATGGGGTGAGTCCTGTGGCCGGGCTTGGCTGCAGAGGGCTGATGCAAATCAGCTGGTTTCCTACAAAAAAATTATTATTATCTTTTTCCCCCTCCAACTGACCTGGAAAGAGTTAAAATTGCCATGCAAAGGGTAGAAGAGCTGGTGAAGAGGTGTCCATCTGAATTTGAATAGATACTCTTCCTTCCCTTTGTGCTGTGCAGCTCCTATTCCGGAGGAGATGAGGGATTCTGGGTGAAGTTGACTATTCCCACCTTTTCTTTCAGCTGTGCCCGAAGGAGAACGTGGCCCTGGGTGTGGTGGCAGCCATCACTTCAAGGGTAAATGACCACTTTATTGCCTTTGAGAAGGTTGAGGGGTGGGAGCCTGGTGGAGTCTGCAGGTGGGGATCAGATGTATTGAGGAAACAGGATGAGTTTGGAAGGGAGTGAGAGGAGATGAGAGACATCACTGCCCTCTCTGAGAGCATCTTGATCTGTACCTGCCTTCCAGAGGCTGGTCCTTCCATCTTGTGGCACAAGGGAAGGATGTGAGAGAGCAGGGGAAAGCTGGGAGGGACCCCCTCCCTCTGTAGCTGTGGTGGAGGATGGTATCAAACTGGGAGCCACGCCACTGGTTTGGGAAGGCTGCATAAAGCTCTGGGGAAAGGCCACCAAGGCTGGGAGGGTTCCAATGGTTGAACAACCAGGAGGGATGAGCAAGGTGAGAACATGACAGTGAACCGGGGAGGGGGGAAAGGACCGAGGGGGATGCAAAGAGCAACAGGAGGGAAAGTGCATCCTCGGAGCTGATGAATATTCTAGTGCCTGTATGTTGAGGAATCAGAAATTTGAAAGTCTGATGGTTTATTATAATTACACATTCATTTGTGCTGTTTAGTGGAAGCCACATGTGCCTGTTGCCTGGGACTGTGACCTGTTATTAAAATCAGTTGTGCCTCTTTTTCCAGAGATCAAGATGAGCGGTGATGCGGCAGATTCCACAGATACCCGGCATGAGCCCGACCCGGTGGAGCCAGGTAAGGAGGGTCCGGGCTGTGGGGGGGGCCGGTAAAGGAACCCAAGGAGGAAAGGGAAAGGAAAGGAAACGGGGGAATGAGTGCTGGAAGTTTCTCTCTGCGCCTTGCTTGCCTCCCGCTGTTGCTATGTTGTGCTCTTCCAACCAGCCTGGGAGTTGGTCAAGAATGTGCTCTGGGCTAGGGTAGTGCTCGTACCTCGATCAGCATGAGCCATCCCTCTGCAACACCGTGAGTCCCTGTGTGCCTGAGCAATGGGCTCCGTGCTTGGAGCTGGCAAACACTCACGTCTCACCTGAGGAATAAAGGCAGGGAGACGGTCTTGGTCCGCTCAGGGCAGCACCAAGAGCTCCTCGTTCTACAGAGACCCCATCAGAGCATTTCCTTCCACCAACCTTCCCAGGGATTGAGCCCTTTTTCTTGGCCACATCTCTGTAGAAACATGGGAGGGACTTGGGAAAGGATCAAATGCAGATGGATGGTTCCAGCAAACGGTTATCACTCTTCATCTTGAAGTGTGATTGGTTTTCTCATCCCCACTACTCCCACCCGAAGGCTGCTCACACGCACTCCTGCTGCTGTGTGGAGCTGCAAGCCCCAGATTTCCTTCACTCTGAAGAACAGAGGAATCCTCTGCTGTTAGCCCTGGTCTCTGCCAGGTTACCTAGCAGCTTCTGCACTGCCACGAGAGCAGAAAAATCTGTCTGGGAATTTTCTGCATCGCTTTTGGCTGCCACTGCCTGCAGTGAGATTTGAGCACTCAGGTCTGTGGTTCCACGAAGGCTCATGGCCAGGTTCTTTCTTTAGGCCAATAAATAACAACCAGGAATATTCTCAGCGTCCACTGGGTAAAACAAATTAAGGTGATTGGAAACTGCGAGGCTCATCTATAGGTTTAGAAATAAACGCCTTTTAAAAGCCAAACTGGTAGAAGCAGTGGAAAAGAATCACCGTTCATTGAGTGATCACAGAATCACAGGACTTTAGGGATGGGAAGGGACCTCGAAAGATCAACTAGTCCAATCTCATGGCCACAGCAGGATGCCCTAGATCCAGTCACACGAGAACATGTCCCGGTGGGTTTTAGACGTCTCCAGAGAAGGAGACTCCGCAGCCCCTTCCAGTGCTGAAGAGCCCTAAGTTTGGGTGGAGATTAAAACTTGACGTGGAATGATTTTACTGTTTCTCTCTTATTCCTGTTTTCTATAAAGGAGTAAATGAGGTCTTGGCAAAGCCAGAGAACTCTAGGAATGTTTTAATGGGACTAAAACAATCCCTTTATTTGCACCTTACACTGAGGACTAGAAATCCACTGTGAGCTATTAAGTTATTTGACATAATCTAAGCCCGAGATAAAATCTAGTTCTATTCATGCCCGCGAATTCTGACTGACGTTTTGGTCAGGTCAGCCTCTGCTCAGGGCTTTCAGGTGACCTCAAGTTGGTTTTATGAGATAAATGTTCCTAAGCCACCCGGCAACAAACAAATCCCCAGCTTCCCAGGCTCCTTCATCAAATCTCTGGGAGCTGCTACAGGGCATTAAGTTGGGAACCAGAGTCTCCCGAGTCGCATCTGAACCAAGTCGTGGCTGAACCAGGGCTGAGGAAGGCTGGGTTACTGTGAGAGTGGCTATTTGGGTGGGGTATTGGCTGCTAATAAATGCGCTGGGAGACTCCGGCCGCTGACTTTGCACTCAGTGGCGTTAAACAGGCAATGAACTGGCACCCTGGCGGACGGGATAAAATACGTTTTCCAGCTTAAGCTTCGCCGACAGCCCTTGGTGTGAGCTCCAGCGCCTCTTTCTAGTGGTAATTGAGAAGAGAAAGCAGAGAGGTCGATTTGCTTTAAAATAACAAAACCCCAGCTCGGCAGCAGCGTTAGCTCTGCTCTGGGAGCCTTCAAATCAAGCAGGGAAATCAGAACAAGTAAATCTCCTTCATTTGCAAAACAGTGACACTTCCCTGCGGACTGCTACGGGGAACTTGCTTAAATTAGTCCTCTTCTTTTATCCCTGTGACTGGTTGAGCTGTGGAGGATCTGCAGCCATCACCACGTCAGGCTTTTAGTGGTGATGAGAGCCGCTGCAGCGAGTTAGGAGCTTCTGGTGGGGCTCTGCGCAGCTCTGTCAAGGTTTGGGGTTGGATGGGGTTGGTTTATTTTCCCCTCTTTCCGACCCTTCTGTTTATAAACAACAAAAGCTCTTTGTACTGAACTTCCCTGGAAGTTTTTATTTTCCCCTCTACACGTCGTTAGAGGACTATTTACTGCAGCACCTAATAGTTCAGTGTTTTGTTTACGGGCTCTGTGTGGGAACAGAATCGCTCTTCCACTGGTTCATCCATTGAAAGACCCATTTCCTAATAAATTAGACCAATCCCCACGGTTCCCCAAGAATCTGGTTACCCCCAAAAGAGAGGGCGGTCACCGAGCTCCTGGTAACACTGGAAATCCTCCTAGGTGCAGATATACAAAGGCCTTTCATCACCAAAAGATGCAGCCTGGCTCCAAAAAAGAATTAAAAGAACCTAAAATGCTGGAGGGAGTTGAGTGCCAACAGGGCTTTTGTAAACCAAGCCCTTGATCTAAAACTGAAGCCTAAAGATCTGATGGGAAGTGTCAGCAGCAGAAGCCTGATCTCAGCCTTTCATATCTCCGCCAGTTTTAGGCTCAGAGAAGGGGGGAGAGGGGGCAACTTGGAGCTTTGTTTTACTTTAAAGGAGTGAAAATCATCGCAGGGGGATTTTTTTTCTTTTATTTTGAGGAAATTTTGTTTCACGGGAGGTTAGGAAAGCTGGGCTTTGTCGTGCACCCCAATTCCACAGGAACCGCTTCAAAGCTTTTCTAGACTCACAGAATCATTAAAGTTGGAAAGGACTTTTAGCATCATCAAGTTCAATCTTTAGGAGGATGTTGCTGTAGAAAACTATGGTTTATTCCCCTGCTCTGTATCACAGAACATTAGGGCTTGGAAGGGACCTTGAAAGATCATCTAGTCCAACCCCCCTGTATCTATCAGTTGCAGTGAATTTTTGCCACTTGACTAAAACCCACTATTTCAACAAAAATTACCGAAGGAGTTTTACCTCCTCTGCCTGCTCCTTAAGCCCTTCTTTACTTCAGTTCTACCTTATTAATCACGTAATCACAGAACATTAGGGACTGGAAGGGGCCTCGAAAGATTATCCAGTCCAACCCCCCAGCCACAGCAGGATCCCCTAGATCTTGTTGCACAGGGACATGGCCAGGTGGGTTTTAGACATCTCCAGAGAAGGAGACTCCACAACCCCCCTGGGCAGCCTGTTCCCAATATGTGTGTGAGGGGCAATAGGAATGAGCTTCTCCCATCAGAGCCTTCCCCCATTGTCCTGGAGCAGGGTGGGTCAGTCCCAGTCCGAGCACTGAGGCATCTCCCCAGTGTGAGGGTCCTCCTGACCCCATCCGTGTGATGCCAGCGCGGTGCAACGCTCGGCGTGCAGTGGCTGGGCTCGCCGGCAGCCCTGCTGACTCCATGGGGGGTAATGACAAGCATGAGTTTTACACTTGGCTCTAAGCTCTTTTCATCTTTTTAAACTGATGAAAGCCATGCCAGCAAGTTCTGGGTTGATTTTTTTGATGGGAACTGTGGGGGCTTGGCACTGCAGAGTGTCGCCCCTGGTCTTCATGCCGAGAGGCAGAGATCTCCCCCTTCTTGTGGTTTATCTAAGCCCTCTGTATCTGATGCAACAAAATGCTGAGGTGGGACTTGCCTCTGTCTGTCTGTTTGTTTGTGTCAGACACTTGTTCCCCGTTTATCTGCTTCATCAAAACAGGTTACACCAAGCAAAGCTACTTCCCTTTGATTTCATCTGTTGAGGCTATGGGGGGGAAGCCAAAGCTTTAACAAAAGGGCGATAGGGAAGCTCTTCAAACACAACCATCGGTAACTGAATAGCTGCAGGCGCTCCAAACATCTTCCCTCCCCACCCTGTACCACGGGGAACTGGCCTGCCAGGAGCCCAGGGCGGGGTGTGCAATGGGCACCCCAGCACCCGGTTGAGGAGCTGGGGTGGGGACGTGTGGGTGCAATGTAGGACAACCCGGCGGCGTTACCGCTGCTGCGGGAGCAGCTGGTATCGCTCCCTGGGACACGATGGGGGTTGGCTGACCCTGTGGCTTAGCCCAGCTGTGTTTGGTCTGGGAGCTGCAAGAGGAGCAGCCAGGTAGAGGAGAGTGGGTGCTTGGGGAGGGCACCTGGAGTGATGGAGCTGGGCTCTTGGCAGCAGGGTGATGTAGACCCCACAGCTTGAGGAGCCTGCATCTGAGTGCACTGGGGAAGCCTGAAGGAGTCTGAGAGGAGACCTTAATGCCCTTTACACCTCCCTGAAAGGAGGCTTTAGGGAGGCCAGTGCTGGCCTCTTCTCCCCAATACCTGCTGACAGGTCCAGAGGAAATGGCCACCTGTTGCCGCAGGGGAAGTTCAGACTGGAAATCAGGAAACATTTTCTTAGTGGAAGAGCAGCTAAACCTTGGAACAGGCTGTCCAGGAGAGTGGTGGAGTCCCCATCCCCGGAGGGGTTCAAAATGCAGTAGATATGGCCCTGTGGGACATGGTCTGGCAGTCCTGGACGTGCTGGGTGCTGGGTTGAAGGTTGGACTTGGTGATCTTCGAGATCCTTTCCAACCTTAATGATCCTGTGATAGCAGTTGTCTTCTCTCCGAGGGTAATAAAGGCCCTTTCCTTTACACATCCCATAAGTGAAAGTGCTAAGGAGCTGTGAAGGATCTGCTCCTTGGTCTTGCAAAATGACCCTTGGAGGGGACACTCCTGTGACTGTCATCATTCTCCCCCTGCATCCGTAACTGCAGCCAGCTCCTGGCTGTAGAAGGAGGTCAAGGTGAGACACCCCTGGCAGCGGAGGGGAGACAGCAAGGACAGCTCTGGAACTGGACACCAGGACATCCTGCTACCTCCATTTCCATGTCAGTGCTCTGCTGGGTGCTGGGAAGGCTGTTTGTTGTATTCCAGCCCCTAGTGTTGGGGTCAAGTCTCTGTTCAACGTGATGGAATAGGGCGCAGAGGGTCTCACCCCTGTGCCAGCCCCTGTCTCAGGCAAAAGTGGTCCAACAAATGGGCAGCCAGGGTGTCTCAGGGTTAATGGTCGGGGGTTGTAGGGTGGACTGTTGGACTCGATGATCTTGGAAGTCTTTTCCGACCTCAGTGATTCTGCGAAAAAGATGTCAGGCTGAGCGGTGCCGCGGCTGCGTGAGATGAGTTGGTGGGTGCTCAGGGTGCTGCACCCAGCAGCTCAGCTCAGGGCTGTGCAGCCAGAGCTTTTACTTTTTCCCTTTTCCCTTTCGTTGTTGCCTCTCCACGTTGCTGGGCCAAAGTCTTTTGAGGAAACTTGGCCTTCCCCAGCCCCACACTGAGCCTAGTCCTCGGCTACACCTTGGCTCTCCGAGGCTCCCTCGTGAAACTTTCCTCAAAGCCTCTAGGATTTCTCTCGTCTCTTCCCCCTGCAGCCACGCACAGCCCCAGGACAAGTCCCGAGCAAAGGAGAGCAGCAGCAGCAGCAGGGCTGCAAACAGCTGGTTGCTATGGCAATTGGCCCTGCTCAGGATTTGCATAAGGCTGATGATTTTCATAGCGCAGCCACATTTAAGGCGAGCAGGAGAAATTTCCATATTCCCAGCTCCGAGTCAGTTGGGGCGTGGGGGAGGCCAGGAGGGGGGATATTTGAAATTCAAATGAAGGTGATTAGGGTTTGAGGTTGGGTTGTTTTATTTTATTTTTTCTTCTTTTTTTTTTATTTATTTTTTAATTTCTTTTTTTTTTCCCCTTAAACATCCCCTGATGGAAGAGGATAAAAAAGGATGGGGAGGGGAAAGGGGAACAAAAGGGCTGGTTTAACTTGAATTAGAGGGGCAAAGGAAGAGCTGGTCTGATCTGCCTCTTGCCTCTGGTCTAAGAGAAAGAGACTTGCCCTCTCCCAGCACCTGCAGGTGAAATGTTTTCCGTGGGAACAACTGCTGCCCTCGGGTTTCCTTCTGGAAAGTGCCCAAGTCTCCCACACTCCCTGTCCTGCTTTCTCCCCCCCTCTGCTCCCTGCCCCACACGAAGAGCTGCAGCGGGGCTACAAGATGGGCACTGCTGACAAAGGGAAGGCATTTCTATAACCCAAGGGGTTTTCATCCAAATAAAATCTTCAGAGAGTCTTCAGGGAGAGCTTCCCCCGAAGTCTGCAGCTGTCTGAGTCAGCACAGATTCACTTTTCTTGCCACCCAGGCTCCACTTTCCCATGGAGATGCTCTGATGCCCTGGGTTGGCCTGTTTGTGTCTTTAGAGTAAACAGTGAAAATGGAAACTGGAGCCCTATCTGGCTGCCTCAGAAACTCCCCACCCTGTTCACACTTTCCCCTGGTCCCTTTAAAAAGGGCTTCTTAAGGTAGCAGCCAGCAGGGCACATAAAGGTCCAGGGAGCAGACTGGTGATTGCTCAGCTTCTGCTCACCTGTGCAACAGGACACAGCTTGAGGGAATCAGGGGCAGCCAATAAAATGGAGAGAAGGTGGATTTAGTGAGCTCCTTCCTACCACCCTGGGCTTTTCCTGCTGGTTCTGGAGAAGTTGCTGGTAGCTGGCAAGAAGCTGTTCTGGGAACAGAAGGGTGGGAGCTCCGACCTGGTGTTTGCTTGAGTGTCCGAAGTGAATTGAAATGCCGAGGAGCCTATTTGATGGTGAACAGCTTTTTTGCTTAGCAGAACCACATCCTTCTCGGTGCAGGTGAGCCTTTGCTTCAGTTACACTGTGTGGCTCAGGGACTGTTTGTAGTTCAGATGATGGTTCCCACTTTCCTTCTTTGTCCGCTCTCGGGTAATCCTTTAACTTCTTGTGTTGTTTGAGGTGAGAGATTTGATTCTTGTTCTGGTTAACATGAACAAGTTCCTTTCTCAGCTTCTAGAAAAAATATGTTGAAAGGCATCTGGTCTGCTCTGACAAGCTCTCATGGTGTCCTGAGTGCTAAAATGTTCAGGATAGGTGAGATTCCTTTGAGATATTCAATACTTTGGTGGTGTGAAGTCTGACCTACTCACCCCAAGGTCCTTGTGCAGTCAGTGATGGAAATGGGGATCTGCAGGAGGTGATTCATCGCTCTGCTCTCTATCTTGGGGGTGAGAAGAGTTGCCCTCTGGAAGCACCTTCTTCCTCTCCATGGTTGCAAAGGGAGCCTAGAGCAATTGGCTTAGAACTAGACACCTAAAAGTTAGACATCTAAGCCCAGGCAGCTGAATCCCCTGCCTGGTGTCTGCCTGGCACTGTTCCTCCATCGCCGTTCAGCTGTTCTGAATTTCCCTCCCAAATGCACGGAGCAGAGAAACTGATTCCCTATGGGAATTCCCCAACACCTGCTCCAGATTGGAACCACCTTCTAAATCCCTGTCCCTTCTGTGGGGCTGAAATCAAACTCTGAGGTGAATTAAGCAGGTAGTTGGGTGGGAAAGGAGGGGTGAGGTGAACCTTGCTGGCTGCAGCCCTGGTTTTGTCATCAGGGGAGAAGCCACAGGCGGTTGTCACTCCCCATGGGTGACACCTGCGTGTTGCTGCTTGTGAAGATGAAGGCTCCCTGCAATCTGGATTTTTCACTTTTCTCCCATTATGGTGCTTTTATCCACAAGTGCCGGACTGGGTTGACGGCTCCTGGTGGGAATCACGCTGGTTCTGATAGAGAGCTGCCTTTGGTTTGCAGAGTGAACAGTGCATCACAGGTGGGGGGAACAGCAGCGGGTGGGGGGAAGCTGTCCGGAACTGTTCTGCTGCTCCCATCCCCAGAGAAACCTCCCCAGGCAAACTCGCACCAGATCTGATGCCAGTGCTATGCAAAACAGCTGCCAGGTGAACTAAGGAGAGCAGCACAGTCCTTGTCTGCTCCGCTGCAGGGAACCAGCTGAGCTTATCGCTGCCTTTTGCCCTTGTCCAGAGCACCCGTGGGGAGGGGGAAGGACAGTTTGTTGGATGGGGAAGCTCCCAGGACCTGTAGTGCAACAGGCTGCAAGCAGTTTTTCTCCAGTCAAATCCCAGGGCTTCCCCAGTTTGATGCAATCTGAGGAGGGGAAGATTGTGTCTAGCAGATGCTGGAGACTTTTGGATCCGCCTGGTAAACCAGCAGCTGGCAAGCTGTTGGCTGGTGCGAAGCTCCATTAAAATTAGTGGAGTTCTGGCAGTTTACAGCAGCAGAGATGCTGCTGCCACTTACCCTTTGCTTTCTTTTTGTCTCCTGGAGCTAGAAAAGATTAAATCTTAAGTGCAGCTCCTGGTTGTTTGAACAGACCGTTCCTTTACGGACAGAAACGGGAGCTTCAGTGTGAGCCCTGATGTGGAGACACAGTGAGAGGCAATGGAGGCTAGTTTCAAAATACTGGTAGGAAAGGTCTGATTTAGCTGAAAGGGAAGAGCTGTTATCCCCGTTGCTCCCAAGCTTTGGTTTGCAGCTGGAATCGTTTTTGTCGTACTCCAACAGAAGCCTTTACTGAAACAGACGTTCTAAGATGAGATGTGCTTGCAAATAAATCTGTGCATAACCCACCTACTGGTTCTGCAGAGATTTGTGTATCCAGAGCCCATTTACATAACCACTGGGAATAGGAATCACCTCGCCCAGTTTTAAATATCTCAGTGTTGGACATCTTAAGTCTGAACTAGTTGCCCCAGGTCGCTTTGTAGTCAATGAGAGGAATAGTCATCTCCAGAGGGCCATTCATCTCGGCTTCAGATAGGCGTCTCAGATAGGTCAGATGAATGGCCTCTGGAGGTGCCTAGTTCTCCTCGTTGTCTACCAAGAGAGCCTGGAGCAGCTACCTCAGACTTAGACGCCCAAGCTACGGACTGAGTTAATGTCAGTCTCCACGCATGCGTGTGGGATGCTCTGCTGTCATCAAATACCTGGCTGAGGTGCTCTGGAGCAGCCCTGTGGGACAGGCAAAACAGCAGGGGTAGGACTTGGAGGAAGCTGTTAGGTGGGAGCCTGTCAGCCCCAAGGGCTTTTGAAGGGAGGAAAAAGCAAGAGATGGGAAGCTTAGAAAGAGTATCACAGAATGTCAGGGGTTAGAAGGGACCTCTAGAGATCATCCTGTCCAATCCCCCTCCCAGAGCAGAAACCCCTAGATCAGGTCACACAGGAACATCCAGGCTGGGTTTGAACATCTCCAGAGCAGGAGACTCCACAACCTCTCTGGGCAGCCTGTGCTCTGTCACCCTCGCAGGGAAAAAGTTGTTCCTTACGTTCACATGGAACCAAACACACTGGAGAACGTGGGGCTTGGTGACAGCAATGTGCAATGAAACTCCTCAGTGCACCTCAAGCTCCAAGTTTCGGGGTGTATGATAGACACTCAGAGCTGTCATCACTTGGGATGCAGGGATTTCCCTCAAGCTCTTTGAATGTTGCCTCATCCACACGTGAACCCGAGCGAAACCCTCGTATCCAAGAAACCAGAAATTACCTTTTCCTTCCTGTTCTATTTTAGCAACTGGGAACTTTACTTCCTCCTCCTCTCCTCCCTGCCTTTCTTCCCTTCAGCTACTGCCTTTAGATTGCATCAACCCCCTGTGGGTTTCAAAGGGAGAAACTGCAGGCCTTGAAGATCCTTGCCGCAGTCCTGCTCAGGTGTGTGGATGCTGATTGCGATCATCTATTATCACTATCAGCATTCCCCATCGCTCTGTGTGCAGTTGTTGGCTCTCAGGGTGCAGAGCTGGAACACAATGAATGAACAAATTCCCTGGGCAGCAGCAGCTGGAGAGAAGTGGTCAGGGAGCAGATGGTTCCGGCGAGAGGCACAGGAGCGTGTGGCAAGCTGGAGGCTGCAGCAGAGTGGGGGGTTACATGGGGAGAGATAAAGACCTGAGATTGGAAGAAGAAGGAGGCAGTGAAATGCAGGTCAGGAAGGCAGGAAGCGAGGGCAGGCTCCAGTGCAGACAGGCTGCAGGAGAAAATGCAGGGCTGCATCTAGGACTAGTTGCAGGTGGTGAGAATCGTAGAATCATTAGGGATTGGAAGGGACCTCGAAAGATCATCCAGTCCAATCCCCCTGCCACAGCAGGATCCCCTAGACCAAGTCACACAGGAACACATCCAGGCGGATTTTCTTTAACCACTGATAGGCACACTAAGGTCTCCTCAGAGCTTCTCTCCTCCAGCTAAACATCCCAACTCTCCCAGTCTGTCCCCACAGCAGAGGGTCCCACCCTCAGAACAGCATTTCTGGAGCCTCCTCTGCCCCCACTCTAACAGCTCCATGACCCTGCTGTGCTCAGGGCTCCAGAGCTGGACTCAGCACTGCAGGGGGTGGATCTCATCAGAGTGGAGGGGCACAATCCTCTTCCTCAGCCTGCTGGCCACGTAGCCCAGGACTGCATTGACTTCTGGGCTATGAGTGTACATTAGTGGCTCACGGCCAGCTTTTCTGTCCACCAGCATGTCCACCAACCTTCTCCACAGGGCTGCTCACAATCCCACCGTTCCCCAGCTCGTGTTGACGCTGGGGATTGCCCTGACCTAGGGGTAGAACCTTGTTGAACATCATGAAGTTCACACGATCCTACTTCTCCAGCTTGCCCAGGTCTCTCTGGAGGATGTCTAGGGTAGTAGAGAGGGAGAGCGTGATGCTCTGCAAGGATTTACTGGGAAAGAGTGGGGCAGAAATCTGTTCCAGTCCTTGCTCTCAAACCACAACAGATGGTGCAAAATCAACAGTTCTATCAAAAAGCAAAAACAAACCTGCCACCACAGCCTCCTCTTCCCCATCCAGGTAAATTACAAGCCATGCAAGAGGGACGCTGCCTGGTGTTTTCTTAAGCGCAGACTGGTAATTGGTTAAACAAGAAAAAGCTAAAACTCTTTACAAAGGGTTTTTTCTCCCCCTGATCTTAATTTAACAGGGCAAATTAAAAGTCAATATTCACACCTAGCAGCACAACAAACATTCTGCTGTGTGCACAGCCTGGGAAGGTTCTCGGTAGGCTGAGGCACACAGGATTTGCCTTTCAGATAAGGGGTTTGTGGTTGTTGGAATACATCCTTTAATAGAGTCAGAACATTGCTGAATTGTTTGTCAGTCATGATTAGCACTGACACAACTGGGCAATCAGCAAGCTAACAAGTTCAGCATCTTCAGAGCTGTATTATACCCTAACTGTCTAAGCAATATAACCAAAACCTTGCCCGAATACCTTCATCCTGCTCTGACAGGGGGGTTGGACTAGATGATCTTTCGAGGTCCCTTCCAATCCCTAATGATTCTAAGATTAAAGATTAAATAGTCCAACTTTTATTCTACTACAATTATCGATTCATTTTAACCGTGCTCATTTGCAAACTCAGTCGTGTCACTGCTGCTATCATCAGGAACCAGTGCAGAAATCCACCACTGACCTCAGCAGTGAAGTAATGGAGGATGGGGAAGAGTGTTCTTATTCTAATCATAGAATCATCAAGGATTGGAAGGGACCTCAAAAAATCATCCAGTCCAATCCCCCTGCCACAGCAGCATCATCTAGACCAAGTCTCACCGGAACATGTCCAGGCGGGTTTTAAACGTCTCCAGAGAAGGAGACTCCCCAACCCCCCTGGGCAACAAAGCTTTACCTGTGATTATAACAGTCCATTAAATCAATCTGGTGTCTGTCAGGGAAGATCTGGACCTAATGTTAGGCACAAACCTGCTCTGAAGGGCAGCAGCCAAACCCTAACACAGTGATCTTCCCATTGCCCCCAAATACGCTGAGAACAACCTCAAGCCTAGAAAAGCCCCTAAGGTTCTCACACAGCAGTCTGAAGCTGCACACAAGTAGTAGCTCACCCAAGTTAACAAGGCAAAAACCACCCAAATCTGGTGAACAAGAACTACCACAGAACACATATCTTCTGATGGCTAACAACAGAGGACAAGCCTACTCTCAAACTTTTTCTAAAGTGGGCTTTTGATGGAAGAAAGTCCTGTTCTGCTTTTGTGAGACCTCATCTGGAGTACTGCATCCAGTTTTGGAGCCCCCAATACAAGAAGGACATAGAACTGTTGGAGCATGTACAAAGGAGGTCCACAAGGATGATCAAAGGGCACCTCTCATGTGAAGACAGGCTGAGGGAATTTGGGCCATTAAGCCTGGAGAACAGTAGGCTCTGGGATGACCTTATAGCAGCCTTCTAGTACCTGAAAGGGGGCTACAGGAAAGCTGGAGAGGGACTTTTTATGAGGAACCCTAGTGACAGGACAAGGGGGAACAGTTTCAAGTGAAAAGAGGGTAGATGTAGGTTAGATCTTAGGAATAAATTCCACCTTATGAAGATGCTGAGACATTGGAACAAGTTGCCCAGACAAGGCAAGTCCTTGGAAGTGTTCAAGGCCATGTTGTCTGAATTCTTATGGCTGGAGCTGAGTGCTTTGGTCACCTTACAGTAAGTAAAAAAGGAGATACTGAAGGGAACTGATCTCTTAACTGCAACTACACACCACTTCCAGATAAAAACCACATGGCAGAATAACTTGTAAGATGGCACTGTGAGCGAAGAGAGAGCAAGCTAAGTTAGTTTCCAAGACAGTCATTAGGCAAAAAAGCAAGGTCAGGTGAGCTGACCTGTTCTTGCCAGAACAACAGCAGAAAACTCTAAAAGCCATCCAACAGCAGAGCTCAAGGCTGGCAGCAACACAAAGACGGGCATACGTGCTAATAAATTGCCAGGGAAACCAATTATATCAGGTCACAGATACAAGTGATTACAGCAACCACAGAGACTTCGAGCCTCTTGAATTTAATTGTAAGAGCCAAGCAAAGTTGTGAGCTGCAGCGAGTGCATCCTAGTGAACCTGCTGCCTATGATCCACCTCTAAGGCACCTCTAGAAGCCAAAGCAAAAGCTTCAGCTTGGTATTCCTTGGACTCATCTCCGTCACTCTTTTCAAAGGTATTGCTACGAGGTTTAGATACCTTTTACAGTGCTTTTTTATTCTCCAGAGCCACCCTTCAAATCACACCCAAGGGTTCTACGTTTAATGTTTCGCAGAACAGATTTGCTCAGCCTACGAGGAGATCGGTATTTCCTTACTGCCTTCTCAAAAAACAAACCCAAAAATACCTCTCAGGTAGGTTTTTGTGTGTTTCTGTCTAGTTAGCTGTCTTGGGGATGGAAGTGCATCCAGCTGAATAGCTCTGCTCGTGCTCCCTCCCTTCACGAGGCCAGCAACCCTACAGCAGCAAAGTGCACCCTGCTCTGGTGTAATTTTTCCCACACGCACACTTGGAAGGTTCCTGTTTCTTCTTATTCCCTTCAAGGCTCTCTAATGGATGTGACATGTTCATTCGACCTTGCTGTGCCTCAGCTCTAATTGCCTCTCAGTGGGTCTCTACAGCTCCCAGTGGCCACCAGCCTTTGCAAGAGAAGCCTGGTAGGTCAGTATTGCCCTTTGAAAGTTACAGCCCTGAATAAGATGAGACACGGGGAAAACACTCCAGCTCCCTCCTCCTTGAGAGTTCAAACGAAGCAACAATGATTTACCAAAATGCCTTCTCATTTCAATCCCAGAAGAGGGTCCCTGAGTGCGACTAAAAGCACAAGAGATCATCGTGAGCAGGTATGTTTGGGCTGGAACCAAACTGTCTCCAAGACTCTAAATCAAAAGCTCTGTGGAGTGCAAACAACTCAAAGAGAGCTGCTAGAGAAAGCCAGTCTGAAGGGAGCTATGCGATGCTTCACCAGGAGCTCTGCTCTTTACATCTCCTGGCAGCCTTGGATGAAGGACAACGAAGCCAAGTGCAGCCCTCAAACCTCTGCGTGCAGCCAGAGCAGAGCAGCCTTGGAACCAGCCTTGAAGGACTGAAGTAACAGCGGCTGCTGAAAGCCTTTGACTAGAGTGAAGGTTCAACATCTGGAACGTGTTGAAAACCTGCTCCCTTCAAAGGGTGGCTCTTGACTGTGGATGACAGGAGACAACATAGCCTTCAAGAGGCAGACTGTCCAGGGGGTTGTGGAGTCTCCTTCTCTGGAGATGTTTCAAACCCGCCTGGATGTGTTCCTGTGTGACTTAGTCTAGGGGATCCTGCTGTGGCAGGGGGATTGGACTAGATAGGATCTTTGGAGGTGCCTTCTAATCCATGAGTCTAATGACGCTACACACCTCTCTACATGCACACGGAGCACTTTGGCAGGAAAACACCCCACAAAGCCAACGTGTTTTTTATTGGCTCATTGACCATGAAAATAAAGTTGCTGGCGTGAAGAACTTTGCGCACCCTAAAAAACAAGAGACGCATTAGCATCTTTATTACAAATGTAATTGTGTTTTTTTAATTTGTGATTGGGGAAAGGGTCGCCGGCTAAAACACACCACTGTAAAATTTGCAATTTAAATTTCATTTCACGCCGGAATGTGGAAACAGTTTACATAAATAGTGTCCATTAATCATTAAAAAGAAAGGTTAGATGCAAATTAGGCTGCTATTATTTCTTTTTCCCCCCTGTGATTATTTATGGATTGGTGATGAAATTTGTTTTCGCAAGGAAGAAGAATTAAGGCCTTATTGAGAGCAAAATCACACTGCTGCAGAAAGTATAAACTTCAAGCAAGAAGAACAGAGTCCTTATTTATTTGACCCCCAAGGGCAAGCACAGAAAGGCAGAGTTTGCTCTTGTTTACCTTTAAGGCAGGAGCCTTTCACTTCAGCCAGGTGCAACGTGGCACCTTTTGCATTGCCTCACTACCAGCTCCTGACAGCCCATTTTTCACATCCCACTTTAAATTTTGGGAAGAAACAGAAAAGAAAATATCCTGAGGGTGGAGCGTGCTGCTTCACCAGCCTGTGCACACTGATTTAGTTCCTCTGATCAGCACGGCTAATAACCAGCAGCTTTTCACTCCGGTCTTTCTACAGCAATCCACTTCCAGAAGCAGGAAGGAGCCTCACTTTTGTGATGAAAATCACTAGGAATGAATCTCTTTCAGCAAATCTCTGCATGCTCTTTCAGGAGAGTATACCCAGTCAGCAGAGACCCAAGATGTTCTGCACCCTCTGCAAAACCACTCACCTGCATCATCTTTGCGCAAACAGCGAGAAAAAGTACTTACCCTGCAAAGACGGCCGCGAGGCGTAAGGTAGAGCGCATACGGCACACAGGATGGGACGCCACGCTGGGCTCCAGTAGAGCGCCGGCAGGAATACGCTCTGGTAGCAGCCCAAGAGATTATTAGAGCAGCACATTCCTGTGCGTAGCAGCCACAAAAGACCTGAAGACAAGAGAGGAACCTGCAGTTACACCTCAACAATTTATTCTACTCTTTTAGGAAACCTTAGGCCAGTCAAGACCAAAGTTCTTTCATCACTGCTTTTGCACAGCTGACAGATCTATAAGAAATGTTTCCCCCTGGCTGAAAAAGGAATTTATCTGCTCCTCTGCTATGGAAAAATAAAAATAAAATTAGCTTTGAATTACCTAAAGTCCCTTCTACAACATCATAACTTTCCTTTTCACAAATTAGAGTCCTCGAACAGACGTTGTCAGCTGCATTCCCAGGTCTTGTGAGAAAAAATCTCTTCAAATTTACGTGACGAGGCAGTGCTTTGGCTTGAACTAAAATTAAAACTTACACAAACCTGTTACATAAAGATATATTAGAATTTTATGAGCTATTCTTTAAGCTCACTCTACATACCACCTTCCTATAAGTATCAGTGAGGTGAGTCCAAGCTTATCACAGAGATCAGATGACCCAGAAAGAGGACAAATGACAGTCTGTCTATAAATCCTTCCTTTTCCCAGAGAAAGATGAAGTCAGACAGACAGAGTACGTCAACTCAAGAGTACTTGAGTTCTGGAGCTCCATGATGGGCGAACCTGCTGCACAGCAGCAAGACATTGACCTGGTCTCACTGCAACCTGGTGCACTGAAGGTTCTCTTCAAATGCACCAGAAGGTAGAACCCTGTTTGCAGGGCTACAGCCTCTACCTCTTATTACTGCTGGATGTTTCATATAGTGACATATTCAGACTTCTCATTCACCCTGAAAAGTGATGGTTCTCTTCTAATTTCTCACAGATGAACTTCACACTTCCCTGAATTAGTTCCCACCAAAGGACTTCCACAAACTCTTTAAAGAATTTGGGAGTGGAATTCTAAATAATAAATTTGGGTTGTCGAAGCAACTCAGTATCACTTCCTTATTATGACTCTTCTTTATTCGTTGTGCTGGTTTGAGGGCTAAAGGTGGGACCCTCCAGAACAGATTGTTAAATTCCCCTCCCATCAACACAGGAAGGGAATATAAATGAACGTGAAAACTAAAATAGATCAGTAAATTTGTTCAAAATGAAACAAATTCAAGAGAAAGAAAAACAACAACAACAGAAAAGCCTTCACAATAAATAAAAGGGAAATTTACGGAGATGTGTAAAGGAAGGACTATAGGTACGAGGCAATTGGATGTAGTTCTGGCCTCCACTCGCTAGGGGGCGCTCACCGCGGGGTGGCAGCAGTGGGAACTGGCATCCAGCTGATCCACTTCCACTCTGCGCCAGAAGAGAGGGAGAACCGCGTGAGCCAGTCACGCACCCTTCCGCGGTGTATGCCCGGTGCTCCGCTCTCATGAAAACAGAGCCACACTTAGAACTGGCTTAAGGCAAAAGCCCAAGTGCGAAATCCCCTCCTGTACCACCACCAACTGATAAAAGCAACTAGCACCACGGAGAGCGAGTAAAAGATTCCTCGCAGGAGAAGGCAGGCTAGGTGGGCTACGGATCAGAGCGTGAGGGCCATGCATCCTCTCTCCCCAAAGGCTGGCCAGAAACTGCCTGTAGCCACCCCCCTGCTCCCAGATTGTCCTTCCGGTACTAGAGTCCCCCTGGTGCTTTACCCCACATTTCTGTTGCCAGAGGGGAGCAGTGTGGGAGATAACCTCAGTTTTCCTGGGTCCTGAGACCTAACCCATCACGCTCATTAAGCCAGAAGGTGCTTAAACACATTTGGAACAGGCTGCCCAGGGGAGCTGTTGAGTCTCCTTCACTGGAGATGTGTAAAACCCACCTGGATGTGTTCCTGTGGGACTTGGTCTAGGTGATCCTGCTGTGGCGGGGGGACTGGACTGGATGATCTTTTGAGGTCACTTCCAATCCCTAATGTTCTGTGATTTAGAGAGGGTCAGCTCTTTAGTGGCACTTTATCTACTGATTGATTTCTCATGGGGCCTTGGCTTGCAGCTGGAGCACCGTTCCATTGATGGAGAGAACCTACAAACACCCAGAAAACAACAGAAAAGTTAACAACTGCAGGAATTAAATAATTAACGGTTGAAAAAAATAAATAAATGAGGGGCTTTCTTCCCTCTGCAGTTTAGTAGTTTCAAGGTTGATCTATCTATCAGATCACAGAGTGCCCATGGTAACAAGATCTCAAGATACACTTTTGTCTCACGCTTGTCAGTGCTTACAACAGGGCTCTTTTCTGAAGGCCACTGTATTAGACTATTCCCACTTCCAGCCATGTTACTGCATTAATTGTCACCACTTTAATGTCTGTTACTGTATGAAGGGTTTCAACCACAAAGGTTTATGTTGAGGTCGCCACAGAAGCTGCAGAGCCCCCTGGGTCTCTAGAGTGAAGTGATCTGAACATCAGCCTTTGCTCAAGGCTGTTCGAAAGCTGAGTCTTGGCCTCGTCAGCAGAAACTTTTTGTTTGCTCTGTGCATATTGGTTGCTTCACCTGAGTATTAAAATCAGCAAGAAGGCAGAAAGGATGTTGTAATCTCAATTGCAGATGCATACGAGAGGAGAGCTTATAATATATTATTGACTAGACCATTGGCCTCAACTTCTTTCTGCTCATTATTCTCTCCCCAACCCCATTCAAAATGTAAAACTAGGTGAAGCCTTATTTTCTGTCCCGAGACGAATGGAGAAACACTAATAACTTACCCCATTTACACGAGGCAAAAGCGAATGATCTAATTTAAAACCTCAAGAACAACTGCCAGACAAAACAAGTTTCTGATGTTACTCCTGAAGGACAAGCACCAGCCCTTGAACTCTCTATGAGGTCTTCATTACGGCGCCTTGGCGTAAGCCCAGACGCTGTCTCCTGCAGACACCTCTTAAAAAATGTATGAGGGCCTGGAGAGCACAGCAGGGCAGCAGAAACCTCCTGAATCCTGCGTATTAGCATATTCATTAAGCATAATCAATAATTAATATGTCACTTCAGTGAAACATACGGATGAAATTATGTCTTGGCCAGGACCATTTTGGAAGAGGTTCATATGTATTCAGTCCACTTTTTACAGTGTTTTTTCAGCTCTTTTAGGACATTCCATCTTTTTTTTGTTTTGAATGACAAAGCTGAGACCTTCCCAATGGGAAGAGACAATCCTTGCTGACAACAAAACAACCATGTCCTACGTAGCTCCTTCAGAGGAGCACCCCTCAGCTGAGGGGTGACCAGGGGTCTCTCATAGGGCAAAGAAGAGCACTGCGGCACAAGAGATGCAATGGGGACTCATTCAACACGAGTGCTGCTGGTCACACTTGTTGCACCTCCAGGAGAACAGATCTAATGTAGAAAAGGAGAGTACATCACACAGAATCACAGAATCATCACGGCTGGAAAGGACCTCCAGGGTCATCGAGTCCAACCTTCATCTTATTATCT
>JAOXOE010000856.1:4663269-4675163 GCA_028565055.1 Phoeniculus purpureus | reverse complement strand
TCCTGTGTGACTGGATCTAGGGGATCCTGCTGTGGCAGGGGGATTGGACTGGATGATCTTTTGAGGTCCCTTCCAATGCTCTGTGATTCTGTGATCTGCATTTGCCCCACCTTCCTCCTCCTCTCCTGGCTCCTGCCCTAAGCTGAGCTAACGGAGTCCTGGGAGGTGTGTGTGTGTAACCATGGAAAGTTCACATCAGTCATTAACACTGAGACTGATTTATTTTTCTCTTTGTTTCATTGTAGGAACTGAACAGAATGGGCTGGACTTTAACAGGCAGGTAAGATGCTCCTTGGGTTACAGTCTGCTGTCTTGAATCGCTGTTATTTAATTGCTCATCTTGCTCTGAGTCCCAGGCAGCCACTGCTGCGAGATAAAAACTCCTAGGTCAGAAGATCCCGTTACACAGACCACATAAGCTCTCCCCAGTTGCCCTTGTGGGTTCGAGTGACAGATTCAACTGCTGGTTTCCAGGACTTCCCATTTCACAGAAGTTCAGTTAATTACAGAGTTTCTTTCAATCACCGTTTGCTTGAGGCTTTTCTTCTGGCTTTCAAATGTTTCCCCCATTGTCATTCAGGAACAAAAGGGACCTCAGTTCCACCAGCAGCGGTGCAAACCCTGCCCCAGAGCCCCATGCATTCCTCCAGCCCGGTGACAGGGGTGCTGGAAGCGCTGTGGTATGGAGCTTGGGGCTGACTCACAGGAGTATCAGCAAGGACTGGAGATGAGGTGGTTTGAGGTCTTGGAGTGCACAGGTCAAGACCAGGCCTGCCTACAGCAGCGGGTTCCTCTTTGCAAGACAGTGGGGAAAGGGACAGCAGATAAAAGCTTCTTGCAGGGTGAGCAAATGCCAACTGCGAGGGGGCATGTGAGGGGCTGTTGGCTTTGCTCTGTTTCACAGTACCCCAGGTTGGAAGGGACTTCAGGGATCATCCAGTCCAACCCTTTGTGCTAAAGAAATCCAGCTGAAATGAGCTGGCCCAGCATTCTGTCCAGCTGAGCCTTAAAACTGCCTGAAGCTGAGGAATCAATTCCTTCCCTGGGAAGACTGTTCCAGTGTCTGATTGCCCTCACAGTGAAACGTTCCCCCTCTGGAGTCCAACGGGCATCTCCTCAGGAGCGACTGGTATCCACCATCTCTTGTCTTTTCCATGGGACTCTTCATGCAAAGGGAGTCTCTCTCCATCTTCTTGGCAGCCACTGTTTGTGTCCTGGCACGTGGTACCAGTGTTTTATGTCGTCTTGATTCATACAGCCAAAAGCAAGCCCTGTCCCACTGAGTGCCTGGAGATTGTTGTTTGTGGCTCTTAGAAACCCCTGCCTCTGGCATCAGAATTTCAGGAGGAGCAAGGTGAGAGCCCCCACCGGTCTGGAGTCTGTGCAGATGCGGGAGACAATGCTGAGTGCAGAGCTCCTGTGGCCAACAGTGGAGCTGGAGTCAGACCTTGTAGAGAGAAAGAACAGGTCTAGAGAGTGACGCGATGAGCTGCTGCAGGACGTGGGGTTGGCTGGAGAGCTGGACCGAGGGGAGCTAAAGGAGCAGTAACTCCACGGGCAGTTGTGAGCACCTGAAGCAGCTATTGGCACTGCACAGCACAACTGACCTGCTGCCAGCTGCGCTGGAATGTGTTGGGACCTCTACAGGTCATCTGGTCCAACCCCTTACAACAAGCAGGGCCATCTCTAACGACAACAGGTTGCTCGGAGCCCTTCGTGCCAGTCTTTACCAGGAAATGGCAGTGTTAAAACCCAGTTCCCCGAGTTCAAGGGTTGCAGCCCCTTGCAAAGGCTTCCTTCTCACAGCTGATGGGATTTTTCTGTCCTTCCGGCTCGCCTTGGTGGCTCTTGTCTGACAGAAGTCAGCGAGCTGCTGTTTGTTTGTTTGCTTTGGCTGCTCTGGTTCTGGGTGGCTCGTAGCTTCCTGTCAAAGGTGTCTTGACATGCTCAGCCATCTTCCAGCTCTTTGGAATACCCAGCTGAAAACAAAAAGTCTTGTGTCTCCAGCTCGTGTGGATTGCAGAGCCCAGAGCACAAGGGCTCCACATGCCAGGAGAAGAATCCAAGCTGCTTATACTTAGCGATAAAAGAACATTCCCTCCAGACAGACCCAAGCTCTGAACGCACACGATCGTTGCCTGCTGCAAGCTCCTCCTGTGGCAACACCACGAGATGTTGGAACTGGAAGCTGGACTGAGGTTAATCAAGGGAACGTTGTTGACCCTGGCGAAGCTGATTTCCACCCACTGATGGTTTTATGGTGCTGGTGCTCTCCATGTCACTGAGTGGAGGTGTGAGGGCAGTCAGTAGGGTTTGGGGCAGACTCTGCTTGGTGGAAACATCCTCCAACCCTACTCAAAACCAAAAAGCTTGTGGGTTTATAAGACTTTTCATTCACCTATTCCTATTTAACTCTTTCTACCCAAGCAAACTCCCCTTCCTTTGTGCCGGCACATCTGTGTAACCGGGTAGCAAGGCTGACTGGGGACTCCTTCCAGCAAAACCCTGGGACAAACTCGTCCTATCGTCGTTGGTTTTTTGTTTGCTGCTTTAATCTGCTCTGACCCGCTCCCAGGACATGGGGGTTCTGCGGGGATGTCGGGGTGTGTGAGTGGACACAGACCTGTGCGAATGGCTCTTTGTCTCCCTCTCTTGGCTCTCTCAAGGCCACGGGAAGGCTCGGGCCACTATTAACCTTTTAAATCAACCTGAGCGGGGGTTAGACGCTCACTCACGTTTGGGTTGACCTCAGCTGCTGGCAAACTCACCTTCAGCTCAGCAAATAGATTGCAAATGGCGAGGAAAAAAGGAAGAAGGGAGATAGGGAAATATCCAAGTGCTTTCATGTGAAGTCAGGTGCTGAGCTCTTTCATTAGGGGTGGAGGCTGGTGGGTTTTTTAATTTTGGTTTGAGGTTTGAGGCTGGTTTTGGGTGGCTTTTTCTTTTTTGGCTTCCTTGGTCTTGTTACCTTGCAATTCAAGTTTTCAAGCTGAAGCCAGAGAACTACAGTTTGAAACCCAACTCCGGGCTGAGTGCAAGAGCCACTGAGCTCTCTTTGACTTTATTTGGAGTGCTGGGTGCTAATCACTTTGAAGATCATAAATCTCACATCACTTAAGCCTCTCCCCCAGTCTTTGTAGATGGCCTACATTTCAGGTCTGCTTCCCTCCCATGTTACGCTCCAGGCGGGAAGAGAAGGGTGGAGTGACCTGGTTAGACCCCTTACTTGCCTACTGGTTCCCTGCTGTGGCTGCTCTCACCCTGAAAACGGGGAGGAGGGAAACTCTTGTGGAGTTTGAGGTTTTCTCGCAGTTTGTGGGTCAGCCCTGAGCTTTATGAGAAAGCTGCTTCTGATCCCTCAACCTATTTGGCAAACACTTCTTCCCCCTCTCCTCCCCTCTTCAAACCCTCCTCCCACCTGGATGCAGCAGTAATTTGTATGTGAATGAGAGGGGAAAGGGTGTGTGTGGAAAGAGAAGCATCTTCTGCCTTGCCTATCTGGTTTGGCTTTTTATTTAGTGAGTCTAATGCTGGTTGTTTCCTGTTTATATCAAGGGAAATGCAAAGAGAGAGTAATAAACTTTCACCTTCGGTGCTGGCAACCTGGGCAGGGACATCTGGGCTTTCTTGATGGTTTGGGATCGTGTCCAGAACGGAGCCGCTCGGAAAACACAGCTTCGGAGTTTTGCCATGAAAGGGCATCGAGTGGGACCAGGAAAAGGGCTGGATGAGTGTTGAAATCCAAACTCTGCCTCACTGTCATGTGGTGATCCTCAGCAGGTGATGCTGCTGCGGTCTGGCCGGCTCTGGTTTGGTTTGTTTCCCTGTTGGTATAGGCAGCTCTCAGCCTTTGAGGAAACACTGTGCTGTTTACTTTGGTAGGTGGCTCTGTAGAGAGCTGCTCCAGAGAGCTGGGACATTCGTCCTGTGTCAGGAGTTAATCCCCAAGGTAATGCTGCTTTCGGAGCACCACATGGAGCTGAGGCTGGGTTCTGGAGATGATGGGGCTCTGGGCAACTTGGTCTGGTGAGAGGTGTCACTGCCCATGGCAGGAGGTTGGAACTAGATGATCACTGAGGTCCCTTCCAACCCAAACCCTTCTGTGATTCTGTGGAGTCCCTGTGCATCAGACTGCAGCTGGAGGGGGAAAACACACAGATGTTGGATCCCTGATTCCTTTGTGACATGAAGGGCTGTGCCATGTGCTGGTCCTTGTGGCAATGCAGACTCTGAATGCAGCAATCGGAGAATCGTAGGGTTGGAAGGGACCACCAAAGGGCATCCAGTCCAACCCCACGGCCAGCACTCACCAGACCAGATTGTCCAGAGCCCCATCCAGCCTGACCTTGACTGGCTCCAGGGATGGGGCCTCCAGCCCCTCTCTGGGCAGTCTGTTCCAGGGATCCTCCACCCTCAGATTCAACACCTTTTTCCTCCTGTCCAGTCTCAATCTGCCCTTCAAACCTGCTTCCAAAGGAATAAGGGGTCCTCTCAACACCCCCTCATGCTCTCAAGCACTGAGCTGTGCTGCAGTGCTGGGCAAGAACGTGTCTCCTGCGAGATAAAGCTGCAAGGTGCCAGCAGTGCAGGAAAGGTTCAGCAGGATCTGCATGTACTCTGTATCCCAAAATCTCCTGCAGTTTCATTCCAGCAAATGGCTAAGCCTTGCAGAAGGCTGTCATTTGGCTAATGGTAATGATGGGTTGGATATCTCTGTCGATGCAAAGGTGATCCTGCCGTGAGACACTAACAATATTTAAAACAGGTGAGCAGGCACTGAAGTGCTTGAGCAGCCCAGAGCTCAGCCCAGCCTGACTTGTCCTGTTGGGTCTTTACTGCCATCACTTCACTTTCTTTGCAATAAGAAGATGGGCTTCCTACACATTGGGGTTTGGGATGGATTTCCATGGGAAAAGGTGGTGAAGCTCCCAGAACAAAACAAGACAGGCAACTGGAGTGGCCTCGCAAGCCCATTAGCTCAAGGCTTCCCTTTGCACGTTGCGTCGTACCCGTTGCTCTTTGGCCTGGTGCACATGGCTGTAAGGGATGTGTTCCAACGTCCTTCTCTTCCAGTGGCCAGTCAGCTTTAAACTGCTGAGCTGCTTCAGATCCTACTGACTGGGAATCTTAGCAGACTTCTGTTGGCTGGTTCTGCCCACTAATACAGCACAAAAAAAGCAGTGAGAGACTGGGTCTGTTGAAAAATTCCTCCCAAAATCAAAGGAAGGATCCTGTGGTTACTGCCCTGCTCTCTGCAAGAGGTGACAAAAGGGTTCTGCTCCCTCCTGGCCTCCTCATCTACCTCATCTCCTTGCCCTGTTCACATCTGATGCTGGAACGGGCTGCCCAGGGTGGTGGTTGAGTCACCATCCCTAGATGTGTTTAAAAGTCGCTTAGATGTGGTGTTGGGGGATCTGGTTTAGGAGTGAACTTGTAGAGTAGGGTTGATGGTTGGACTTGATGGTCCAAGGGTCTTTCCCAAGCTGAATGATTCTATGATAGAGTCGTTGTCCAAGGGATCTTTCGTTTTAGAAGCTTGTATGGGGTTGTTGACAGCTGATTTGAGGTAATTAGAGAGAGCTGTCTCAGCTCTTCACAGCTGATGTCCTGCAGACACACAATACGAGAAACTAAAGTGAACAAACTGCATCGGAGATCTAGACTCCAGTGCTAGCTCTTTGTTGATGCCATTAATAATGCTCTGACCTCGTTTGGTACTCGCCACCCACACGTCTGACGGTTCTTTGCTAATGAATTTAGCATCCCTCTGGAAGGGAGGGAGGTGTTTTAACCCTGTCTTAGAGATGAGACAGACACGGGCTGCCTACCTGGCCTTTCCCAAAGATGCTGAGCACTGTGATTGCAGCAGAAATCAGTGGATGCTTTATGGGACAGTTGCCTGTGGACATTGGGGTGCATTGTAATCCAGGGACCGGCTCCCTGGCAGAGCTGGGATACGGCCTCCGATTCTCTGATTCATAGTCTTGTGCTCAACCACAGACAAGTTCTTCCTCCCCTCCATCCTTTTGAAGGTGGAAAGAAGGGCCTAGCTTGCTGTGTAGTTTGTTATTAATATCTGGGATGCAAAACTCCCTGCAGATTTAATTTTGCTCAATCAGGGCTTCCCTCCCCCCGGGGATCTCTCTCATAGTTGTTCATTCCACTCTGTGTTCCCACCTCCCCCTAATCTCGTGTGTTCCCTACAGGTCATTGCTGTTCCTGCTCGGCTTTTCCCTGTGGGTAGTTCAGGTTTCAGTCTGCCCTCCAGATTTCCATCCCAGTCCTGCTTTGCCCTTCTCTCAAGGGGAGGTTCACATCCTGCTTCCTTCTCCCCTCTGGGGATCAATTCAGATTTCACTCTCTCTTCTTCTCCGCGTTGCCCCAGGGTATCAGCCCAAGTCTTGCATCTGCTTTTCATCTCTTGAGCCTTTGCTAACTGGGAATCAGCCCGGCCGGCCGTATCTGCCTTGGCTGACACTGGATCTGGGCTGAGCACTACCCTTTTGAAGTTGCCCTGCTCTGTCCCAGGGACAGGCTGGTTGCATACGTCTGTGTTTGTGCGCGCCGGCACGTCATTGAGATGCAGCCCTTTGGGAAAGCATCAGAGAAAGCCCTGGCTGTGGGGAAAGTCCTCTGTTGCTATATGTGGCCCTGCTTTGCTTAGGACACAAATGTATGTAGAGGAACCCCCTCTTCAAGCTGGTTTTGTTCTGGCACCTTGCACAGGCACTCAGATGAGATCGCTGGGAATGAGCTCCCAAACAGGTGAGCGAGTCTCTGGCTACTGAGGGAAAGAGGGTTGGATGTAGAAGGATTTGGCCCTTTAAAGTGTTGGGGTTTTTTTCCCAAGAGGTAGACTGAAACCACTGAATTAATTCTATGTTAGCCGGTAACTGCTGACAACAGCTCAGCGTTGGCTGGATTGCATCTGCTACTCAAGATCCAGCTGCAGTCACAGAGTCACAGAACATTAGGGATTGGAAGGGACCTCAAAAGATCATCCAGTCCAGTCCCCCTGCTGCAGCAGGATCCCCTCGATCCAGCCGCACAGGAAACCTGTCCAGGTTGGTTTTAAACATCTCCAGAGAAGGAGACTCCACAACCCCCCTGGCAGCCCCTTCCAGTGCTCCCATCACCCTCACTGGGAAGAAGTTCCTTCTCAGACTGATGTGGAACCTCTTGTGTTCCAGCTCACATCTGTTGCCCCTTGTCCTATCATTAGATGACCATTCACAAACTCCTGTTCTCCTGGTCCAGGCTTCCAAAGAACAACCGACATTTATAACGTGTCTCCTACTCTAGGTCTCATACAGCTGTTTCTAAGCTGTGGTAGAGATGAAGGAGAAATGGATCTTCCTTCGGTGCAAACTCCTGGCTCCAACTGGGCTCTGATCATCCCTTGGGAAATATTTTCCAGACTTGCAGAGGGACAAGCCTGAGTTTCACAGTTCATTCTAAAGGGACATGAGAATTATTTCCCCAATAGACACTAAGCCTCGGCCATGGCTGTCACCGTCAAACCACTGTTGAGGTTGGCCAGTACTTTTTTAAGCAGGGAGTCGCATGAACTGCTGAGCCTGGCTCTGACTCTCGTGCCTGCTCTGGAGAGTGGCTCACTGCTAATGAGGAGAGGACCTGGAGCTCTTGAAGGCCTTTCATCTGGTGAGCTCCAAGAATTCAATCAAAAGGCTGCACCACCCTGCGAGGGTGGGGCCCGGCACCCAGTTTGCAGAAGGGCAAGTCATAGCATAAAGAGGTGAAGGCGATGGGGTTTCAGGAAAGGCCTCTAATTTGGGGAGCCTGACATCAGGGTGCACTTTCTCTCTTCCCAGAGGTGCTGATCTGCTCGCGCTCCACGTGAAATCAGTGGGCTGAACTGGAGCTGCTCGGCCCCTCGAGAGTCAGGTGGTGGCTTTTCGTTAGCGAGAAACCCTCTTGCTCTGCTCCTCCTCAGACAAGGAGTTGGGAGCCAACAACCTCCCTCCTCCCTTCGATCACTTGACTCCACTCCCTCCACGCAAACCGAAGAGCGGTGATCCTCTCCAGTAAAGCTGCTCCTTCTCACTCTCCCTTTCTTTCTGAAATTGTATTGCTGGTGCGTGTTTAATGCAATCCCTCTAGCTGCTCTTCTTGTGTCCCAGTTCCCTGGGGCACAGCAACTGGTGCCAAAACGGCTGGGAACCAATCAGAGAACCCTGAGGAGCTGGGACGGAGCCAGCCTCAGTCACGGGAGCCGTCTGCTTCCAAGTTCGTTCCTTCCAAACACGGCATGTGGTGGGAAGTGCTTCGCTACCAAGGTCTACCTGACCCACCGCTCATGAGGTGGGCACTGCTCCATCCTCCTCGTGGGTGACTGATCTGGGGACACCAGTACCGGGTGTTTGGGTGGTTTGTGACTGATTGGCAGCTGGGGGGGGCACAGACAGTCCAGAACAACCACAGTTTGCTCCCCCTAGACGAGAGATCCCTGGAAAGGGGAAACTTCTCATGCAGGGCATCTGGAGAGTGGTGTGAGGGTCTGGCCCCAGAAAAGCTCAGTAAGGCAACTTCGCTGCTGACTCCAACAGGAACGCGATCAGGCTCCAGGGAACCTGTGTGAGCATGCAGGAGGGCATGGGAGAAGCCATGAAGCCTGGTGTGCGTGTGTGAAATCGCATTGATAAGGAAAGGGGCAGGGATGCGGCCCAGGGTGGGAGCAGAGAAGATAAGCACAGAGGTGTAGGCAGAGGTGGAGTTCTGGAGAGCTTTGGAAGTTGGGCAAGTGGAATTGAGATGGAATTGAGAGAGATGCAGGGAGCAGCGCTCCAACTCACGAGAGTGTTGGGGTAGAAGGGCAGAACATTAGGGATTGGAAGGGACCTACAAAGATCATCCAGTCCAATCCCCCTCCCACAGGAGGTTCCCCAGACCCAGTCACACAGGAACAAACCCAGGTGGGTTTTAAACTCCTCCAGAGAAGGACACTCCACAACCTCCCTCGGCAGCCCTTCCAGGGCTCTGTCACCCTCACTGGGAAGAAGTTCTTTATCATATTGATGTGGAAGGGCAGAACGTCTGGGAGGAAGGGGCTAGGAGAGTCTTGGGATGGAGATGTGAGAGAACTCACAGCCTTGGTGGTGGTAAAATTGTGCTTTCCATGCTTTCTTTGGCAGTTCTCACCATTCTGTCCAAGGAAATGGCATCTTCCCCAGCTCTCTTTAAAAGCACTACCAATCTGGCAAATCCACAGGTCTTGGCAGAGGAGGTACCATGTGCCTGATCACCAATAGCAAGAGCGAAGATGCTCTAAGCAGTTGCTTTTCGGCATCTTTTTGCCAGTTCTTTGCTCAGTGGGTGCAGATCACCTTCCAAAAGCGCTGGATACCTTCTGCATTCCTGGAGGCTCCTGCAGATGCTGCACATGGAGAAGATGCCTAGGCTTAGGATGCAGAGCTGCTCCGAGTCTGCTGTGCTGTGTGTGATCAGTTTCAGGTTCTGTGGAGACGTTTAACCTGGCCATGTTCCTGTGTGACTGCATCTAGGTGATCCTGCTGTGGCAGGGGGATTGGACAGGATGATCTTTCGAGGTCCCTTCCAATCCCTAATGTTCTGTTGGTCCCTCAGCACAGAGGAGAGGGGTCACCTCTTCCTTATCCCTGTCCTCGGGTCAAATGTTGACTTGTTAGGCAAAAGCTGCCTCAGACTTGCAACCCTGAGAGCCGTTGTTTGTGTTCTCTGGTAGCTCAGGAGCCTTTTGAGCTTTGATTTCCCACCCCCTCTTTTACTCCAGCGATGGCACAACTCTTAGCATCCTGAGCTGGGGCTCGGAGGAGAAGGCATTATCAGATCAGGCCTCGGTTAATAAATTCAAAGGCTTCACCCAGGCGAGATGCAGGTGTGTTGAGGTTAGGGATTACATGTTAATTTTGCAGGGTGCTGGCGTTTAGGATCTGTTAGATGGATTAACTCCCCTTTTGTCGTGCCGACAGCTTCTGAAAGATCCCCCCCACCCCGCCTCCTCTAGTGGGGAAAGGGCATCGGATGTTATAGGGTGAACTTTGCATCGACACAAGGGTTCTGTGCTCTCTTCCCCGGGTGTCTGTTCAGCCCTGCCGTACGTGCAGGATGGTACATGTGGAAATAGTAATTGCAAGCCCATTATTGTTATTATTGCTATAATTTTTATTAGTGTGTTTTTTATTTGATGGTGCCCACGTGTGCAGGTAATTCACCCGGCACTGTGCTTACGCCATGGCGAGGTGGGAAGGATTAGGAGCCTTGGATGCAGCTCTGACACTTACTTCTAGCAAACAAAAAAAACCCCTTCCTCTCTTACCTTCCAGCAGATCACTTCGGGGCAGCTTCTGGCTGCCCTACGGGTTGGAAACTGCTCTGGGAGTGATCCCAGCTCAGGGAGACCCACGGTGAGGGGGAGCTGGTTTAGACCCTCTTAGGTCTGTGTGCACCTGCCCCTCTTCTCCACAGTGAAAGCCTCAGCACCTCGCAATGAGTCAGTCAAACCCTAAAACACTCTCGAGTTGCTGACTGCGAGATAAGGCAGATATGGAAGACAGATAACTATCTGTTTCAAAGACCTTACGGTCTAAATAGAAACTACACAACAAATGCGAGCGATTGTCTTCTGTCTGACAATGACGACCGCAGCTCCTGCCTGATGGCTGGTGCTGGAGAGGGCTGACTTGGCTCTACCAGCCTCCTCGCTCCGGCAGGGCATGGAGATCTCTTATCTACACTTGGGGAAAGCTGCAGACGCTCTGGGTGCTGAATCAGTTGGTGGGTCCCACCTTTGTGAGGAGGATGACGGAGCGGCGTCTACGTCATGTCACAAGTGCTCACCCAAAGTTGGTGCCTTGGAGCTGCATCCAGGCTGCCTGTTTTGGTGTCTAAATGGTGAGGAAGACAGATCCAGATGACCAGGAACCCTAAAGCGGGTTTACACAAGGAGGGGCGACAACCAGAGCCCCGTACAAGCCAACAGAATCTGGCTGTTGGTCCACCGGCTCCAACAGGGGGGTCGGTCAGTCTTTGTCAGAGGGATCTGGCCTTCCACGCGGTGGAATCAGAGCGGCTGAGGTGAATCTTCCCAACTTCCTTGTGGAAGGCTGGTGTGTTTTTTTTCACAGCTTTGCAAGATGTCTGCAGGATGTTTTCATGAGCCGAATCTTTGCCAAAAGTTCACAGATCAGTTACAAAACAGACGTACTCGGGTTTTTTTTTTCCCTTCCCCTCTCCCCTTCTTCCTACTGGTAAGGAAGAGTTTGTGCAGTAATTGCAGGCAGGTTGGGAGATGTTTTCTTCATAATTCTCCTTCTTATGAAATGTTTATGAAACACCTTCCACAAATCGGTTACGCAAGCGAGCTGCAGAGCTTTGATCATTTTCCATTGCCCTCAATATGTTTCTTAGTTTGTTTTGCTTTTTGTTTTTGTGTTTAGGCCAGCGATAGGTAAGAAACAACCCATCCTTGGCCAGGCTCAGCAGCTGTGCCAGCCAACTCAGGAAAGGACTCTCTTTCCAGCCAGTCACCCTTCCTGTGTTTTTCACTCGGGTTGCTCGGGGGCAGCTGACCCTATTTTAAGGCTGTGAAAACATCCACTTGAGATTTGCAAGTGCGATTCCTCTCCCATCCGGGAGAAGCCCCAGGTAGCTCCATATCCTGGTGCCGCCACCTGCCGTTACCTCCTCAGGAGGAGCTCCCAGCCCTGCCTGGAGATTTCCCTCCAGCCCAAGGGTAGAATCACATAATCATCGAACGTTAGGATGACCTCGAAAGATCATCTAGTCCAATTCCCCCTGCTACAGCAGGATCACCTAGACCCAGTTGCACAGGAACATGGCCAGGTGGGTTTGAAATGTCTCCAGAGAAGGAGACTCCACAACCCCCCTGGGCAGCC
>JAOXOE010000856.1:4631152-4647425 GCA_028565055.1 Phoeniculus purpureus | reverse complement strand
GAAAGAGAGAGAGGAAAGGAGGAAGCGAGAGAGAGAGAAAGGAGAAAGAGAGAGAGAGAAGAGAAAGAAGGAAGAGAGAAAGAGAGAGAGGAAAGGAGGAAGCAAGAGAGAGAGAAAGAGAGAGAAAGGAAAGGAGGAAGCGAGAGAGAGAGAGAGAAAGGAGGAAGCGAGAGAAAGGAATAAGTAAGAAAAAAGACGACGTGCCCTGAACATTGAACAGCGAGAGCAAGCCAGAGTCTCAGAGGCTGCAATTATCACTGAAATGATGAAACATAAACAAGAGTGATGGAGTACAGGTGGCTGATACCGAAAAGCTTCCATCAAAATGGAAAGGCGCTGTAACTGAATGGAGACATGATTCTTCTCCTCCACCTATTGTTAGCACCCTGGTCTCCCCGCTCTCAGCGGCTCAACACCCCACAGCTCTGTTGCCAGTGAGGAGGAAGGACTTAATGGTTGTGTTTTCCCCCAGGCACGCAGAAGCAGCATGGAGGGCCATATGCAAAGCCTGACTGCAAAATTCCTCCCCTTGCAAATGTGAAGCGTGGTATTTTCCATCTGTTTGCAAAGAATGACAGACAATGAATTATTATTCCACCTTCTGCTCTGGAAAACAGACCTTGGACTCGTTTGTCCATCTTTCTCCCCCTTGCCCTGCTCCCCTCCCTTCTCTCTCTGTCTCTACCAACCTCCGTCATCAGTCCTGATTGATTATCCTAACAGAACAAATCAAACAGACCCAGATTCGCTTGAGTACATTTTCCCTTTCTAGGCAGTCCCCAGGGACAGGCAGAGATTCCCAAGCACTTGTAGCTACGCTTGACGTGATAAAAGTTATCAGCGATGCCTTGGCACAGCACCACCAACAAAACAGGCAACAAATTAGATGCAGAAATCGTGGAGAAAAGGGAAAAAAAGGCAGTGGAAAGAACAAAATCACTAGGGAATATGTTGATAAATACATCCACAAATACGGTAAAACCTTTATTTGGTAGTGAATGCCTGAGTAAAACCTAAACAATTAACATATTATCAGCTCAAACCTTGCAGATACTGTCTGCCAACACTGTATGCTGTGGGATTTTTATCTACTTATTCACCCATATCTATTTACTTTTTCACCCATATCTACTTTCTTTTTTACTCATATCTACCTATTCATTCACTCATACCTACTTGTTCAGCCATATCTATTTATTTATTCACCCATATCTATTTACCTTGACTTAATTCATAGGAAAATCCTCACGCTGTTAAAATGAAGTTACATTTAAAAAGAAAACTGAGCTGCTAGGACAAGAATAAGATGCAAGGTGTCAGGAGGATAGAGCTAGGCTCTTCCCAATGTCATCTACTGACAGGACAAGGAGTAGTGGGCGTGAGCTGGAACAGAGGAGGATTCACATCAATCTGAGAAGGAATGTCTTCCCAGTGAGGGTGACAGAGCACTGGAAGGGGCTGCCCAGGATGGGTTGTGGAGTCTCCTTCTCTGGAGATGTTTAAAACCCACCTGGACATGCTCCTGTGTGACTGGATCGAGGGGATCCTGCTCTTGCAGGGGGTTGGACTGGATGATCTTTCGAGGTCCCTTCCAATCCCTAATGTTCTGTAAGTCTGTGAGACCCAAGACTTGTTGGAGAAGCAAATGCACTGTGAGGATGTTGTGCTGTCATAGCTGAAGGATGAGCATCTTGTAGCAACTGGCCTGAACTGGAAGAGTAAGATGCAGAGACATTAATCCACCTGAAAACAGGTTTATTACAAGTGCTGTAAGAGGCATGACAAGCCGCTCCTTCCATCTCTATTTCAAAAGGCAAAACTTGACAGACAAAGCTAAAAACCCACCTATTTCTGGGTGTGAGAGATTGTTTTGATTGCAGCTTATGAAAGGAGCAGGTTGGCTGGAGGAACATTTGTATTAAACTGCTTTAATTGTCCTCTGTAAGCCCTGGGTTTGGCTGCTCTGTGGAAGTAGATGAAGGTGGGAGAGAGCAAAGACAGGCTTAGCACTCAGTGCTTGTAGTGAGAAGAAACTGCTGGGCTTTGTAACTGCTGCATAAGCAGGGGCTGAGAGGGAACATTTGGGGCAGAGCTGGATGCATTCCCAACCTGCTGAAGCTGCACAGGCCGTGCTGGGGATAACCCCCGCAGGTTATGGTGCCATGAAGCTGGAGCTGCACTGATGGAGTTGTGTAAGTCCTATGGAAAGACTGGTTCCCATCAGATGCTGCTGGGTGTGAAGCCGGCTCGAGTGTGCCTGAAGCCCCATGTGATCGCTGGGACACAGGAGATGCCTCAAGCGGGTCGTGGGACCCATTCCCAGTAAAAGCGATGCTCGCTGTGTGCCGGGTGGGGCCGTGACTTGTCCCTTGGTCTCTGAAAAACAACCCGTTGGGCACCGAGCTGGGGTTGGAGACCTATGAAGCCGCTGGGCAGGGCTCGGGGCGGGATGCGGGGCCAGGCAGGAGGTTCTGTGCGAGGACAACCCTTATCTCCTCCCCGCTCCTGCCGTCGCTCCTCCCCGCCAGCAGGTGCCCCTCGGCCGCCGCCCGGACCCGCCGCCGCTTCCTCTTCCCGGGCACCAGGGGGGCACCGGGGCGGACCCAGCCGCATCCCTGCAGGTGGGTGCTCGGGGAAGAGCCGGGGGGCAGCGGGAACCTTCCCCCGGGAGCGGCCCCGCAACGCTGCGGGAACTGCTGTAAGGGAGCTGGAATGGGGTAGGGTGGGAGAACGGCGGCTGCTGGTCGCCGGGGACCGGCAACGACTGCTCCCGGTCGGGATGGAGGGAGCAGTGACATCCCTGAGGAGGATGCAGGGTGCTCGGGTCAGCTGTATCTGTGGTTTGGAGAAGGTTTTTTTAGGCTCATTTGTTTTTATTAGGCTCCTCCATCATCTCTTTTGTACAAATTTTTTTAAAAAGTGAAGAAAAAAATCAAGCAAATTAAAACCCCTTCAATTAATTAAAAACCCCCACCCAAAATAATGTGTTTTTAAAATATATGAGTAAATACATTCAAAATGTATTAAATATATGCATAATATGTACATATACACTATATTTGTAATTGTGATGTATACATATATTAAATTATCTCTATATAAAAACCAGTGCTTTGCTGCAGATGCCCTTCTAGCTATTAAGCTCTTTTGGAAAGAGCCAGAGTGGGTTTGGACCAGGTTTTCAGGCAGGCTGAATTGCTGCAGAGTCGGATTTCATTCATGGTCCTACTGGTGGTACAAATGATGATTTAATTATTGCTGGTTTTAAAGGATATTGCCCTTCCCAGTGTGCTTGGATAGGCATCATTGATGGGTGCAATAAATATTGTGTATGGGGATGAGCACTGTTGAGCTTTGATGTGCAATTGGAAGGTAGAATCATAGAATCTTAGATCGTTTTGGGTTGAAAGGGACCTCTGGAGACCATCCAGTCCAACCCCGCTGCTAGAGCAGGGTCACTTAGAACAGATTCCGCAGGAATACATTCAGGTGGGTTTGGGGTGTCTCCAGAGCAGGAGACTCCACAACCTCTCTGTGCAGCCTGAGCCAGGGCTCTGGTATCTCACTGGGAAAATGTTTTTTCTTGCGTTCATATTGAACCTTCTGGATTCCAGTTTGTGCCCAGTGCCCCTCGTCCTGTTGGTAGGCACCAGTGAGAAGAGCCTGGTCCCATCCTCCTGACACTCACCCTTTAGATATTTCTAAGCTTTGATCAGATACCCATAGTCTCCTCCTTTCTGTCCAGAGGATGGAAAAGTACTTTTGAGGTGTGGAAAACACCTGAAGATGTTTAAAAAGTCATTCCTCTTGCTTCTACCAGCCTCCTCCAGCTGGTCAATCCTTTTTGTTACATCAGAATTCTTCCTGCCCTATCTGCCCTGACTCTGAATGCAGCAGGACCTCAAGTACAAGAGATGTCAGTGGAGCTGCCTGGTCAGAGCAGTTAATTACATCCTCCTTTCATTTCCCCGTGTTCCCAAGGCCATTATCCCATAATGATTTTGTTTATGCAGCCTCCAAAGTCATTTCTGGTGATACTTGTAACAAGCCAAACAGGAAGTTTTGGCTTGACTCCTCATCACATGTGGTCCTTCTGGTGTTCCTCAGCCCTGGATGTGAATCCAGAGCAGTGGTCAGCAGGTACCAGATAGACCAGTGTCACTGGAAACTCACGTACTCCAGAGTATGACTCAACTTCTTTTGATGCACTTCCTCGAGTGCTCAGGAGTAATGAGACACATCTTGTATTCATAGACTCATTGAATGTTAGGGGCTGGAAGTGACCTCTAAAGATCATTTAGTCCAATTCCCCTGCCAGAGCAGGATCCCCTAGATCAGGTCACACAGGAACATCCAGGCTGGACTTTAACGTCTCCAGAGCAGGAGGCTCCACAACTTCTCTGTGCAGCCTGTGCCAGGGCTCTGTCACCCTTGCAGAAAAAAAGCTTCTCCTCGTGTTGAGGTAGAACTTCCCGTGCTCTAATTTAAACCCAGTATTTCTTGTCCTATTACTGGGCAGCACCAAGAAGAGACTGGCCCTGTCCTCTTGACCCCCACCCCTCAGATATTTACAGTAAGATCCTTCTCTTCTCCAGACTAAACAGCCCCAGCTCTCTCAGCCTTTCTTCATAGCAGAGAAGGCCGTTTTCATGGAAAGGTAGTAGGAAGAGGAACAAGATGTAGATACTAGAGTATCTCGGGAAGTCCAAACAGGCATAGGAAAAGGACTGGCTGGCAGCTTTGGAAGGTGGTGGGATGCTTTGTCCAGTCACTGTTAGCTGGGAGGGTGCTTCATTCTAATCTGGGCTTTGTCCTTGTGTGCTCATGAAGAAGCTTGAACTGTTTTTCTGAGGAGGACAAGGGGACTTTGTTCCTCGAATTTTCTTGGCAATGTGCTATTGCACGACACGATGAGCAGCGCAGATGGGGCAACCCAAGCAGGTGAGTCAAGTGCAGAGACATGGGAAGGGAACGAAACTGAAGGAGCAGGTGTAGCTCTGGATCAAAGCCTTATTGCTAGATGTGGTGCTCCTCAGCCTGTCCCTCAGGTGATGCAGATGAGCACCCAGCAGATCCTGTGTGGTAGAGACTGGTTGGGGAACCCTGCTGAGGTGCTTTTCCAAGACGGAATGTTTTCTGTTCGACCAGACTAGGTACTTGCTGCCTTACAGGGTCATTGTGTGCCTTCCCATAGCTGGGGTGGTGCTGGTAGGGATCTGTGTGCTTGTGGCTGCATGGTAAATATGCCCTAAGTCTCAAATTGATGCTTCTTTGATGTTGGTCTTTCCCCACAGGAACTGCAGTTCCTCTGCAGAAATAACCTGTCAGGAGCAAGCAACACCATCAGGAACCAGCACAGCACGCTCGGTGCTGGGATGGTTACTGGTGGAATACTGCACTGGGTTGTGCTAAGACCTTCTGATCCATTTTGTCTTTCCTTTCCTGTGACAGGATGCTGTTCCCCCTGCCTCTGCGGGTAGCCTGCAGTCTGCTTGCCTGGTTCTCTCTCTACTCTTGGTTCTGCCATCGCTACAAGCATCGGAATTATGAATGGAGCTGCAGGCTGGTCACCCTGACCCATGGCATCCTTGCTACCTGTCTCTCTGCTTACATTGGCTTCATTGATGGTCCCTGGCCTTTGAGTCACCCAGGTAAGTCAAGCAATTGTGATACTGAGTCCCCCAGTGGGTGATAGCACAAAGTAGGGTTCAACCACCTTGATTCCCAGCCCACTTGACAAATAATGACTGTAATGATCTGAGCTGCTCTATGAAGGAAAGTACTAGATAAACGGAGAGGCTGGAACTGTATTTTGCCAGTGTAATGGGCCTCCCTAGCTGCAGTCTGACAGGGATCACGTGTGGCCATTACATGTATGCAGCTGTTGGACTAACAAGTCCAGCACTATGACTTGTCCAATTTCTCTGTTTGAGCTATGATCAGTAAAAGCTGATACCAGCCTGCCAGTGCTGCAGGTGAACACCCCTGCCTTGCCTCAGCTCCTGCCTGATGTCTTCATGCCCTAAGGCTCTGTCTCCCGTCTTTCTGTTTCAGGATCACCAAACACAACTCTTCAGGTACATGGGCTGTGCCTTAGCTTGGGCTACTTCCTCTTCGACCTTTGTTGGTGCGTGTACTTCCAGACAGAGGGTGCCCTGATGCTGGCCCACCATCTGGTGAGCATCCTGGGCATTACGGCATCATTGGCGCTCGGGGAGTCAGCAGCTGAGGTCAATGCCGTCATCTTCGGCAGTGAGATCACCAACCCACTGCTGCAGGCCCGCTGGTTTCTGAAGGAGTTGGGCTGTTACCACAGTTTTACAGGCGATGTGGTGGATTTCTTCTTTGTGGTCCTCTTCACTGGGGTGAGGATTGGAGTGGGGGCCTGGCTGATGTACTGTGAGCTGGTGTCTCCCAAACCCCGGTGGTACATTAAGCTGGGAGGGGTCATCATGTACGCTGTCTCTTGGGTTTTCATGGTCAGCATCTGTCGCTTCGCTAGAAGGAAGAGCATGAAGAAGTACCATGCCTGGAGGAGTCGGAGGAGTGAGGAGTTATGCATGAAGACGAATGGACATGTGAAAACCCACTGAGTGGATGCTTAGTAAAGACTTTGAGTTTGCAGTCTGGCAAGAAGGGCATCATGCCTGAAATGCCATTGTCGGGAGAGGAGGCAACACACGTTAGTAATTATGGAGCCACATTTATCCCTGGCATAACTCCACCAAAATCCGTGTAGCTATGCCATGGATTCATTGGACCTGCAGTGTTTGGCCTGGCAGAGGCCAACCCTGTGTGCAAAGCATGTGCTAGGTGTTACAAGTGAAAGAAGGGCTGGTGTTACAGACTGAACATAACTAGTCTGGCAGTGTAGATGTAAATAGTAAAGTTAGTAGCTAATTCCTCCAGCTCTGATAGAATATTGAAAGAGAGGAGAAGATAACACTAGGTCTTCACATTCAGTGTCCAGACAGCTAGAGTGACTCGTCGTACTGTTAGGAAGAAGCATGTTCCAGTATTTCATCAGAGATGGGCTCTTCCACCCTCTTGTTATATGACCTTGGGCAAGTCATGTAACTCAATCTCAGTGCCTAATTTCCCCATCTGTGAATTGGGGGTGATGGAGTTGATCCATCTGTGTTATGCACTTTCAGATCTTTCTTCGAGAGGTGCTATATAATTGCTAAATGATGGTTGTTACCTGCACTTTGTTCACGGTCTCCGTGTTTCCTTTGGGAGAAATGGCAAGTGAGCTAGAGTGTGACTCTAGAGAGAACAGTATTTGAGGTAGGTGGTTGTTTCCTACCTTTGCTAACTCATTTTAATAACTTATTTAATAACATATTGATAACTTCTTTTTTCAGTAGTGTCCAGAAGCTCTGATGGGCACTGGCACCTTGCACTTCGGTCTTCCTGCTTGGATCTGGGTTGTTTATCAAAGTGAGTGTTTATAGGGTGAGAAAGACTTATTTTACAGCCTAATAATTGAAGAAGCAAGAGGCACAGAATCTGGCCTTTTTTAAGAAAGGGGAAAAACAGAACCTGACTGGGATCAAAACTAAGTGTTAACTGCTCTGGTCCTATTCGTATGGAAAACCTGTCGCCTGCTCGGCAGCCTCTGGTGTTTGTTTCACTGTGTGTTCTTAAGCCCTGTTCCTTTGTTGTTGTTGTTGTGATGATGATCATTTATTTTGAGCCTCAGCATCATCCTCCAGTGCAGCTCTGGTGCCAGTGCTGCTCTGAGCCTTGCCTGTTGCAGCCAAAGATCTGAAGAGCCTACAGCAGTTCAGGTCAGCAGAGCCAGCTGGTGGGTAAGCTGGTCCTGAAAAGGAATCTTGACTTAGCACAGTGATACAACTTGAGCCTTGAAAGGAGGTGAGGAGGGCTAGTTGGGACTTGCTGGTTCTTTCTCAGCTCTGCTCCTGCTGTTGGCCATGTTGAGGAGCCTTTTTGCCTCAGCTCACCCACTGTATTAAGTGGGTAGACTATTACCTACCTCATGGGTGTTCTTATTTGTTGACACTAAGCCACCTTTGATGACTACTCGGTGGTTCTATATCAGGCTGTGCTGTATAAAGGCAATGCTGTTGCTGTGAGGGAAGCTCTTCTCACCATGACCCATCATCGAGTATTTTGCAACCGGAACGTGGCACTTCCCAGCATCTGTGTCGCCTCCCAAAAGCAGGGATCCAGGGAGGTTTTGCAGTGGTGCTTACAAGTAAGAGTCAAAAAGAGTAAGTTAGACCCACATGCTCCTTGTTCAGATGGATCCCATGTCGAAGAAAGGATGTCTGGTGGGTTGTCCCAAGTAAGGATTGCAGTGAATACAGGACCAAGAGTTTTGCAGCCAGTCTAAACCAGGGAATAAGGGCTTTCAGCAGCAAGTCCTGAAGAAAGGCAGGTGAAGACAGCCCATTTGTTTCTCAGCGCAGCTGTTGATTTGCCCCCCAAGAAGAATTTCCTGAGCACTCCTGATGGTGTGGACTCTAACCTCTGCTGAGGGTTGGTGTGCAGCGTAATGCGTTAACATAGCCCTTCTGTGTGAGCTGTACAGCTCCAGTGAATCCGAGGGAATAAGGACGTCAGGCAGTGCCTGCAGGTATCTATCAAACACCTTGTGGGAAGATGTTTTGAAAGATAAGGCACTTAATGCCTGAGTGGGCTCTTTCTTTGAACTGGGGTGAAGCTTGATTGGGAGGAGTGCTGTGATCATTGTGGAGGCTTTAGAAGCTGAACAAGGGACCAGCAAACAAAAGAGTAATTAGGAAATGCTTAATGAGGTAGAGCTAGCAACTGTGTCTCAGAGCAAGGTCTCCTAGTCTGTCTAGTGGGCTCCAGCATAGAATCACAGATCCAGAAGAAGTAGAACTTTCAAGCTGTGGAGCACATGGTGGGACCTGTCCTCAGGCTAGTTCCTAGTGGCTAGAGCAAACTGTTAAAGGAAAATGCAGAACTAATGTGAAATAATAACTTGTGTCTGAATTACTGTGTAATAGCAACTAATGTTCCACCAGTGAATGGTGTAGATGCTTTGTATTATATTTTATAAAATAAAGATTATTTAATTATACAAGGAATTTGTTTTCTGTCTTTGGATGGAGTTGTTTTGCTGTGTATTGCTGGATGAGCCCGGTGTACAGGAGCCAAGTGATGGTCAGCGTGTGCTTTTTAGGGGCTGAGCCAACCACCTGTGTAGCTGTCACTGTTACTACTACCTAAACAGACTTGGGAAAGACCTGTAGTGTTGTGTTGGTACAGAGTAACTGCTCTGCCTGCCTTGTCACAGTGTTTTCCTAGAGATCCAGTGTGCCAAAAGCCTGCTTTCTATAAATAGTTAAGCCTATTTAGTTGTTTGGATGTAACCCTTAAATCTGCCTCAGAATCCTCCAGCACCGGGCAGCAGCTCTGTAGTGTTGAATGTTTTAGAGATCTTGGGTCTGCTTGCAATCCAGAAGCAGCCCAGCTGCATGATGGAGGGGTCTTGGGGACCACAGTAATTTATTCTAGGAGTTTGTTTAACCTCTGAGGTAGTGCAGGAGCTGAGAACAAGGTACAGCAGCATTCTGAAGCTTTGCTTTGGAGCTGCAGGCATCTTCCAAGTTTCGTATCTTCAAGAACACCACACCAGATCTACCCTTAAGTCAATGGGGAAAAGTGTTTTGACTGTAAAGAGTGAAATTTGTCCCCCTACCCCAAATTAACTTCATGTTTTATCTGCCCATTATTTCTTTTAAAGCCATTACTTCCCTGCTGGCCTGCCTTTTGCTTCCACTGCTGGCCCTGCAGAAGAGCTGTAGAAAAATAGCCGACTCTTTCAGTCAATCCTCTGCCCTGTTTCTCTAGCTGAACTTCTTTGTGTTTGAAGACTTTGCAATTTTCCGATATTCAAGCCTTTATTCCTTTGCACTTACGTAAAAGCATTGAAGTGCTCGGAGTCTGCTATTAGACCAATACCAGGGCTGCAGGCAGAGCTTCCTAGAGGAAATAAAGATGAAACTTCTAAGCTTCATGGAAGTGGTTGGTACATTCCAGATACTTGCAGGATTTGTATAGCGTGGCTGGAAGTCAAATTATATGTCTGCTGCCATTTGCAAAGAAATCCCATCTCAGAAGTGGAGAGAGAATCAGCCAGCATTAGCTGTGTGTTGCATAAGCAGTTTCTGAGCAAGGAACAAAGCTTTCTCTGGTGATACCAATAGACCATCACTGCTCTCTCTTTCCAAGTCAGCCTCAATATGTGCTCTGCTAACTGTATAAGAGAAGGTGTTACCTTTTGCTGGCTTTGTCCTCTTTCCCTCAAGCACCAAGGGGGAGTTTGCCAGCTGAAGTAATTTTCAACATAAGGAATCTTTAGAAAATTACTTCAGGAAGGAAAGGAACAGATGAAAAAGCTTTTTCAAAGGCAGAATGGTTGACGTGAGTTCATTTCATATGGGAAGGAGAACGGGTTGGTGGTTAAGACAACAGAACATTAGGGATTGGAAGGGACCTTAAAAGATCATCCAGTCCAATCCCCCTGCCAAAGTAGGATCTCCTAGATCCAGTTGCACAGGAACATGGCCAGGTGGGTTTTAAACGTCTCCAGAGAAGGAGACTGCACAACACCCCTGGGCAGCCCCTTCCAGTGCTCTGTCACCCTCACTGGGCAGAAGTTCCTTCTCAGATTGATGCGGAACCTCCTCTGTTCCAGCTCACACCCATTGCCCCTTGTCCTATCATTTGGTGTCACTAAGCACAGCCTGGCTCCATCCTCCTGACACCTGCCCTTTCCATGTTTATAACCATTAATAGGGTCACCCCTCAGTCTCCTTTTTTCCAAGCTCAAGAGACTCAGTCCCCTCAGCCTTTCCTCATCAGGGTGATGGGCGACTCCCTTTATCATCTTTGTGGCTCTGCTCAGTGTAGCTGATAATCCTCAAATGTGATGAGAAATGATGTTATTCTCCAGCTCTTTAGACTTTCCCTACTAACAAACATGTCTTTTCTTTTTTTTTTTTTAATCCTCTCTCCTTTCAGAGGACATCGATTCCAGCAGAGAGCAGGAAGGAAAGTCATGACAACGTGCAACAGCCTTGTCTGTTCTCGCAAAGGTTGCTGGTTTAATTATGCTGATATGGAAAGAGAGCTTAAGTGCTATAAAAATTCTCACTGCGATGTGGATTATCTAGGTTTAGGAACTGTAATAAGCTGTCACAGTAGATGCTCTGATAGATTAGGCTATGTATGTCTCAACAAAGTATTGCCTATGTGTCCAAGTGACTTAAAAGCAGATATTAGCCCTTGTTAAATGCATTTCCAGGGGACTGGATGCAGAACAAGCTGCCTGTCTGCAGCAGCAAATCATGTGCCTATTTTAAGGTAGGAAGCCTGTCCAGGACAAGAAGGACAAAAATGCTTTGAAATTGTATAGCACTGTGAGGCACAGCACAAATTCATGGGTTTGGGTTTGTTTTCAGATTAGAGTTGCATCCAGCCATCTGTTTGTGGCCACTGGATCAGTGGTATCCGATTGGGAAGCAGGTTCCATCCCTGGCACAGGGAAGCTGGTTAACAACAGCCCAAGGCCAGGCTGGAAAAGGCGGCGGTTGGGCAAGCAGATAGATGTGTGTCTGGGTTTGATTTAGGGGAATGTGACTACCTCGTGCTCTCCCAAAAGCAGAATCTCCACCAGTAATGAAATCTTACAGATAGTCTCAGCTGGCTCTGAAGAATCTCATGCCAGAGCAGTTCCTCTGGATCAAAGGAAGCTGAACTAAGCAGCAGCCGTTAGTGCTTAGGTGAGTTTGCCTGGATGGAATTGCAGGGCACTACAGACTATCAGTGAGGCAGGATGGTGTAAGTTCTGCAAAGCTTGAGAGCAGGGCCAGGCTTACCCCAGTCCTGACATAAGGTCAAGGGCCCGTCCATTCTCCAGGAGTCACAAATTCCAATGAGCATTTGGGGATGAGCTGATTCCTCTGTCAGCCTTCCCTCTCCGGCTGTGCAACGTGTAGAGGTTAGCTGTTGCCTTTGAAAAGCAACTCCTTTTCTTTCTGGAGCTGCAATTTATAGTCGGTTTAAATAATACTCCCAAACACTGGCACATTCTACCACTGCTTTTAAATTGATTACTTGTGAGTAGCAAAAGTTAAAAGACATTTTGTCTATTCAATTTTTATGATGCAGCTAAGTGAAACTCAGTTAACAGCCCGTCGTGCCTGATTTACACCACTCAATTTTACAAAGCTATTACTCTTTACTTGGGGTCTGCAGCAGATCCATTGCACGCACAGTGAAGTTGCTCTAGTGGCTGGTTATCCTGTCTGAGATGTGAAGGGAAATGTTCCTGAAAGAAAAAATTGTTACATTTGCTGTTTGTTCATACTCAAAATCTGAGGTGGACCAGCAATCAGTGGGATAAATCTGGCACAAATGTGTTTAAAAAACAAGTGTGATCTTTCACTAATTTCCCACCTTCACTTATGCTGAGTCCATAGTGGTGCAGACCCTGGGGTGGGTTTAGGAGGGCAGCACCCCAAAACTCTGCTGTCTGTTATCACTCTCAGATGCTCTACTAGGGCATATAGTGATAGGATAATAAGGAGGATGATTTCAAACTAATATAGAGGATATTTAGATTAGGTTTTAGGAAGAAATCCCTCCCTGTGAGGGTGCTGAGGCCCTGGAACAGGTTGCCCAAGGAGGTTGTGGCTGCTCCATCCCTGGAAGTGTTCAAGGCCAGGTTGGATGGGGCTCTGGGCAACCTGGTCTGGTAAGAGGTGTCGCTGCCCATGGCACAGGGCTGGGACTGGATGAGCTCTGAACTCCCTTCCAACCCAAAACACTCCGTGATTTTATGACTCCATGCTTGTTTCCAAGAGCTGCCAGTGGGGAGAGTTTCAGAAGAGAGGTGCCAGGCGAGGCTTTGCCAGCAGATGGCAACAGCTCCTTTTTGAGCTTGGGACGAGAGGCTGGAAATGTGGGGCGGCTGCGAAAGCCGGCTCAGTGACATCTTTACTCTATAAGCCTTCCCCTTCCAGGAATCCCGAATAAGGCACTTCCGAGGGTCTATCCTTTCTGTGCCATCCTTTAAGGCAAAGTAAGAAGTGCTTCAGAGGAGTCAGACTTCTTTCCTTCAGCGTCCTCCTGACTTGAAGTGCTTGCCTCTGCTCTGCTCTGGACTGTAAAAAAATAGACCGTGGGGTCATCGGTGCTTTGCCTGGAGACAGAGAGCAGAGAGGTTAATAAGCAGTTTCCACTTCTAGCATGTCTGTCTGTGTGGTGATACGATCTGTAAATTCAGGCTAAGTGACAACTTTAGAGCTACCCCCCTCCCCCCCCCAAAAAATCTATTTTAATTGGTATTGCACAGTGTAATTGCTTATTGATTTCATCCCCAACCCCCTCCTCGCCCCTGGATTTCACACCGTAAAACTGCCCAGGCAGCAGAAGGATGGTAGAGGGGCAGCTATATTAACGTCAGGACATGCACAGCTCCCACCACAAACATCAGCACTTTCAGAACAGAGAAGCAGTTATGGTTTCAGAGTCTCTTTTTGAATTGGTTTATTAGTGCTTTTCTCTTTTTAATTGCGGCATCGAACATCGCAATGTGAAGGCAGCCCATTAGGAGCAAGAGTTAATCTACTGAACCCTGTGGTATAAGGGTTTTTATGCTTCCTTTTTGTCACCGGGGTAGGTTTGTGTAGTTGTTTCTTTTGACAGCACTGAGTATATCTTCAGCAAACATTAATTACTCACTCCACCAAATTTTACACCCAGTTATTGCAGCAGACAGTGAGTTTCCTTCTTGCTCAGGTATTCCTTTTCCTTAGGATTTCCTCCAGCTAATTGTTATCAGCATTACGTTGACAGCCCAATAAAATAGAATTAAAGTAATAAAAACCAAACAGCATCGAGGCCTGATATGCAAATGCCTGCCATGAAAAAAATAGAGGTCTCCCAGGAGCCCTTCTCTCTGAAAGAAAAGTACTGGATGTTCCCGGAGTTAAAGCAGGGAGGGATTTATTGCTGAGAAGATGCAACAGAGATAGATAAGAAATAGATTGAAGTATTCCATCCTGACCGGTGCACTGCATCCAGCTGCAGGAGGACAGGCAGTCAGGGCTGCATGACTTACACACCCCTCTTTTTCTTCTTTGTCCCCCCAAGCCTCTTATCTTCCTCAAAAGGAAACCAAAAGAGGAAGTGTAAATGTCCTGCATATACATGCCGAGTCTCATGTAGAAAATTATTTCATCCCACGCTTCCCCTCTTTGCCCTCAGCTTCTTCAAAACAACAAATTCTTCAGACTATCAAAGAGTCTCCTGGCTTCCTGACTCCTGCTCGCTTCGCTCCGGGGAGGAAGGAGCTGTCTGGTGTAGAGCAGAGGGTCCTCCATACAGCTTCAAGTGAGGAATTGTCTGTACAATGATGGACCTGCTCCTGGTTTTCCAGACACCTGTTTTCTAGGCTGCTTCCATGTCCAGCGTCCTGGCTTTGAAGAAGTAAACCAAGGTAAGATTAATGAAAGGGAAGAAGGGTGGTGTCCTACATGAGTGAGATGAGCTAACGAGTTTATTTAGGTCTCTTAGCGTTTCATAGGAAAGACTGATGTTCCTGTGCACCTTGCCTGGTGTTAATGACCCCCTCCCTGCCAACAGAGCCATCCTGCTTCCCATTCCAAGCTCTTTCATTCCCAGCAACATGAGGCTCAAGCAGCATGCAGGGTTCCTGATGTTACTGCTGGGTGTTTGGGAAGAGGAGTGCCTGGAAGGAATCTTATTTATCCCCTTGCATTGGCAATGAGGTCTTGGGATTAGCTAATGTACCTGGAACTCTGCTTCTGGTCTGTTCCATGGAACGTGTTTGCTTCATGCTCATGTGTTACCGGGAACAGGCACTGCCCAAATGCATGTGGGGTTGAGACAGGCACTTCTCCCTAAAGCTGTGTTGGATGGAGCATGAACACAGGGGATCAGCAAAGATGAGATTGTGCCAAGAGCTGTGATTAAGAGGGGTAAATCCACGTGTTTGGATGTCCAAATATCCTGTATTTCATAGGTAAGGTGGAACACAGTCCATTGGTTGCTTTTTAGTGTTGGGAAGAGGGTTTTTTACATTCAGGAAAGCAGGAACAGGCCCTGGGCCACAGTGGAAGGCAGGAGGATGTACAGGGAGGGACCAGGATCATGTGTGCTTCTGGTTTCTGATTTTTGTTGACTCTTCACCTGTCAGAAGAAAAACCCCATAGACTCATGGGGTTGGAAGGGACCTCCAGAGGTCATCTAGTCCAATGCCCCTACAACAAGCAGGGCCATCTCTAACCGGACCAGATTGCCCAAAGCCTCAGCCAGCCTGATTCAAATCCTAATGAAACGTTGTGGAAACACAAGATAGGATATGCAGTTATGAAAGGTCTGGGAGTGCAGAGCGTGACTGGTGACCATCCAGAGCTCCACAGCTCCTGGCACCTTCCTATTCGCATTTTTACTATTTTGGTCTGCTGCTCATGTTCTGTCTGCTCCCAGTGCCCTCGCTGTCATATTTTCCACAGCAGATGGAGGCCCGGGTGCTCCCTGCCCCTGAGAGTGGGGGACAGTACAGGGCACAGAAGCAACTGGGAATGGAGAAGGGAAACCTCTGTGATGGGAGAAGAAGGAAACACCCGGCTGGCCTGGAAAAGGCCGAGACTGCCCCAGCTGAGCCCGGGGAAGGGGTCCCGGGGTGGGGAGAACGTATTAGTTACGAGAAGTCTCATCTCGGAGGAAGGGGCTGAGCCCAGCGCTGGGCTGCGCCAAACCCCCTTCTCGGCCCCGTCCTGCGCCGAGAGGGGAACCGAGAAACTGCCCCCACCCCACCACGAACCGGGAAGAGAGAAAGAGGAGGAAGAAGAGGAAGAGAAGGCGGGGCGACTCCGCCCGCCGGCGGAAGGATACAGCAGGAGGGGCGGGGGCCGTGTGAGGCGGCACGAAGGTACCGGCCCCGGGAGCGCGGAGGCGGCTCGGCTCGGCGCAGCGCAGGCTCCGCCTCATAGCAGCGGCAGCGGGGCCGGAACCAGGCCGGGAGAAACTCGCTGCGGGACTCTGCCTAGAACCGGGCCGGCTGCAGCGGTGAAGCGGCCTGAGCCCGCCCGCAACCTCCCCCACAGGCCGCTACCTCGGGACGAAGCGGGACAGGCTGAGCGGCGGGGAATGGACCTGCGGGCCTAAGGGCGGCGGAGCAGAGCGCGGGGCGGGGGGGCGACGTGATCCCGCCCTTCCCGACCCCCCTGCAGAGAGCCGGGGGCGGGGG
>JAOXOE010000856.1:4619966-4631052 GCA_028565055.1 Phoeniculus purpureus | reverse complement strand
AGGTACCGGAGCCGGAGGAGGCCGCCCTGACAGCGGGGGGCGGGGCGGGAGGGGAGGCGGCCTGGGCCCGGAGCGGGGGCCTGGTTGGGGGTCGCGGGGTGAGAAGCGAGGGAGGGGGCAGTGAGGCCTGTTGGGGCTGGTGCTGCCGGCGGGGGCTGCGGCGCCCGCAGGGAGCCCGGGCTGAGGGCAGGGGAGCGAGTGGGGGGGTCGGTGCGGGCCATGGGCCCCTCGGGGCTGAGGGAGCTGCGAGGGGAACAGCGAGGGTTGTGTTTTTGTGTTGTTTTGTTTTGTTGGAGTTTTTTCTCGAACATCCCCCACGCCCCACTTCCGTGCTCTGGATACTCTGGGTGACTGCAAGAAGGATTTTTTTTTTTTTTGGTGGGGTTTTTTTTTTCAGGTTGTTTTTTAATTTCTACTTTTTTTAATTATTTTTTTTTCTTGCCCTTGAACTGAATTTACCCTCCGTGCATACCACCCCTCCACCCCTTCCCCCCCGGCCTCTTCCTCTGGAGCAAGGCTGGATCCTGAACCATCGGTGCATGTTGGGGAGGGGGCAAAACCTCGATAATAACCCTGCAATCCATAGTAAAATGTAAATTGGATAGTACGACTTCTTGCCAAAGGCTCCAATGAGTGGCACACAGTCCACAATCACGGACAGGTCAGTATCAAACGATATTTCTACTTTTTATTATGTCTTTTACCTTCTTTTCTGAAGTTTAGGGTCTTCCCCAGGCTCGTGTTTAGTTCGCGTTGTGACTTCAGTGACAGCTCGGGAGATGGGATTGGAAGAACAGGATTCAATCCGAGTTTCTGGGAATTGGGATGTACCTGGGGCGATTGACTGTCAAGACAACTGGGTTCACTTTGGAAGTGGAGTATTTCAAGTCCAACTGCTTTCAGGCCTGCCAGGCTGACTTTGTAAGAGCTAGGAATTGTAACTCAGCTTCCAAGACTGGTTGGTGCTGGGAGGAAAAGCAAAAGCAACTCTTTAGGCAAGAACTTAAAGCAGGAAAGGTGACAGGAGCTTAGGATGCAGCTTGAATCCAAACTCAGAAACCATGTAGAAGAATCACTTGCTTCTCCCTAGGTCAAACGTTGTAGCCTTCTACAGAGAGGTCACTTCAGGTGAGGGCAGGAGGGGCAGCTGATGAACAGGAATGTCTGCTGGTGGCTACACGACCTTAACAGGAATCTCGTCCTTGCTTTAGATACCTGCTCAGGCCTTGTCTGCATTGGCATTTCAGTAGCAGTCTATGGTTCTGGGGTGCTTCAGAGAGAGGGAAAAACTTATTTTCTATGATGAGGATAAAAGTTAAGTAGAAAACTTGTGGTTTTGAGACACAAGTGTCAAATATGTGTCTCCAGGTTTTTGTGACGAGAGGAAAAGATGCTTTTTTGATACTTAAACTGAACTTAAACTGAAAAACCTTTTTATTATCTGTATTTTTATATTCTCCTGTCTTGTGCTGAGTTGGTGGTTAAGATGTGAATGTGTGTGAGCAAGGCCTTGCTGCTTGGGCCTTTCATGCCTGAGCAGTTCTGGTACAAGAGTAAAGCCAGGCCTGGGACAGAGTGATGATGCTTTTGGGTGCCTGAGATCACCATTTAAACTCCAGATGTGGGTGAGAAAAAGAAGTAGTGTATTTCTCGCGTATACTCTGGCTGTTCTATGGCTCTGCAGGTCTCAGAGCAGTATGAATGGGCTCTGGGACAGCTCAAAATCCTACCTGGTTTGTGTTTATGACTGTTCATAGAGGACTAAGTCTTTGAAATGGATTGTATAGTGTGTTTGTGCTTGGAGAATTGGTGAAAAAACTGTTAAACTTTTGCAGGAGATGTTGTTGAACTGCAGAACTTTTTTGGTCTACCTCCTTTTAAAAGAAGGTAGTGTTTGAGTGGCTTTGTCAGGTTTTTGTCACGTACTCCAGAGCTTTTATCTTAGGACAGGTTGCAAGATGTCTAAAAGAATGATGGGCTTTTCATACCAAGAAGCACTTGGGTGATGCCACGGAAGAAAAAGAATGAGGATAGGGAATTTAATTTGCTTGTTAGTAAACCAGAATACTTTCCATTATTGAATTGTAACAGCCAAATTGAGATGTAGTGGAGACAGAGTCTCATTTTCTCTTGTGCTGCAGTCAGTCATGTCAAAAGGATGTTTGTGTTTGGTACTCTGTTATGGTTTTGGTTTAAAAGTACCTTTTGGTGTTGGGTACGGTGCCATCTCCATATCCCTGGCAGGTCAGAGCTTTTTGGTGGCAGGGCTGTGTGATGGTTGGGGACACTGGGAAGCAAGGTCTGGCCTTCCACTACCTCTCACCTGAAGGAGCTCTAGGGGTGCAGAGGGAATTTAGTCATCATGGCCCATTTGTTCCCTGGTTGAACCTCTCGGCAGAGCTCCGGATGTGGTGGTGGTGCATGTTCTCATCACTTCGATGTCTGCTTACTTGTGTCTGGAGCAAGGCCACTCCTTTTTATCTGCAGCATTGTGCAGAATCTGGAGGGTGGGGTTTTTAGTCGCTCTTGGTTGAGCAGTCTGTTGGTGGAAAAACTCAGTCTCCTGTGGGGCCTAGGAAGCCTCTGTGTTGCCTCTTTATATCTGGCTCTTAGGCTAGGAATGTAAAGCAGGTGCAATCTAAAGAAACTCAGTGCTTCCAGTGTCACTAGATCTATCCAGTGTGAATCATATGACACACTTGATTCTCTCCATATTTATCAGTGACCTTCCTTGGTGGAATTGAGTTGAGAACTGCCTTAAAAGAGAAAACTCTGCCTTGTATCTGTGCCAGCTGGTGCTGTGAATTATAACAGGGGAGCCCAGGCCTACATTTCTCTCCATGTTAGCTTTACATATTTGCATTTTCTGTGTATGTAGCTACTTAAATCCCTCGAAATCCCCACATATTGTATCCTTCAGTTCAAGGTGGTGATTGTACCCTGTGTCTCGATAGCTGCCTGATGTTTCTGTGGTCCAGATTGCGCTTGTCCCATGTTTTTGGCATTTCAGGTCTCCTCTGTCCTTGTCAGTGATGTCATGGATGGCACTAAAGTGGATGTAAATTGGAAGGAAACTGTGAATGGATGCTTCTAGTGCTGTTGAGTAGCCCTTATGATAAATGATGTTTTCGTTAACCCCTCTCCTTTATGCAGCCAGGGGGTGTTTTGGAGAAAGATGGAAAAGTCACAGCAGATAGAGATTGTCTTGTAGTGTGGAACTTGAGATTTAGAAATGTGTGAGCAAAAAGTGGTCCAGGATAGCCACAGTCCCACATGTGGCTCCTGATGGGATGAGAGGGGCAGAACTTCAAGCACTGCCATTTACTTCCCTTCCTTTCTTTCTTTCAGGATGTTCTGTTATTTTGTCAGCTGCTGCTTCTCATCATCATGTTGCCCACCAGACCATATCAAACAATTCATCTTCAGCTTTATTGCTCTGCCACTTGATGTTTGTAAACATTTACACCTTCTTAATTTAATCCTCTCCTAGCTATGCTGTATTTGTTTGGAGGCCTCTGAAGGTGGCATTTATCTTGCTTAACTTAATAAGTCTTTGAGGTAGACATCTCTTATCTGAGCTGTTTGTCTAGATCGCCTTTATAGTTAGTGGAAGAAAACAGACACATGGAGGGGACTTTTCCTTATCCTGAAGTAGGCATCTGAAATTGGTCAGGTGAATGGCACAACACCTGCTCGGCTCTGTATAGCTTGGGATTTAGGTGAGCTATGCCAGCTCTTCTAGCATGAAAACTTGTGGGTTTGTTCTTTAAGTCCCATCAAGTAACTAGTGCTAGGTTGGATTCTTGTTGCTGGGTGCAGTTCTGGGCTGTCGGTGTGAGGGGTTTGGGTTGGACTGCAGGGGCCAGCTAAGGCCAGCTCTGGGACCTCACCTTGGGTGTGGGACGGCTGAGTGGGAGATGTTAGAGGAGATGTTTTCCTGTTGCTCTGTGAGACTGGACGCACTGGCTGCCTTCAGAACTGTTCTGGCCCAGGCACACTCAGGCTGGCCTGAGCTCTGGGCGTTGCTGTGCTGTGCCGTTTGTGGCAGGCGACACATGGCTGAGCAAGATAAGGGCTTTATTCTTTGCAAGGACATACTGAGGCTGGGATGAAATTCAGCCAGTTGCAGGCTCTGGTTGGCCACTAAAGGATGATCAGAACTCTGCTGTATCCTGTTATGACACTAAGGAAACATTTGTATGCGATTAATTTTTATTCTTTACTTTTTTTTTTGTCTTGTAGTTAACTGTCTCCTTCTTCCTGTAGCCATTCCAGACATGCTGCAGGGTTGAGCAACGGCACAGCCACGGAACTTGCTTTATGTTTCTCTCTGTTTATTAAAGCACAATAAAAGAACAGGGGCTCTCGCTGCTTTTACAGGGTCTTGTTGAGGAACTGATAACTCTCCTATACAGTTGCTTGCAAATGAGTTTTATTTATAACAGTGCTGTAGTTTCTGTTGCTATGATTGGAAAATAGGAGAGGTAGAATTTACACGTAATTACCCTTGAGAGGTTTTAATTGCTGATTTGCTCCTGACTTGGTACTAAAATAGACCGTAATTGTTTCTTATCTGCTTGGATACACTTTCTCTGTCTTTGGCTATTTGTGAGTCCCTGGAGTAACTGGGACTTGTTTAACGGAGAGGGGGGGAAAAGATTTGATTTTCTATCAGCAGGGTAAAGAACTTCATAGGAAGTCACAGCTTAGTGTTGTTGAGTAGCTAAATGTTATTATCATGCATTTATTTAATTAGTACCCTTTGTAAGATCTAATATTTATAGAAACAGAGTCTGTTTCTTTGGACTAATAAGTGTAGCAGTCATCAAGGCAAATCTTGTGCTTTCCATCCTTTTTGCCTTTACTGTGTTTGCAAATCAGTTGTTGACACAGTCTGTGCATAAATTCGTTTTCAGTCTTGTTTTTATTGAAGCTGTCAGAAGAGAGGGCTGTCTGTGATGCTGCTGTTGGCCAGGAAGCAGATGCTTCGAGTTCATGTTGCATAGTTTATTAGGGTTTTTACTGGAGACAGAAGTAGAGGTGAGCTTGATTTTCTAGTTTTGAATAGAGCTGTGGGCGTTGTGATTATTTGGGTGGAGGCAGGAATGATATTCTCCTTGTGCACAGAACTCCTGTTACGGCATTTATTAAAGTTTCAAATGCATAGATTAGGGATAGTTCTGGGCTGTAAGCTGCTGCAGCTCAAGAGTGTAAAAATCTTGTCTGGATTGACGGAAATACAAGTGATCTCATGAAAAGTCTGGAGAAATGTTCCTGCTGAGGGCCTGGACCAGGTTGCCCGGTTTGGTTGTGGCTGCTCCATCCCTGGAAGTGTTCAAGGCCAGGTTGGATGGGGCTCTGGGCAACCTGGTCTGGTGAGAGATGTTGCCTGTCGCAGGGGGTTGAGGCTGGGTGATTTCTGAGGTCACTTCCAACTCAGACCCTTCAGTGATTGTATGAAATGACCTGCTAATAACCCTAAGGTACCGTTCCTGACAGAGATATCCATGGGGGCCAAGCTAAATGTGATACAAAAACCCTGGCAAGATGGAGGGGACCTCTTTGAGTGCAGTTAGCGCGTTGACATGACAAATAACTGTCATGTATGGTTCTGCTTACTCTACCCCCACCACTTTCTTCTTGTTTGCACATTGGAGTGGTTTAAGATCACTGTTCTGGTTTGTTAATGGCTGCTGGTGTCCTATTAAGAGATACCCGAGAAGAAATGTGCATCTCAGCCTTGGAGCAAGAGTTGCTGAGGTCACTGGTGAGCTGAGTTGGGGGTTCATTCATGATCTCAGACCAGTGTTTATGAAACTGACTTACGCACTGATGAGCACAAGAGTTTCCTGGTCATTTGAGGCTGGAATTGACCTCAGTTGTCTGAGCTGAGAAGCCAGGTAGACTTCTGTTTGCTCTCAGAGTTTTTGTGTATCGTACTGTAAAAATAGTGATGTAGGCTCTGCACGGAATTTGGCAGTCCATCTGAAGGCAGCATAGAGCATTCATGTATTTGCCTGGGGAAAGTGATGCAGACACCTGTACCAGTTATTTTACATATTTCATGGCTATAGCCTGAGATCTTTTGATTGTTTCAAGAAGGGGGGGGTCTCTTAGTGAGGTTGTGCCTTAAGCGTTTTGTCTGAGTCCTGTTTGATGTGTGGCCTCGGTGCCTGCTTCTGATTCCCTGCCTTCCCAAGCAGCTTCGGACTCTAATCAGCAGGATTTTTGACATTAAGTACTTTTCCCCCATTTCCTCACAGTGTCTGGGTAGCCTCACTTTATTCTCTTGGTTACAACCATCATCCCCCAATGCTGTGACTTACGCAGACCGTTTCAAAGGGGAGCAGTGTTTGCCTTGGTCTGCAGACTGAATTCTTCACTTAAACCTCTTGGTGGTCCTTCTGGGTCACTGGGGAAGTACTTTGGCCCTGCTGCTTGAAAGATAAGCTTAGGCTCTTGCTTTCAGGGCTTTGTCTTCCAGGTTTCTCATTGAATGTCTCTTCCTTACCTCTGAAAATCAGCAGTAGGACACTTATTAATGAATCTCATTTGTACTGTCCTTGAGTTTTAGGCTGGATGATCTGCGATGCTTCTTGTAGCATTCCTAAGGCTCCGCAAATACTTCTCTGCCTAAGCACGCTCTCTTCTTTCACTCCAGTCCTGATATTTTATCTGCTTTGAGATAATTAGATCTTTCTTGTGTAGGAGATGTCAATAGCATTAAGAGAATACAAACTCAAATGCAGGCTTTCTGGTAGGCACTGATTTGTTTTCTTCTGTGACCCTCTTCTGGATAATTATTAGCTTTAAAGAATACAAGTGTTAGTTCATGTCTCAGCTTGATTAAACTAAGGGTCAGGAGCCTGGATGTAGATAATTTCCTAACATCAGAGGAGAGGGCTTAAAATAGGGACAGGGTAGGCAGTAGTAGAGTAGTTAGCAAAATGAAAAGGGATGTAAAACATGCAGTGTTTGACTTCAGAATGTCCAAGGGATGAAATACAAGGCAGGATACATACAAAAAGAGGAACAGCACACTCAGAAAAAAGACAGGAAGAAGAGAGGTTTACTCATTTTTCTTTTACAAGAAAACATTTAAAAACAAATACATTAAAAATGACAGGAAAAAGCAGCATCCTTACCGTCTCAAAATGTAAGCATTAGGTATAAATAGTAAAAACAAAACAAACAGTGTTCAGACTGTGACAGTCACCAGTCATCTACCAAACATCATTTATGTTTTGTTATTGCTCTACATCCTTTCCATGAGTATTTTCAGTACCATGTCTGTTTGTCTTCTAAGACTAGCAAGCAGGAACCCTTTCTTGCATGGTCTCACCATTTAGTCAAGTCTGATGGTAAATAAGAAGTGTTGCTGCTCACATTTGTTGGCAAACGATTAGGTATTATCTGTGTGGGGCTATTTTAAGCTTTGTTTTGACAACACTGAAACTTCTGAGCTCTGTGATGTTGGTTGGAGGAAGGTACTTCATGGAATTGTTCTGGCACTGGAAAAGCACATGAACAATGTCTGTGCTGATGCTAAATACCTGAGCTGGAGAAGATCCCAAGGCATAGCACATGTGTTCCCATGCTTGAATTCATTTGGTTGTAATCTGTCATATTAGTACCTTGGATGCTGTCAGATCACCTGCTGGAGATGGACAGTGTCCTTTGTGTGGACATTGAATCACAGAATCCCAGAGTGATTGAGGCTGGAAAAGCCCTCTGAGGTCGCCCAGCCCGGGTCCTAACACCACCTCCATCAGCCAGACTAGGGCACTAAGGGCCACAGGGCTGTCCTTCAACACTTCCAGGGATGCGGACTCTGCCACTGCCCTGGGGAGTCCATTCCATGAGGAAGGGCTTCCTAACATCCAACCTAACCCTTCCCTGGCAGCTTCAGGCCCTGCCCTCTCATCCTGTTGCTAGCTGCCTGTGAGAGGAACCTGACCCCCCCCTGACTGTAACCTCTCTTCAGGTGGTTGTAGAGAGGGAGAAAGGCATCCCTGAGTCTCCGCCAGGCTAACACCTTCAGCTTCATCAGCCTCTCCTCATAAGACTTTCCCTTTATTCTGGCCCTTGGGTCTCTGTTCTTTAAGGGTTTAGAAAACATAAACCTTTTATGAAATATCAGGGAACAGGGCTGTGTGAAAGATGAGCTGAACTGCGTGAATTGAAAAAAGGGGCTTATTGTGGTGATTATTAAAAAGTTGCAGTGATGCTGCTAAAACCCTAAGGGAGAATCCCCAGGTTATGGGAGTTCTTGGTTTTTCTCAGTTGGCACAAGAAATGTGTATGGAGGGATAAGACTTGAACTGGTTTCCATCTGCTCCTGAGGCCCTGAACAGTGTATTGGAAGTCTTCAGAAATATTGGTGGAAATCCTTAATTTTGTGTGAGTGCTGTTCTTCCTTGAAACTCTGAGCAGTTTATGTGAGAAGTTTATTCTTGTTTATGTGAGAAGCTGATCTTGACTTTATTTACAGACTCTGACTCCTTGTCTGTGGTGTCTCAGGCAACCATTTTACCAAGGTGAACCAGTAACCCGTGAAGAGTTTGATAACTCTCTTATGTTGTCCTGAGTGAGCTGTAGTGCTGGAAGGGGGTTCGAAATTTTAACCACGACCTGAGTTGACCTGAACAAGCTTTTTCCAGTGTGAAGAAGACCCGTGTATTTAATAAAACACTGGAGTGATCTGAGACAGCTACAGGATTCTGAGTCCACCACTCCCATAAACATACAAGCTCCAACCTGCAGGCTTAGCTAAAGTATCTGATGGCTGCTTGAAAGTCTTTTTACTCTGTTATGATAGTGGCTGTTAGTGTAGCTTATTGGCAGCACATCAGACAAGGCGTATCCTCTGAGTACTCCTGTGGCACCACTGCTTTGCTTCTGTTGTGCCCAGATGCAAAAGGATATTCTGATGAGCAGGGACTTAGATCAAAGCTACCAAAAAAGTGTTGGAAAAAAGGGCAAAAGAAGAGCATTGAAGGAGGGAAGCTATAATGAGCAAGGAGAAAAAGGAAATAGGAAAAAGCTGCAGTGTGAGACATGAGAAAGTCAATAGGAAGTGAGTGAGAGGGACAGAAATGGGAGAGGTGGTGGCAACAGCCAGATAGGATGGAGGTTTCCTGTCCTCCAGTGCATTTTACAGGCACACGTCAGCCATAAAGGACTAAGAGCTGCTCGTGTAAGGCAAAAACCCTGATGAGCCGAGGCTACATCTGGGGTTGAATTTCCTGTGGAGGCCTGAAGATACTTTCTGGTGTCCGGAGGGCCTATCCACTTCTTGAGGGTGGACGTGCAGATACAGTTTGGTATCAGAAAACTCAGCCATTGTAATACCTTCTAAAATTGGGCTTTGGTCCCAGTGACAGCGTCATATGACAATATTTGAGCCATGATGAGGATAATTTATTTTCTTTTTTTTTAGTGGCTCTCAAAGTTAAGTGCTTCCATGTAAGAGAATAGTGTTGATTCCTGAGACATTTTGATAGGATATATTTTTGCTGCCTTCTGAAAAATTTTGCTTGTATGATGTCCCAGCTTTGGGTAGTGACTTCAGCCAAAGCTAAGCTGCTCTGTTCAGGTTGGTTTAGGGTTTAAAAAAGTGATTTTTCCCTACTGCTGAAGGCTGCTGCGTAGCAATCTAGCCTGACTTTGGAAAAGTAGCCATGGGGAACTGTAATGGAGAGAAGGAGGTGAATTTATATGATATGAACTGCCTGAATGGGGGGATTGATGGTTTATCAGAAGTACTTGTGGGTCAAGGATGCAAGCTCATAGTGATGAACTGCAGCTCTGAAGCTGGCAATTTGTTCTTGCTGTCTGTTGGGAGACACAAAATGATAGGTTGTGGTTTGCCCTGCGTAGTCCCTGCGGTTTGGGTAGCGGAAGTGGTTCATGTGGGTGCAGATCTGATCTTAGCAAACCAACATGCTCAATCATTTTGGCTGGTGAAGGTGGTATGGGGATACTGTGGGGAGAGCCCTTCGCAATTGTTGTGGGATTTCTTTTGTTGTATGCATGCGTCAAAGTCTGTAGGGCACTACTAGATGAATGCCTTAGTAACAGGCTTCTTTATCCCTGAGTTACAGTAGACCCTTCTGCAGTAAAAGAAAATCCCTTGTAATAGTTTGGAAACAGGTAAATGATCTGAAATAATTTTTCTCTTGTGCCTGGTTTAGTTGTTGCAGTGGTGGGTGCCTCAGTTTATGGGGTTGGTAATACTTCTTCAGCAGCTGGTAAGTGTAATGGTGCCAGAATTTGAAAGTGCTATTGAAAACCTCAAGTTTTTCCATTCAGATCTGGCAGGTCTGTGAAGTTATGTAAAATGTTCAGCCCACTCACATTATGGAAATTCTGGTGAGAATAAAACCCCGTGATACTTAGGAGAGAAAAGAGGAGAAGAAAATAATAAAAAGAAAAGGCAAGCACACGCTTTTCTGTACTTTCAGTGTGGAAAGACGTAGGAATGTGGGTGATGGCTTTGAACTGGAGAGCCTTGTTTGCTTTGGATGTTCACCAGCGCAGCTTCAGCTGTATGGATTGCATAGCAAACCTTGACCTCCTCTCCCTTTTCCTTCTTGTAGACTTATTATCAGGCTTTGTACTCATCAGTCAGGTATTAACTACGGGGTTTGGTGTCTGCACCCGATCACCTACCTGTGCCTTCAATGCCCCCTCCTTAGATGGGATATCTGGCTGGGCTCTGGCCCCAGTAACCCAGACACGCAGGCCCTGGCTTAGGCCGGAAAAACACTTAGTTCCTCCTAGTGAGGGATGTGCTTGTCCGGTGGTGAGATACAGCAGTGCTGTGGAGGGGGACAGTTGCTGTGTGCTGATCAAGGCTTGTTTTGACAGCAGCAGCCTCACTGGAGGAGGCTTTTTCTCTCAGCACAGCTCCTGCATCATGTGAAAAACAGGAGCAGATAATTAAACTTAGCTGGAAGTAAATAACCTTGCAACAGGTTTCAAGCTCTGAGCAGTCTGCAAATCTAAGATGATACCCAAGTTCAGAATACATGGGAATGTTTCACAGTTGTGCCAGTAGAGGTTCACACTGGACATGAGGAAACAT
>JAOXOE010000856.1:4551855-4619866 GCA_028565055.1 Phoeniculus purpureus | reverse complement strand
CTCTTATTTTTAAAAAAAATTGTATTGTTTTTAAACAGCATGGCTCTGCAGCTACTGGGCGGCAGCTTCACTGAGCCTGTTCACTTACCTCAGCGACAGCAACATCACACTAGCTTGGAGTGTGCTCCATCTGTTTGCTCCTCATATATGGAGAACAGGGATCCTTCAGATCTGTAATGTGCTGCTTGGAATAATAATGGGGTTGTTTGAGTTGTGGATCAGCAAATGGCTTCAGAAACTGGCTGGAGTTTACTTGACCAAACTAAGTTGATTGTCCAGCTTTTATTGGGAAGTGGGAAAATAATTTCCCTCAACTATTTGTGTAGGGTGTAAGTAGGGGTGTAGGGATTTTTCTTCTTTACAATGAAATGGCTTTTAGATCACAACTGCAGTTGGTCCCTAAGAGATTTTAACAGGTAGGTTGAGAGGAAAAAACTATCAAAGAAATACAAATAATGAGATGGAGTTTGGGGGGTTTTCTGTTTTTTTGCTTAAAGTAAAAGGAAAAATGATTTGTAATTGGTTGTGAAGACAGGCACAAAGGAACTCTGGACACTTCAAACAAGGGCTGCTCTGTTCAGACCTTGTTTATTTAAATCCCAATGTGAAATCTCTTCATCATCTTCCTTGAGTTGTGTTTGGATCAATTTGCTGTGGCAGTACATTTGAAATGCAATGATTAGCTGTAAGGTACCGAGAAGCCTACTCAAATGTTTGGGAGCCAGAAATGGAAAGTTCATTTCTTGTGGGCTTTAACGAAATCCCTTCTCAGCAATGCCGTAGTAGCCAGTCGCGTTCCTGGAGGTAGTCGCGTGCTCTGAGGAGCTGCAAGGGCTGCATCGTCCCTTTGTCTCCAGTACCTCTCCAGCTGTGTGAGGCCTGGATGTGGATGTTGGGCAGTGTGAATCTGGCACGGGAATAACAGATCTGTGAGGCAGCCCTTTGTCAGCGACAAATACTTTGGCTGCCACCATTGGCCCCAGGATTCATTTCTCAATGGCAGCAGACCCAGTTTGCAGTAATTTGTGAGGAGAAATGCCCAGTAGCGGATAAATTTTTGTCTTGTATGACTGCAAACGGCCTGTACAAACCCCCCACACCTCTTTTCCATCCCGTGGAGATGTTTGCTTTAGATTAAAACACTTCAGTTGGCATCCTGGTGGTTTCCATGCTGATTACATGTCTTCCGTTTCAGAGCCCTTCCAGAAAACACCTTGGGAGAAATTGCCTGTACAGGACATTCACAGATTTAAAGAAAACTATTTTCACTGATTTCATGCACTGACTATGGAGGTTTTGCTGGTGCCCATGGCTTAATTTTTATGTTTGCAAGCTTCTTTTGGATGGAATCATTGCAGTTACTTAAACTCAGCTGTTGGTTATGGTGATAACACAGCATTTTGTTTAATCCTGTGCGAATGTTTGACTGTGGACAACTGCTGGTGGGTCGTGAACATATTGAGTTAATTGAAGAAATAGGAGAGGGAGGGCTGTGTGTTGGCGTTTGGAGTACACTGAGGGAGTAGTGGTTTCTTGCAAGCATGGCTGGCTCAGATCATGCTGATAAGACAAACCAGTACATGAAAGTTCCTGTAGGTAACACACATGCATTCTTGCCTAAATTAAAATGTTAATACTTAATTTTGCATCTTTGATGATCGGACGTTACCTGAAAAGCCTCTGTGTTAAAATCTGCCTGCTTTCAGCATTGTCACCCCTCCAGAGGCTGGAGCAGGAAGTGTCTCGCGAGGCTGTAGCCATGCTCTGCTGGTGAGCAAATATTAAAAAATTCAGATGAATCAGCTCCCAGGCCCCACTAAAGTGCTGGGCTGCCTCTGCGAGGAAATGTTCTGTCATAATTACACTGGTGTAACTAGCTCTGTGCATGCTCTGGCTTTGGAATTTCAAAGTGAAGGTAGAGGCACTGTTGTAGTTACAATGGTAAAAGCTTTATGGCAAGAACCAAACTCACCTTTTTCCTCCCTACCCACCTCCTGACCACTTGCCTGGCTGTGTGTTTTAGGCAGGATTGCTGTGAAGGGGGAGATGGAGAGCCCTGGAAAACACTGTTGATTATGTGGTGGCTTGAGGGCAAAGGAGAAATTGTCAATAAGACCGACTGTGAAATAAAATTAATTCTGGGGGAGATAACGCAAACTGGCTGATAGACAATGTCTGGAAACACTGCTGAGTGTCGGTGGTTGTATGTTCCTCATTGCACTGAAGCAATGAGGGAATGTAAGAACCTTCTAGTGCATTAAAGGAATGGATTTCTGCATTTTCAGAGGCTGGGGCTGTGAGCACAGGTATTGCTTCCTCACCTTCTGTTTTCTTTTGGGGTTTTCTCCTGCTTTTACAATTTGGGGAACAAATGGCTGCAGATGTGGAACACACTAATGATGATAAAATAAGACTGATAGGCTTATGGTGTTAAGGTTGTGATACGGATAATGTCTTTTCATTTTTAAATATGTATTGTACTGTAAAGCTGGGGTGGGAAGAAGTTAATGATGAATTGAGAATGACCTGCAAAATCCTTTGGAAAGAATAACTCAAGCTCCCCACTACCTTCTCAATATACAGTGAGCAGCTGATAGAGTTTAGGCCTGAAAATATTCATTGCTGAAAATCTTCAGCTCTGGAGTGCACAGTAACAGGGTCCTGAGTGCTTTATGGCCCAGTTCTAGCAACTGGCTTCAGCAGTTGGTAGATTTTTATATTAGAAAATGGAGTAGCCCTGTTCTCGTTTTTCCTCTCAATTATACAATAATTGCTCTCTCTACTTCAGTGTGCTTCTTTGGCATTAACTGAAGCTTGCATTTAGCATAAATAACATATTTTGGAGCTGCTTTGGTGGGCTTTTTAAAAAAAACATTTGTCGTAGCGGGCTTACTGGAACGGATTGAACTTAATTCAGTGACAGGCTAAGCAAAAATGTGTTTAGATAGGCTGCTCTGAAATGTTTAATGCTGTCGAAAATGGTTCACGATAAAAGATCAAGGAAGGAAGCAGTATGACCTTTAAATGAAGCTCCATATATTCCATTTTCCTATGCCAGAAGTCAGCCCAGACAATGAGAGGCTGAAAGAAACAGGGATCCTTTCATAAAGAATCTTTCTTTTCTTCTTTTACAGATAGGTATTTTCTCCTGATTGCCTCACAGAATTACCAGACTTTAATCTGTTTCCCTATTTGTACCAGAACTTTCTTATTTTAATTACTGCCTGTAGAAAATTATCCAGTAGCATGTTGCATGTCACAGTAGAAAGTGTGTCTGTCTGTCCTTTTTTCCTTTGGTTAGCAGATTCTTTACCTCAGCAATACCTATTATTAGCAAACACTTGCAATTAACTATTGTGCTTCAAGTTTTAATGACTTGGGTGTTTTTCCAAGATGATTTTTTTTCTAGCACAGTGTTTTGCTTGGGGTTAATGCAGCCATGCATTAAATACAGACAGCTGTGGTTCAGTCTTGTAATGATTGACTCTAAAGTAGGTTGCCAGTTTAATCCTAACTTGCTCTGATACGTGCTTTTCAGTCAGCTGGCTGCAGCCCGGAAGGTGGGTTGTGTTCAGGGCACAGCTAGAGGATTTGTATGGTGAATCATTCAGTAAGGTGCAGAATAAACTGCATGGGATCTCAAGCGATAGACAACTGCTAAATTTTCTTATCTTTTACCCCTTTTGTGTTTCCTCACCTTGTTTAGTTCATCCGTTTCTCTCATATCTACATCATCCTTGATTTTTCCATGATTTTTCTCTCATATCCTTGATATTTTTTTTGCTTCCTCCATCTCTGGAGATTGTCCTCTGTTTGGTTAGACCTCCTCTCGTTTGTTCTGTGCCAGTTTTTAGTTTGAATTTGGCCTGGCATTTACAGATGCTGTCCATTGAGTTTCACACAACTGCTGTAGCTGTGTGCACTGAAGTGCTTAGAAAGTTGGGTGAATTTCTTACGGGGCTCTCATCTGGTATTGAGGATGCTAAAAGCATTTGGTTAACTTGCATACAGTAAAACCCAAAAGCTTGCAGATCTTTTGACTTATTTGCATGCACATCGCTAGCACTGGGTTTAACTTCCCTTCTCAAATGTGTTGTATATGCCAGGTATCTGTGATTTGGGATCTGTACCTCACAGGGTGCCGCACCAATTTCTCTTCTATAAAAGGAGTCCTGGTACTGCTGTAAGACAGAATGGCTGAGTACTGCTCAAACAATCTGCATCATGTTTCTGCTTGAGCCATTGTTGATCCACTGTTTTACTGCAAAAATAATTTCCTGTTTCTCTACCTCAGTTTCCTATTTTTCAAACTAAATTCCAGTAATTTAAGGCATGGTTCTAAGCTTAAATAATGAAGGGCTCGTACATGTGAAGCAGAGGTTTTGTAAGATTATGACTTTGTCTGATGTAACCTCTCCTGGAATTGTCTGCTCCCTTTTTTTGCAGCATTTTCTAGGAAGAAGCTTCTGTATCTTTAACTTCCCCTGCCTGTTATGTAATGTAACATACTTGGGATGCTCAAATGAAATATTAACTCGTTTCTTCATCAAGTTATCTTGTGTTTTCCGTAAAGCATGCCCAGAGTAGCCAAACAGAAGATTTCTCAGTCATACGCTGCTTGGGAATCGTTGATATTTCAGGCCAATAAAACTTTCTGAAAGAATGTGATCTCTGCTGTGCAAGCAGAGAGGGGGGAACTTACCCACTCGACGTGTGCCAGCCAGCTCTGGGCAGCTCTGCACGTGGCAGAAAGGAATCATCTGCAGGCGGTGAAACAAGTGTGTGGGGAACAGCTGCAGGTCAGGGCTCATCCGTCTGCTGCTGCTGTCAGAAACCGCGTTGAAGGATCAGTATCAGTTCTGTGAGGATGAAGGTCAGAGACCAAGATGTGTTTAAAGCATGAAGTACGAGAGTTCTGACCTCCCTATGAAAAGGAAACCAACCAAAAACCTAAACCAAACCAACCCAAAAATCATTTGTCACACTTTTCTCTACTAAAGAAACATTCAGTGCCTTTAAACATCATAGTGACTTCTCAGGAAGTATCATCTGCCTTCTAATTGTCACCCACCACTTTTGTACATGAAAGCAGATGTTTCTTAGATGTCTTACAGATATAGAACATCCAGTGCACTCAGTGTTCTTGTAGTGTCTTGCTGAAATGTGTCAGATTTCTTGCGTATCTTCTTGTCAGTACTTTTGTATTTACACTCTTTGGCCCTCAAACCCCATAGCGTTTGACCAGTTCCTGTTTATTTAAGATGCACAGGATGGATTTTGTTGCTTTCTGTAAAAGGCAGGAGAAATGAACATCCTGAGCCCATTAAATGAAAGGGAGAGAATGCAGGTCAGTGCTCATTAATATATGGCTCTGTAAAGTATTTAGATCCCCTGATAGGGGAGCTGGAAAGCCCTACTGCCTATCATTTATGATTTTAGGGGCTAAGTAAATGCATTAACAAGCTTTTTGTGTATTGATGTGTTAGTATTGTGTTACAGTGATGTGCTGTAGTGCTAGGAGCCCATTGATTAAAATTGTGTCCATCTCACATATCCTGACAGCATCTGAACTAAATCCTTTTTCGATAGTAGATTTATTCGTCAGTGCTGCTGAACTTCCCCAAAATTATGAGCAAGGTTCAGCCTTTTTCAAGCGACAACCAGGATTCTCAGTATGTGAAGGCTTTAGGTTCTGTTGTAGGAACTCAACCAGCAGCCACAATGAGCAGCTGCGTTGCTGCTCTTGCAGCTCCATGGATTTTTTTCGCAGGGGTGTGGACTCTGTTCCTTGGGGACCACTTTGCTTCCGCTCTGTGGAGCTCTGGGAAGCTGCTCTTTTCCCATGCCTGGATCCTTATTGGGGTAAAGGTCTGCGAATGCCACGTAAATATTTACCATATCCCAGCCTGACCAGCTGAGAGCTGCAAATACTGTTAGGGAATATGAAGAAGATCTTTGCCTGAGTTGCTCACAGGGTGTGTGGTTTGTGTAGGTGCAAGAAGTAAACTGTTAGCTAATAACTGGAGGATGTAAGGGAGACATTAGTATGAGAAGTGGGGTTTTTGATAAAGAACAATGGAACAAAGTGATTTAAAAATTGAACCTTGAAATGTAGAGGCTTGTAACTTGTAGTGTGATATTTTAGGAGAACTTACTTGACTCAATTGATGCCTTTTAACATTGTATGTTCTTAGGAGAGATGGTTTCTTTAACAATGGAAAGTGGCATTTATTTTCCTTCTTTCCTTAGCCTCCTTTCCTGCTCTTGTCCAGGACTGTAGAAATCCCTGTAGATGTAAAACAGGACTAGTGCATTTACACGCGGTCCCAGCCACATTTTAACTACCTCTTACTTCTTCTAAAACCCTGGTTACACCAAAGCCTTTTTTTGCTTTCTTTTTTGATCAAAGATTTTTATTCTTTCTTCCTCTCCAGATTGTTTTCTTCTTGTGTCCTGTGGCTGAGGGAAGGAAATCTGGGAAATCAGAGTAGGAAGCAAGATATAAGCTTCCATTCCTGATTCTTTCTTATTTTTCCACTGTTTCCTGGCAGCTGCCTTGGTTTGTACTTGAAAGGAATACATTGTGTTGCTTTTTCCCAAAAGCTGTGGATAAAACATAAATAAAAATGAATGCTGTAAAATTCTAACTTTATTGTGTGCACAAGCTAAAAAAACCCACCCCTGCAGCCAAGTGTTACATGATTTCTCTGTAATGATCTTACTGGATAATAATCCTGTTAAAAATCAGTGATTTGTACACCCTTCCCCATCAGAAAAAAGAAACAGCACTTTGTCTCGAGGGGGTGATTTGTGCCACCGTTCTGTTATTTTGAGGCTGGACATAATAGGCTTCAGGAGTTGGTTGGTGCTGAGAAAACAATGTTCTGTCAGAAACTCCGTGTTAGAGGAAGAAGCCATCCACAGCGCTGGCCCCCTTGACTTATACTAGGCCTTTCTATATTGGTTTTACAGTGTAAAAGAAACCTTAGAGCAAAAACCTGAGCAAATTCAATGTTGGGCTTCAGAGTTCATTCTTGTAATAGTTTCCCAAAAGTGCTGTTGCTGTGCCCTGAGCTTAAATCCTTTTTCTACTTGATACCTTTCCTGACAGTCTGAAAAGTGTTCATTATAATGAAGAGAAGGCTGCAGTATCTGTTTGTGAAGCTATTTCCGAAGCTTTTAGGATTGCTTTGCGGTACAAACACGTTTCTTCTCCCAAGCATCTATGTCAGGAAGAGAGTTTTTAATGCTTAAAGGATTTGAAAATGCCCCTTCTGAGGTGAAGGTGTAACACAGCCTTGATGCAGGTTGCTGTTGTGTTCTCTCCATTTGCTTACTGACCTGAATGCTTCCAAATTAAATATTTTACATGCACGTTTCAAACGCTCCGCTCAGAGAACTGAGTTTTACAAGGACAGAATAATCTCAGAATGGTTTAGGTTGGAAGGAATAGAGTCACAGAATCATTGTGGCTGGAAAGGACATCCAGGATCATCAAGTCCAGCCCTCATCCCAACAGCTCCCAAACCCCTAGACTGTGGCCTCAAGTGCTCTTAGCTACTCTGTTTTTAAACACCTCCAGCAATGGGGACTCCACCACTTCCCTGGGCAGCCTGTTCCAGTGCCCAACCACTCTCTCAGGAAAGAACTTCTTCCGAAGATCCATTCTGAACCTCCCCTGGCGCAACTTGAGGCCATTTCCCCTATAATTAGCAGTTTGGGAGAAGAGACCAGCACCAGCCTCGCTACAACCTCCTTTTAGTTGGGTAGTTGTAAAGAAAGGGTAGTTGTAAAGAAACCTTCAAGATCATTGAGTTCCAACCCCCCTGCTGTCCTCTCCAGTGTTGTACTTGGGCTCTCATGACAGTAAAGCAACCTACAAGTCTTAAATGTGGTGTTTTTCCTTGCAGTGAATGCAGATTAATGGAAGGGTAAGCTGAGGCACACAGCTAGGGACAGGATTTCAGTGGAGAGGTGCAGATCTGGTTCTGACCATGTGTTCCAATCCGTTGTTTGGACTGGTGCAGCCAGTAAAAGTGAAGGAAATTGGGAAAAACCAGTGGTTGAGTAAAGTAAGGGATATTGGCCTATTCATGTTGTTTCATCAGTGTTTTATCTGATGCTGAGGAGCGTTAGGAGTAATACTCAATTTGAAAGTATAAGCCAAGTTTGGAACTCTCTGCTTTGACACCCTCTTTATGCCTTAGCAGCGGCTGTTTGGTTCACGTGATTCTCACTTGAGCACAAATAAACTGGGTTCGAAGCTCTGCTCTGGGATTTGCTGTGACTTTTCCCTCTCTTCCTTAACTCTTTGTGCCTAAAATACTGAAATGTTCTTTTGTTTTTCCCCCCGTGCTTTGGGTCATACAGCTGGGCTCTGACAGGAAGGGGTGTGAGACAGTGCGGATCTGAGCAGCTGGCGGTGGACTGGGAGTTGGGTTTTTTTTTTCCCTCCCTTTTCTCCCAGTTACCATTTTCTTTCGGAGGGCTGACATTTTCATCTCTGCTTTATGAAATTCCTAGAAAATGAGCTGGGCAAAAGTTTCAAAATACAAACCAATGAAATAGAGCTTCCTACAGCTGAGACAATGATAATGCACCATGCCACTGGAAAAGAGAGGAGCATGGAAAAGACAGGCTCCTGCTGGGAAATGATTGCATGCTTAGAACTGTGGAGCAGAGACATGTAGGGGTAGGAGTTGATTTCTTTGGCTTCCTGTCTGCTGTGTAATTGTAGCTTTGATGCAGTTGTGGCTTGGAGATTCTATTTGGTACCGGCATGCTTTGGACTGGGCTGCACACAAGTTGTGGTGAGTTAAGTCTAAAAAAATTTGGTCATGAGAACTGAGGAAATGCAGAAGAAACTCAACTACTATTAATACATTGGGTGCTTTGCTGCAGTTTCGTCTTTTTAATTTGGTGGGGGGCAACCCCAATAGAGTTTAATTAGGAACAGTAATTAAAATCACCAGAAATTATTTGGACTGAGTTAGGTGGTTTTATGACAAAAAAAAAAGGGCTAAAATAGAGATTTAGCTTTTTTTTTTCTTCTTCCCCTGCCTGTTAATGGAGAGGCAGGCATCGCAGTGCCCGGGGCATGGTTAGAGCCCTGGGAAGATTTACATTAATCAAACACAAACAGACAGTGTAGCGTGAAGAAATTTCTATCCCGCTAGCAGCGCTCACCAACTTAATTAGGTTATTGGGGCAGAAAAAGAAAACAGCCCCTTCACCCTCCAATCCTTCTTCCCCAGGGCTTGACCAGTGGGGTAAGCTAGAAGAGAGCAGTAAGCTCATTACCCTCCTGTTCTGACCTCCCACTTTCTTTGCTGGGATGACAGAAGGAGGCATGTTTTCATTCTCGCCCTCTTCTCTTCTAAAACAATACAGGGACTCTGGTGGGTTTTTTTTTTTTTTTCGGACCCTGGGAGCTTTTCAGGTGCTGTGGTGGTCGGGTGTTTTCAAAATGCCTGGAAAACAGAAAAATTACAGCCTGTGGCGCAGCGTGACCCTGGAAAAAGGCTGGAAGTGGATTGAAGGAGGAGAAAAGGATTCGATCTCGCTGCCCTATGCCAAGCCTTTGTTCATGTGCCTCATGTGATGCAGTTTCTTTGATCACTGAGGTGATTTAAAGACGTGAATACACACACATATGGATGTATAGACATAGGTACCTGGCATAAATACAGGCAGAACATATGTATCTGTGCATTAAATCTGCATATGTAAGTATATATTGTTTGATAGATATCGTTTGACCCCTCAGGATGGTTGGAAAAGCTCCATTATCAAATCCTGGCTCTCGCTGCGTGCAGGTCCCATCTCCGTGGGCTCTGTGTGGATGTTGTTTTCTGCATGTCCATCAGCAGAACAGCATTGGGCTGATGGTGGTTGGGAGGAGGTGGGAGAGAAGAGGTGGAGTTTCTTCCTTTCCCTCAAGTGGTCAGTGAAACCATAAGGCAGATTCTTCTCAAGGATATTGGATAAGCATTAAAAAAAAAAACCCTCCAAAATCTTCCAGGAGGGGTTGGTTGTGCTTCTTGGAGAGGAGACTTGGGCTTGCTGTGCTCCCCCCCTGGAAGTGGCCCTTTGGGATCTCCCTGCTCAGCTGACTTTGTCCTATGAAGCAGGTAATTTCTGAGAGTCTTTGTTCCTATTCGGTGATACAGGAATATACTAAAAGATGAGAAAACAGCTTCCATGAATGCCGAGGAGACGGGAAGGATTTTTCCTTTAATATCTACCAGAAAAAAGGGTGGGAGGGGAGGTTTTGTCTTTTATGTGTTTGGGTGGTTTTTTTTCTTCTTTTCTTTTAATAGCTTCTCTGTGAACCTTAAGTTATTCTTTTGTATTTTCATTGTGTAAATGGCCAATTAAATCTGCTTGCTTTGAAAATACCTGCCTCGCTGTCACAGCTCCAGAACAAAGGTTTTGACAGGCAGGAAATGTGCCTTAGCTGTCGATGCTGTCAGCACAACCTCCTCTCCATTCCCCGCTGCTGAATTACAAACCAGCGAGTTAGCAGAACCTTCTCACTAGCTTTTACAGCCTGAGCCAATGTGGTTTTTGATACACTGATGTTTTATGCCTCCTGCTGATGTTAAATTAGCTGCTGGTGGTTCAGAAACCATCTTGGAGTCTTCTGAATTCACTTTTCACTCATCTTTTTGTTTTAGATTTTATTGAGATGGTGTTAATGCAGTGACAGCCATATAAATATGAGAAGGAACCTCTTCACAGTGAGGGTGACGGAGCACTTGAAAGGGCTGCGCAGTGGGGTTGTGGAGTCTCCTTCTCTGGAGACATTTGAAACCCGCCTGGATATGTTCCTATGTGACTTAGTCTAGGGGATCCTGCTCTGGCAGGGGGATTAGACTGCATGATCTTTCAAGGTCCTTTCCAATCCCTCATATTCTGTGATTTTGTGATTTGCAGTAGTCTCTGCTACTGTGTGATTTTTTTTTTTTTTTTCTTGTAGAGCAGCAAATCTATGGGGGCATTTGGTTTTTAAACATATATAATTATATATACAATATATGTGTGTGTTTTGACACATAACTATATATAAAATATATAAATACTATAGTAATATATAATGGATAAACTGTATTATGCTAATTGTAATATGGATTATATATATCTATACTAAATGTAGGTATTTTACATGTATATATTGAAAAAGCTTTTTTAGGCCTTTTTTTCCCTCCCTTTTTTTCCCCTTTTCCCCCCTTTTTTAGATGGGGTTTGCTTAAACTTTTATGTCCTTTTGTGGGTAGATGCTCCTTTTCCAGGCAGGCAGTACTGTAGGTGGCTCCAATGTGACGAAGTAACTGTCTGAAATACTGAGCAACAACCTACAACTTCTTGTAATCTCTGCTCTCTCCAAAGTCAGCTGGAGTTGGCAGTTCTAAGGGCTGGGCCGGTATGAGGAAGGAGGTTCAAGGAACTGGTGCAGATGAAGTGGGTAGGGAAGGAACTTAAAGCTGGTAGTGGTATTTCTGTTCACTTGGCTATGTCTGTGACCCAGCCACGTGTCTGGAGGAATTTTGCTGCCATCACCTCATAGCAGCTGGTAGGTTTCCTGAGAAATATTTATTTTCCATGTGTTTTTATTTATTTTAAGACCTCCAAAAAGAAAATACTAACACAAACGTAGTCAGAACTCTGAATAGCATTGTGTTTGCTGCACGCAGTCTTCTCAGCATCCTGAGCCATTTTACAAGGGCTGGGGCCTTGCTACTGTTTGCTTTATTTTTTTCTCTTCCATTTTATAGTAGAAGAAACAGGGGTTGATACTGTTGTGAAATCCTAACCCTGTGTTACGCTCCAGTCCTTTGCAGTTGGTCTTTCTAGATTTATACTGTAATTTAGATGAAAAGGAAGATGAAACATGGAGGACCAGAGCATGCCATAGATTCTTGTGTACAGAGTTTTCACTCTTCATGCCTGTATGCTCTGTGCACCTTTTGTCTCATGTCTTGTAGGTGAGACTTGCACTTGAGGGGAGAAAGACTAGCTTTGCATATCACTGAAATATCTTCATTTCTGTGTAAATAACTGAGGTATCTGTGGTATGTAGCATTGCTAATCTCTTCAGAGTTCACTTTTGCATCACATATTTTCTTTTCTGTAAATTCGACCCACTGAGATGGACAACTGAGAAACTTTCCATGAGTAGGAGAGAAACCCTCTTGGGAGCTTTTGAGGCAACTAAAGTGAGATGTTCCATGAGGGGCATCTTCTGAATTTTTATTTGGAATTTATTATTTTTTTATTTGTTTGAATCTGCAAAAAACTTCACCAGTGGAATTAGCTGGATTGGAAGCTGCGAAGGACTAACAGCTCATACTACCCCGTCAGGGTTAAGCAACATCGTGGTCATGATTTGTTTGGCTTCTCTGTGCTAAAGCTTTCACTTGTAAAATTGTGGATCCAGTTTTTCACTTGTGTGAATTAGGCCACTGGGAGCATTTTGCTTTTGAGTAGCTGAAGACATCTTAGCTGTAAATGACTTTATTGCATCTGGCAAGTATTGAGAAGCTTTGCAGAGGTCATAATGAGAGGATATTGTCTGCATGTCCCATGCAGAATGGAGTTGTTTGACCAAATGTTTGAGGCTGAGCTGGGAAAAGGAAAGATACAGCTGAAAGGGGGTTTTGGTTGAGGGGCTGCTTCACTTTGAGCTGATAAATCCTCAGTTGTGAGGAGCAGGCAGGACTTGGCATTGCATTTCTAGACCAGGAAACACACATTAACCTTTAAAACAAATGAAGAGGATTGAAGGAAAATTTAAATGAAGACAAAGTGCCTTTCTTGGAGAAAAGGATTTTAGTCGTGTCAACCTTATTTATCATAGGAGTAACTTAATGAAATGTTCTGTTGTGTGACTGTATAAATCAGACAGTTTTATACAGTCGAAAGGTATTATCGGTCGATTGGTGAAGGTCCTGCTGAGCTGTGCACTTCTGCTAATGTTTTTGTCTGCATCAAGGTAACTCTCCAGTGAAATATTAAGTCAGACATGGGTTCATAAGGCAGAGGAGCAGAGCATCAACACAACCTTATTGGTTTTTTCAAGCATCTTTTGAAAGGCATGTTGGAGGAGCAGTAAATCTGTCCCAGCACAGATGTTTTTCTTACTGGTATCTAGCACCTGAGCCTTGTTTATCAGTTACAAGCTGTAGAGGTGTGTGGTGTTCCTGGGCCAGGCAACTACACTCAAATTACTCATCAGAAATGTGAACTCTGGGCCAAATATTCAAATGCTCCTCTGAACCTTGTACATGTATTTGCAAAACTTGGAGCTGGATAATTTGAGTTAGCGTTACGCTATTTTGAAAGCAGCATTTCCAATTGCATTACTTGTGGTGTGGTGGGTTGTTTTTGAAATCCTCTTTTTTTTTTCTAATTGTTGTGTTTTTGCTGGATTGGTGTTTTTTTTTTTTTTTAAAGAGCTGTTTCCACACCAGTCCTCGTCACTGGTTCCCAACAAGCCCAGCTAGGTATGGCATTAATAAGGAGCTAGGCTGGCTGCCTAATGAAATGCAAAATCTGCTTGACACGCTGGGGCAACACGAGCGATCACTGAGCGCTTGTGCGTGCATTGGGTGAAAGCAAATCCCATGGCGGCCGATGGCTTTGGCTTTCTATGGTTGCTTTAGGAAAATAAAATTGTCTGGCGCAGCGCTCTCTTGTTCCTTTTGTCTCTTGCTTTGATTTTTGTGCATCTAACTAGAAAAAGGTTTTTTTCCAGACGCTGTGTAGGAGGAGTGGTGGGTTGGAAGGCGGGGAGTGGGGCTGCTGCCATTGAGCCAGTTCTGTATTGCAATTATTGGCAAGCAAAGCAAACATTTCATTTCCCCGTAATTAGCTCCAGTTTAGGGAGGCAGGTTAATTTGGACTGCCACGCCCTGTCTGCACTAGCAACCTCCTCGCTTTATCGGGCTCCTGAGAGGAGCAAAGGGATTTCAAATGGTTTTGAGAAGAGAATCGGGGCACACACATTCTGCACTTTGGTTTTTTCCCACCCCTTCAAAGCTCAGGTTGCCAAGCTGATACGAGAATGTGGAGAAAAAGGGCTATTTTGGAGCTCATCTGGTATGGCTAAGCCGCTCTTCCTTGATTCAGGAGGCTGAGCTGGGAATGTTGTCTTTAGTCTACTTCAAAATAAATAACGAAGTGAGAAAACGGAAGGTCATAACTTGTGAAACCACAATGCTTGACCTTTACTCTATACCTAGACCATTCTGTTCAGTGGATCATGCCGTAAAAACTTGCGGCAAGGAACAAATCACAGAATCAGAGTAAGGCTGGGGTTGGAAGGGACCTTAAAGATCATCTAGTTTCAGCACCCTGTGTAGACAGGGACACCTTCACTCAATCAGGTTACTCAGGGCCTCATCCTGTCTGGCCTTCAAAACTTCCAGGGATAGGGTAGCCACAACTTGCCTGGGCAACCTGTTCCAGCATCTCAGCACCCTCACAGGAAGGTTTCTTCTCTGCACTGGAGTTGGGTTTAAATTCTGTTGGGATTACAGTTTTCTGAAGGTGTTTTTAGAAAAAATACTTGGCCTTTTTTATTATTTCTGGTGTTTAATTCATTCCATTCTTTTTCCATTTCAAAGACGTCAAATTTTCTTTCCCAGAGGTGGAAACAGACTGATTTAGTAACTTCTAACCAATCAGTTTTCCTACTGGGAAACCAGTAGGAAACCACCTGTGATTTGACCAGCTCTGTTCTTCATCACTTTATGAACAGTTTATTCCTGCTCTGAACTTGGTTCTGTGGGCAAACCACAGCTTATTGCTTGAATCTTTCTTTTAGGCTGAATCTGAAGGCATCATTAAGGGTAACATGAACAACTTGGTTTATTTATGTTCCCTTCCAGTGCTTCCCTCTCCAGTCTGAGTTTGTTTGTCTGCTTCCATCTCATTGTGGAGATGTTGAACAATTGGTGTCCTTGTCTTAAAAAGGCTGTAACTTCAGGCCCTCTAGATGGAAAGCTGATGCTTCTGAACCTTGGAAGTCAGTCAGGAGTGGAAGAACAGTACTGGCTGCTGAAAATGTCTCTGTCCCCTCCCCTTTGTAGAGTTTTTGTGGGTACTAAAAGTTCTTGCAGGGTCCTGGCTTCAGCAGCAGAGCAGCACAAAGGCCACATTGAGAAGAGCTGCTGGGGAAGCCCTCCTTCCTTGCCTGCCCTCTAAATGCAGTTCTTTCTCCATGAAAAGCCCTGACATCAGCTCTTGGAAAAATCCAAGTGCTTGTGTCATGGAAAATAGCTGAGGCACTTGCTTGGGCTGGGACTGAATGACTGAACTGTGGATGAAACTTCTCCAGAGATGCTTTTCTTCTGCCCATTCATAGAGAAATAGAAACCCTTCCCATCTCCAAGTTGTGTAGTGGAACGTTGCTGAGGGAGGAACTGTAATTGGCTTTAGGATATTTGAAGAACCTTGCTTATTGTTTGGAGTTTGTATTTCTTTTAATTTTGTCTGTTGAGCAGAGACTGTCCCGATCTCCTTTGAGAGCTTAGTCCCATCTATCTGCAAAGGAGTATTTCCCAGAGAGACCCGTGTCTGATGGATGGACACACTGCCCAGCTCCACAGGAAATTCCATGTTATCTCCTTGTGTGGAGACAACATCTCCATGTTACTCTAATATATTTTATGAAGAAGACTTGGTTTTGTAGTCTGGTTTTGTTTCATCTTTTTAAACAGATGATTTCTCTTGCTCTTTTCTCGTGCCTCCACCTTCTTGACAAAACCCTCACCCAGTGAAATCCCTGGGTTAACTGCAGGAATGAAAGCTAGCTTCAGATGGATATTTTTAAAGCTCAGAGAGAAAACATCCCTGTGATGGAAAGGTGTAGTGCTTTTTCCTTGGAGAAATACCTTCTTCTTGGAGTCCTGACCTTGTCTTCTGACAGTCAGAAACCACCTAGTTCCCCAGACTTGTGCAAAGGTTTATTTTTATTTTTTTGCTTTATGTCAAATTTATCTTAACCCAACTTGTGTTCAGTGCTTAAAGTCACCACTGCCAGTGGCCAGAGCACTGATCCCTTGCGTTGGTCCTTAACACTGACCCATCAAGAAGCAGGTTGATGGGCTATACTGGTTACTGGGTGTTTTCTAACCCAGAAAGGAAAAGTGTGTGGTATATTGCAGTTATGGATAGAAGCACTGCTGGGCCACAAAAACAACATAACCTTGGCTGAGTCGGAGGTGTTCAGGGATGCTTCATTGGGCAGACACCACACTGAGGTTGCTGGGGGTGTTTAGAAGGTGGAGAACTGTGATGAGTTGATCCAGAATGTGTTAGCTGTGTGGGCTCTCTGGTCACAACACTGAATTTCCAACACTTCTTCTCAAGAAGGCCTGTTCACAAGCTGTCAGCAGCACAAAGCTAATAATGCCACGGACGATTCCTCCATGAGTCATTGCGTCAGCTGTGGTTGCTGCCTCGGACTCCTACAAAAATAACATGGAAACTTTTATTGCCGTAGCTCAGTTTCGCCTCATCGTGCACTTGCCACAAGCTTGTAAGGTCTGTCCGTAGGCTCTGACAGCTCCCATGAACCCTCTCTATTTGGATCCTTCCTCCAGCCTGGCTGTTTCGTGGAATCACTTAGGATGGAAAAGACGTTCAAGATTATCAAGTCCAATAATTAATTTTCTCGCACCTTGTGTTACAGTCTCTTGTCATCAGTAGGCAGTGAGGGGGTTTGTTTTTTGAGGGGGAGAACTTTGTGGTTTCCTGAGCTTCTGTACTTCGATATGAGGAAAAGATGACACTGCACAAAACTGCTCTTCAAGTGGTTTAATGGGAAGGTAAATAGACTGGCTGGGTTGAATCAGAGCTGTCCACGGACAAGCTGGCGTGGCCACCGCAGACATTTGTGGGCAGGACGATGAAATGGCAGACTTGGGGCCGCGTTCTTTCTTGGTTGCTAATAGTTGCCCACTTGCTGCATCGGTGTTTCTCTCTATCCGCCTGTCATTTGCTATCTCATCAGTTCCTTTTACTCACCCGCTGCCCTATACAGAGCAGTCTGGCCCTTTTTGTTGTGACAGAAGACTGCCTTTAGCTCTATATTAAGGTCACGTTGGGACTGCTTTTGTTCAGGTCAGGGCAGTGCTCTCCCGTAAAACCTTTCTCGGGGCTTTTAAGCCCTGCAAGAAACCCCAAACCTGCTCGGGTGGGTGTAAGCCTCTGCAGACTGAGAAAGCAAACAGACTTTTTCTTGGCGGTTGTTTCTTCCCATCTCTTTCCACATGAAATTCTGGGAGTTATCTGTAGAACGACACTGAATCCATCTGTGCTGACTGTGCTTGCTTGCGTTAACCTACTGGATTTAGGCTGAAAATCCAGCCTTTTTCTGACTGTTGTCCGTGCAGGTCCAGCCAGCATGTTGAAAATGAAGCTTAGTGGGTACTGAAGGAGTTGTGTGCGCTAGAAATAGCCATGAAATTGTGCAGTGATTTTTCAACTGTCACCCAGCTCTTCCAGTTATAGGATCTGTTTGGGTGTGTGTGAGCAGGTGGGGGAGTACAGTGCAGCTCAGCCTTTCCCAAGTATAGGTGCCAGTTATACAACTCAGTTCTTCACCAAGAATCCATATAGTGCTGCTGGCTAAAGGGACCTCACCAGACTAGGGTAGATCTTAGGAAGAAATTCGTCTCTGTGAGGGTGCTGAGGCCCTGGAACAGGTTGCCCAGGAAGGTTGTGGTTGCTCCATCCCTGGAAGTGTTCAAGGCCAGATTGAATGGGGATCTGGGCAACCTGGTCTGGTGAGAAATGTCACTGTCCATGGCAGGGGGTTGGCACTGGATGAGCTCTGGGGTCTCTTCCAATGTAACCTGTTCTATGATCTCAGTTCGGAAGGGTCAGGTGGTTTTGCAGTTTTTATTTCAAATTGCCGATTCTATCAGGTTTCCCTAGAACAATTAGCATCTTACTTAAATGAATCTAATAAAGCAATGAAGAAGCTCCTGCTGTAATCGTTCACCTCCTAATTAAAAATCAGTTCTGTCAAGCAAGCAGTTCTTGGCTTTTCTCTTTTGTACGGGTTTCACAATAATTCTTACTCATCCCAGCACAACTTGCAGTCATTTATAACTTGCAGCATGCAAACACACACACAAACTTAATTTCAGGCATGCGAGTAGCCCTGCTGAAGTAAATAGAACCCAAAGTTAAGCACATGGATAAATATTTCCAAGGTCGGAGTCCTGAATCTAAATATTTTTGTCTTTGATCAGGTTCTGAGATAGTGGCTACTTGAATTCTGGTAATATTTGAGTATGGGAGAGCAAAATAAAAGAAAAGCCCAACATGGTTATCTGAATGCTCTGCTATTTCTGGTCAGCTATATTTTCAGCCTCCTGGGCTGCACAGGAATGCTTTGTACTCTTGGAAGCTGGGAATCCTTCCTCGCTCTGCTGGGTTTTGACACATTAGGTCTTCAAATTCTCTTATTTTGCCTTGACTTCAAGGTAGTTCTGAGGAACTGATCCCATACTGGTGTGTGGGGGTGTGTGTGTGTGAGCTAACTGGGAGAGGAGTAATTTTTAAACCACGGTGTAGATATCTCCATCTCACTCGGCTATATGGTGAATAGCTTTTCCTAATGCAGCATGACTAACACACCAGACTTCTAGTACCAGGTTGCATTTAAATGACTTTAAATCATTTGACCCCAGTATTTTTTCAAAACAAATTGTGACTTCGTTTTTAATTGTTCCCGGTGTTTGGGAGAGTGGAACAACTTGTTTCAAAATGCACTGGTGTTCATCAGTTATCAGAGGAAATGTCTACAGGGTTTTATCAGGGAGCCTAAACTTGCCAGCTAGGTTGGCAATTCAAGTCTCCAGCTGTTAACCACACCCTGCTGTGCCTTCAGCATGGTGTTTACTTAGAGTAGTGGGTGAAATGAGTTATATATGTTACATGTACAGTGCTGGATGACATGGGATGTTTCAGTACTACTTTCAAATATAATATCATGGTGAAGTTACACAAGAATACAGATGGTTGTTAGGAGCTCATCTGTTTTCTTCGGTTAAACTCTGTTCATCTACTTAGACTCTGCTTTTGTGTATGAGTGACAGTGTTTGGCAGCTGAAGAACATCTTCAGCAAATCAAGAAACACTGTGCCAGTCAGGTAGGAAACTGGCACAAGAGGAGGAACTTCAGTACTGAGTGCTCCCACAGGCTGGCTGGTGAGGATGTTAAACTACAGTTATAGTCTCAGCTCAGCCAACTCCTCCGTCTCTGATTTCTGTGATTTCATAACTTAGTGGCCTGGAACGGTTTCAAGTCCACAAGAGTTTTTATGGGGAGCTTCTCCTCCGGCCTTGCTGAACAGAGGCCACCCCTTCCTGCTCCAGTGGTTTTATGGAATACTGCTGAAGTAAAGCAAGTGCAGGAGAGGGCCTGGAGCTCCCTCAGCTTCTCCTAACCATCCTGCATGTGTTGGAGCAGCTGTGTTGGGATGGTGACCTACTGCCTGCTCAGCTTCCCTCTCTTGTCCCTCTCTCCCCACTGTGGAGAAGAAAGAAACACAGGAAGCTGGAGAGTGGCCAAGGGGCTCTAGAGCTTCCGGAAGCCGCTCCCAGCCTGTTCCACAGCCCCTGTGTCCCTGGACACGGGTTGGACAGAGCCCAAGGGGAGCTAGCACTGAGCTTGCCATGCCCAGCCTGGGCTGGGGCCATCTCTTCAGCGTGGTGGGGACTGTTTAGAGCTGCCCTGAGTCCCAACTGGAGCTGCAGCTCTGGCCTAAGGCTGGGAAACTTGTGGGGGTTTGGCCCTCACTCAGAGGGGACTGCAGTGTTCACCATTAGGGTTGAAGAACAGAAAAATCCTGACGCTTTTGGTACCTTTAGGGTTCTGTTTCTGAATAATCAATGTCTGTGACCCATGTAGAAATATGAAGGTTCTACCCAACTCTCTAAACCTCTGAACTAGAGTCTTTGCACTTCATCCTCCAACAGGAAATAAGGAACTGAACCAACCAAACTGGTGGCACTGTGAACTGTCTTCATTTTATTCAGAAATGATTTCTTTTGCTGCAGGAGCATAAGCCTGGACTTCTGGGTGCCTGATACGAAAAACTATGGGATAAAGCATTTAAATGCTCCATTAAAATCTTGGTTAGTTGTGTTAGGATTTTTTTGTTAATGTAGCTCAAAAATTGAAGTGCATTAGGAAAACAAAATGTATAATTCACGTTAAGCATCTCTTCCTGCTGCTGGAGGGGTGATAGATTGTCTTTCCTTGGACTCCTCTGTCTCCTTTTCTGCTTTTGAATGAAACACTTTATTACTACATCAGCTGTTTACCATACAGAGTCCAGACAGCATTAGGTTGGCCTGAGATGACTTTTGTTCTCTTTGCTTTGGGATTCCAGTTGTCAGTCTTACACAGAGTAGCTCTTCACTGGCCAAAATCTGTGAATGGGGAGGACTGAGCACTGGAACCATCTGGCTTTGCAGGTGGAGCAGAATGAGGAGAGCCTTGATTTACTACTGCATGTCCCTTTTTTGAATCCCAGACCTCTCAGATTAAAACACTGCTTTTTGTGGGGGAGGAGAACTGCTGCTTCATGTGGAGTCACTGTGCAACCTTTTTTCCTTCAATTAATTCCCTTCTGTGCTGCTGTACCCTTAGGTTCCTAAGACTGAGGCAATCAAAGGCCATATTTACCCTGTTAATTTTGTATTTCACCTAAATTTGCTGCTGTTATCTAAGAGATGGCAAGTGTCTTGCTGTGTATAATTATTTCCAGTAATAGGCAGGCAGCATTTTAATTTCATTTGCCTAATGTGTCATCAGTTGCTGATTTCAGAGCTGCCCTATTAGTTAGTGCCTGCTTGGCTGGGGGTTGGCATGTGTGAGCTGGCCAGAGTTTTGGGTGTTCACACATTTAATGGAGTACTTGTTATTCAGAGGGAGGGACTGAGTGCTCCTGCTGTGTACCCAGTTATGTTCTCCAGGTAATGGGGAGGGACTGCAGTAGCTTTATGGCTGGGCTATTTCTGGCTGGGCCACATTATCGAGGAAAAGAGACTAAAGAGGTGAGAAAGGAGCTTAAAACACAGGGTGTGAACATGTGGCTCAGCTGTTACAGTGTTCTAGATGCTGCGCATTAGATCAGTTTGGTTGGACAGAGCCATCACTCAGCTCTGTAGAATCTGAATTTGGAGGTGATGGTGTCGAGATCATCCTGCACTGATATTGTGGGGGTTTTTTAATGCAGACTTAGCCTGAGAATATTGATCTTTACCAAACAGATCTGTTTAAACTAAGTTTAAAAAAAAAAAAGAGGGGAGAAGAGTTGAGTCATTCCATGCCTTGTTAACTTTAATGGCATTAGATTTCTTTTGACTTGACTCATTTCCCTGCCTCCTTCTAACCTTCACCCCATTATTTCTTAGAAAACAAATGCAATAGGAGAACCCAGATGCAATAAGGATAACTATTATGTATAAAGGGGAAATGCTCAGCTGTAATAATTTCAGTTGTCTTTTTATTCAAAACAAAAGGTGACTTATCTGTGCTTTTGTTATACAGAGCTCTGGGTGTTTGTCTTGCTTTCCAGCTGAAGGATCTGAAAATACTGCACAACTAGAAATGGAGCTAGACATGAAAAGTTCTGAGAAAAAACTTACTCTGCTTGAGTTGAATTTGGTGCCTTAAGCTGGATGGGACACACTGTGCTCTGTCATTTTTCTATGCTAATTCAAGGGAAAAAATCCCAGTTTCCTAAGTCTCCCATCTTTTCCTGATTTAAAAGATGTTTGTACACTTCTTCCTCCCTTGAACTGTTGGTTTCTGTTGTCGGTTGTATCTGTGTGTCCCAGTAATAAGGTTTGGAATAGTTAATATAATTTCATACAGATTCATTACAGTAAGTAAAGATATTGTTAGGAGAAGTCAACATGAGCTCATGGATTAGTAGATCCTCATTAAGAAAATAACTGGAATGTCTCAGCTATAGGACACTTTTCAGTTAGAGTTGGGTCCTTCTTCAGGTACCACATGCTGAGTCCATCAGTAGGAAGGAAACCCCAAGCTACGTTAGCTTTTCCTGTATGAAACTACATTTTATGAGAGGGAAATGATGCATGAGCTACTGTATTCTATTCTGAAACAAGGATCTACTAGATGCTGGATTTGAGAGCACAGATTCTGCTTCTGTTTGTATTCTCTTGGAAAACTTAAATATGTTGAGAATAAATTCTTTACCTAGTCAAATCCACTCTAAAAGGACTAAGAATTGGCTGAATTAGGGGAAAGAGGATTCGTTCTCCTATGAAGGTTTTGCAGAAGTGTAAAATAGTTGTGTTTAAGCCTTAATGTTGATATCAAACAATGTTGAGAAGCAAAAAGAATTCATTACCCTTTTGTTCTTTCTTCTTTACAGGTTTCCTCTCAAAAAACCTACAAGGTAAGCTAATTAAGTTAATCTTTTTATTTCAAATGATACAACATTTTGGAAGGAAGAATGCTTTTAAAAGGAGTAACCCCCCAAAAGTACAAACAGAGAGAGCAGGACACATTACAGATGTGAGGAAATTAATCTCCAGATTGGGACAGGGAGCAAAACCCATAGCTGATGGTGTTTGTAAGGTGCACACCATCTGTATTTCTGTACACCTACATGAGTGGGTTATCTTACCTGAGATTTGAGATAGTCTCAGAAGGGGACTCTGTGCTGGTGTTCGATGTACAGACCATGTACAGAAGTGCTTGAGGTGGGGGGTGTGTGTGTATTTTATATATGTAGTTTTTGCATATTTAAGGTTGACAGGTTGAAGAGGCAGAGTTTACATTTCAGAAGTTTTTTCCTTTTTATATAATCTGTATTTATTTTGCTTTTCAAATAAATTATGGCCTAGTCTCCAATAATGAAGAGATTGTTCCTCATTTTGAAGATTAGCAAGACTCTAGAGCCTTGGATCCTGAGAGGGATCATTTTTCCACTTCAGTTCAGTCTGGGGATAAATTTTTTAGGTGAACTTAACACGTGCATTTAAATCTAAATTCCTCATTAGCCAAGAGAGCTGGGGAAGGTTATTTCCAGAGCCCCAGCAGTTAGGCAGCGTTTCCGTGGTACCGTAGTGAGGATGCTCTGCTCTGCTTTGACCCAGACACGGCAGCATTCTGAGCAGAGAGTCTCCAGCTGACAAGAAGCAGAAGGTTGAACGCTGCAGTGGTACGCACGACTTCGATCCCACAGGTAATACCCTTTATCCAACTTTCTGGTTGAAAACTACAGGGGATTGGTGTAAAAATGTAGTTTCACGTGTCAGTGAACAGGGTTTTTCAGAGTGGTTCTACGACTGCAGAGCCTTTCTGTAGCATTGAGTGCGATCTGGCTGCTCAACGCGCTCCTCTACAAAGCAGCTGTTAACTGGGCAAGAAAAAACCTAGATTGGTGCTATCAATGAATAATTATAACCACTTCCTCTTTCAGAAAAGTCAGTCTGAAATTCCAGTAGGCAAACACTGTAATTAGTTGTGAGTAGTTCCTTTGGCTCTTTTAGTTCAAGTGTGAAATTGGAGATGTTACAGGCTCTGCTACAGCTGGTATTCCTTGTTGGAGGAGGGTTTTTTTGAGCTGTAGTGCTTTTTGATCCATCTCTCCCACTTGCACAGTGAATTTGTACAATCCAACATGATACATTTTAAGGTACATGCTTAGTTTTTTACAGTCTGTGCTAGCCCAGGGTTTTTTAATCCTCCAAAAATCAGGGTAAAGCCTCTCCAGTGCTGTCTTGGAAATGAGGGTGCAGGGAATCTTCATTCTCTCTGAAACACTAACCCAGTGACGAGTGTGTGTCTATGAAATGCGTGATAGGGGCTCATCTGAGCCTCTTGGCCCCGTGCAATGTGCGTTTTTCATGTCTCTGCAGTCTGCTTAGTCCAGTCTTTTCCCTGGGGCTCCTGGAAGATGTGAGAGTTGAGTGTAAAGGTGGTAAAACTTGCAGAATGTGTTTTTGCACAGGCCATCGGGAGCTGATGTTTTTAAACCACCCTGCTTGTTAATACTTTTCTGCCATCAGCTTCAGGAATCCTTTCTAGTTGCACAAAGTCAATTAAAATTAGCTTTTCATGTCACTTAAACAATCAAATTGTATTGCTTGTTGTATTTTCTTTTATGCTTGGGAATAGGCAATGCAAAATTATCCCATAGGATCACATCATGATTGAGGCTAGAAAAGCCCTCTGAGCCCATCCAGCCCAGCCCAGGACCTAACATCACCCCATCAGCCAGACCAGGGCACTAAGGGCCACAGCCAGTCTGTCTTTAAACTCTTCCAGGGATGGAGACTCCACCACTGCCCTGGGCAGTCCATTCCAGTGTCTGATCACCCTTTCTATGAGGAAGGGCTTTCTAGGTCTCATGCTACAAACCTGTTTTGTAGAAGAGAATTTTGAGAATCTTCTCATTTGATGAAAATAATTCCAAACTGGAGAGCTGTTTCCTGGCACCACTGGTGATTTGCTCTGATTTAGATGAGCTCTGTACTGTAGCCTTCATGAAATTATTTTCTGTTTAGGGGATAAATTCAAAGCGCTGAACCCCACAGTGTCAATGTCCGTGACTTACTCTGGCGATAAACTTAACCAGGCTGTGCTTGGGCTGGTTTTTTTATCCGGAATTCCTTATGTAGCTCGTTTCAAAGAACCTCTTGGATTGTGTCTTAGATTCTGTACCAGATTCTCTATGGTTTTCCCTGTATCTTCCCGCTTGTATTATTCACCCCCTATTCCAAGTGTTTCACCTACGTTTTGTTCACATCTTATTTGTGTTTTGCACGATTTTAACCTAATAAATCAGTCTGTGTTTTTCATGAAGTTTGTTTGGCTTTTTTTTTTCTCATGTTTGGTCTCCATATTTTCTATATCTCTCTCTCCTTTTCTCCTGCTCTTGTGCAGATAGCTCCTCCAAGAAGACAAAGTCTAGTTCAGAGGAGAGTAGATCCGAGACGTATGGTAAGCTAAAGCAGCTGCTGCAGCCTGGCAATTCCGCAGTCTGCTCTGTGCTTTCTGTCTGTGCACCTGAGGCTTTTATCCTGTCCATGATCCGCATGGTTGGCTCTGCAGCAGGGAGTGGGGACCTGGATTTAAATGTCGCTCTCGGCTTGTAGTTCTTGTAGTGGCTGAAAACTAACCTGTCCCCAGCAAGCACAGGCTGGCACCCAGATTCTCCTGTTATCTATTGGGGAAACTTGCTGGGACTGCCTTTCCTGGAGATCTTGTGCCATTGAGTGTTTGTGGGTTCTGTGAGGACATGGCTCACGTTGGACTCCAGAAAAAGTTTCTATGGTAGTAGAAAAGTCTGTGTGTTGCTCTAACTGTGAGAGGTTAATCCAGATGAGGCAGCAGTCCTTTCTGCAGCAATCCTTTGTGCAGTACTTCTAGAGGATCTTGTGTCAGTTCTGTTTCAAGGAAATGCAAAAATAAATCAAAATAACTTCAAAAAATGTAAGAATATGAACTTGAGTGTTTTTCATCCCAAAGAGAGAGTAACTTCCCTGGCAGTCCTGTGCTGGTGTGTGTTACTGCTGTACTGGTGTGTATTACTGCTGTATTATGGGCTTGTAGACTGGAACAAGTTGACTGATAACAAGTTGGGATGGGAGAAGTCCCACACATCATTATGTCAGATATGTCAGTCACAGTCCATCCTGCCTTACTGACTTGTTGAATTTCTGATATCTAAAGATACTTTCACTCATATCTTAGAAACTGGAAGGTTCCACAAGTTGGTGAATGGTGTTTTGAATCCTGCCAGCTTCTTTAAAACCCTTGGACCTAGGCTGAATCTATCCAGCACTGCTCCAGTTCATAATTCAACGTCTTGACTCCAGCTATGGCTTGCCTTTTGTTTTCTTTCCTGTTCTTTTTCTTGCTGTGATACTTTCAGATTTTAATCTGCTGAGAAAATTGCTCACTGCATAACCTGCAGTGGGCCTTTGGACAGCTGCAATGATTCTTCCAGCATCAGATTCATCGTCCCACTAGAAAAAACCTGCCAGGTGTTAATGGCTGTGATCCAGCTCCTTAAACCGCTTATGGAATAAAAAATGATCCTGTCATAGTGCTGGTTGTTAGGGACATTAAGAAATAAAAACAAACATCCCCCCCCAGCCCCAGAAAACCACCAACCCCAAAGAATTCCTTCTAGAGGAACATGGGCACATTGGCAAAATCCCTTTAGCTGGTGCAGTTTAGGGACATGTGACCTGTTTCTTCTGTGAACATAAGATCTCTTTCCCTGGAATTCTGAATCACATTTTTTTAAAAGATGACAAATTTTCATGTGACAGTCTTGTTTTCTAGGGTTGTGAGGCTGTTGCTCAGAAACTGTAAAGAGGCTTTGAGATTGCCTTGGTTTGCCTTCAGCAGAGGTGGAATCCTGTTGTAGGGAGACTTGCCTTGCTGCAGCTTGTCAGTCTTCCTCCCATGAACGAACAGGGAAGTGACTGCTCAAAAAGACCTTTTGGGATGATCTTTCTGAGGAGCTTTTGTTGAAGTCTCAACCAGTTCTTCCCATTGTCAGGTAGATGCTGGTTAGTGACAGCACATAGAACCCTCTGTCCTGAACCCACATTAATTTTGCTGCTTGCTCAGAATATACTGGAGGTGCTGTCAAAGCGCTGTAGGTCAATTACAGGAAACGTTTGGTATGCTCGCTGGAATGTATCTGTGTTTATACTGCTCTCCCAGACTGTACAGTGTCCTGGGTTTTCATGTATGGCAAAAAGAAACACTGCTTCCTACCGTAAGCCTGCACTTCCCCCAAAGTTTCCTGCAGATGCTCTGTCTGTGCCCAGTATTTGTGGGAGCAGTTTCCACTCATTCTTCCTTTCCAGTGGCCTTTGCTGTGTTGGACTTCGCCTTGGCTTTTGTCTCTGTCCTCTACTTTTCCGAAGTTCCCTGGTATGTGTAGAGAAGCCTGCTATTTGCTTTGGATGGGACCAAACTATTTCAAACCCTACAAGTAGAAATCCCGGGCTGATACTTTACTGGCTGCCTCTGTCTTTGCTTCCCCACTGGAAAGGGAATAATAGGGAAGTCTTGAACGACAACAGGAAAAGGAGGTGGGGCTTTTCTGTATGTTTGTGCTTCTTTCTTGAAATTCTTAATTAAGGAGCAAAAGACCAGAATTTCATGAAGTGTATGAGTGGCTCGGAGTGGGATGCAGAGTTGTTAGGTAGGGAAATGGTTCTCATGCACAGAAGCTGATTTATAACGATATGAAACTCAGAGTGAGGTATTTTGTTCCATAAATCCAGCCATCACCTATCTGTGCTTTCAACAAAATGTAGATGATCAGGAGAGACACTAGAGTTTAGTTTTGGATATAATTTTTACTATTTAGTAGCACAGCCTCCCACAGTACTTAATACCTGCTTCTCAAAGTAGGATTCCTGTCCCTTAACTTAAAATTGAAATGAGCTTTTGGGGTGGTAGATGAGATACCAGTTTTATATATATATTTTTATATATATATATATATGCTTTTCCCCATGACTTTTTTCTCTCCAAAGGTATTTTCTTTTATGTTTAGTACTGACTGCTTCTGAGCCCAGTATTAGACTAGTCTATCCATTATCGTTCACGTAATTCTCTCCAATTTTGAGATTTTTAAAACTCTTTCGTTTGGAAACTTTTTTGTTTTGCAACTCCAGATTTTACCCCAGTTGAAATGGTTGTAAATAGAATTTACTCTCCCTGTGTTATTTTTTGCAGTTCTTGTGTCATTCTGTAGTGGGACCACCTTTTCCAGACTCTTGTAAGGATTCTTGGGACACCTCAGCACTCTTAATAGCCAGAAACAAGGGGCACTCGACCACAGGAGTTGAATGTGTTGTTGCCACGGGAGCAGATAGTCCTATTTATCATGGTTAAAATACATGCTTCTCTCTTCTTTTTTCTAGAAAGGTTACCAGGCCTTGTTTTATGAACAGAACTCAGTGCCTATGCAGGTACCACACCCTGCACTGATTTCAAACCCTATAGTTTTTGCACTGACTTCGCACTACTTCTGTCACCAGGTTAGTGAAAGAATCCCAAGAATGCTGCTGAGATGGCGTTTGGGATGGAGGTCGGGGTAACAGCTAGAACCAAGTGACATTCACAGTTACGTCCTGCGAGACATCTTCTTTATAAAAGCCAATAATTTTATTTGTTTATTGGTTCTGGAGATCTTTTATAGGAATAAAGCTCCCCAAATGATGCGGAACCTTTGGATGTTCTCAAAACCCCAGGGAGTTTGGTTTTATTTAATGAGTGATTCATTTCGAGTCGCTGTATTAAATTGCATTTTCCCATTGTGGCCTCCTGCCTCCGGGGAGGTTAGGGTTCACACATCTCCTCCCCTGCCATGTCCCACACGGTCTGATCGCGGGAGAAGCCAGTTACGGGAGATGGAACTCAGGTCTCCATTCTCTCTTGTGGGTCAGGTTTGTAGACTGAACCCTCTGCTCTGCTCGTTGTGCACTGGAAAGTAAACCTCCTATTTCATTGAGTAACTTCAAAACATTCAAAAAATGATCTCTTCACTAGAGAATCAGTTGGACCGTCAATATGTGGAGCTAGTTGTTTTCACTGCAGTATGTCAGGGACCTTAAGAAGTTGGGACTTTACCCTTCCCTGTTACCCAGAAGGCCCATTTGTACCAGGGCGGGAGAGCTGAGCCGGGCTGTCACAAAGGGAGGAGTAGAATCACCCATGAAACAGTGAGACTGGTAATTTCTAACTGCTTTCATTCTTAATCTTAAACCTCTTTAACTACAGCACATGATTAGTTGCTTTATTGAACTCCTGGCTTGAGGCTCAATGAATCAGTTTGGGGAATGATAATGTGCAAGAGGGTGAAAAAGGGTTTTTAGATCTATTTTCTCCATAGAATTTTATGAATCCACTCAAGATACAAACACATAGTCAGATTGTGTCTAGTTACAGTAGTGGCTCCCCTTTCCATGCCTTCAAGATAGTGTCATGTGAAAGCAAATGCGAGAATAAGATTTGTATTGGTTTGATTTGGAGTGCTGTCAATCATGAGCTCTGTTGACCTCGTCATAGTTACTGAGCTTCGGCTCGGAAAAAGTGAAATGTCATGGCGAGGTACTTCAAAATGAATCACAGAATCACGGAGTGACTCATGATTTCCATCCGGGGAATGCTAAGAATTGGAAAACAACAGCAAAATGAGGTGAAGAAGAGCTGATTGCTAACGCTAACTCTTCAGTGTTGCTGCAAGACTTTAATTCGAGTGGGTGAAATTGGTTCAGTTGATGATTTAACTTGAGAACTCCTGTATCTATTTGTGATATCCTGGTGTGACAGGAACTTGCTATTGAAAAGTTCATGCTGTGTGTCGTTGGGCTCTCAGTGGTTTGTGGCTTTTCTTTCAGACCATTCCAGAGTGTCTAATGAGATGCTGAAGGTACAGGACACGAGTTATGAAAACACTCCCGCTCTGCTCTTAAAATTCCTCCACTAAGCTGATCTCAAAGAGAAAGTAATTTACTTAAAGAACGAAAGTGAGCAAATTTGGGAGATTTCTTTGTTGATTTTTCCTCCCAGCAGAGCAGAGGGGAGATTGTGTGAAGGTTGATCCTTTCAGTCTGCCTGGTTCAGACAGGGGGTGCTGTCATAAAGAAACTATTAAATTTCCTATAAAGCAATGGTGGACTAATTTGGAGTCACGTTATCCTAATTTCAATTGCCATCCCATTTAAAGCTTAAAAGGTGGCTTTGAGTGAAATTGAGCCTCATGATACAAAACAGTTTTTGGTTATCCCTAAAACAGAAATGATTCTGTGTCAGCTGTTTGTGTTGCATCTCCTACTGCATTGGCACTGCTTTAGCGTCAGGGTCATTCAAGGAGAAGGTTATCAGTAGATGCAAAGGCTGTTGGTTCTGGAAAAGAAAGAAATCCGGTGGAAGAGCAAGGAGTACCCAGGGCTCTACTGTGCCTTTAAATGAGGACAGTTCTTATGAGTCAAAAGATCAGTTAGTGCCTTACTCATAAAACCTGTAGGGCTGGCAGCAGGGTTTAAAACGAGCTGTTTTTATGAACTAGCACATGTTCTGTTTCCCACACCCCACCCTGGGGCATCATTCTTGTGAAGTGAGACTTAAAGAAGCTTGGTCATATAGAAAAATGGGAGGTACAAAAGGGAGAGGCTGCTTCTTTCACTTAACTATATAAAGACGGTCTGAAAGGTGGTGGGTTTTTTCCCCCTCCTGTCTCCTTTCGCATCACATCCATTCCATCAGCTTCCTGCAGATTGTGACGTGGAGTAGAATTTACTTGCCCTTTATCAGCAGAAGGGGAGTTACTGGGATGTGATACTGTGACCAGGTTGCTGCAGAAGGGCTGGAATTCTACTCCCACACCGATTTTCATATATGCCACACTGGAGGAGAACAGGGCTGACTGGGCAGACGGTATTTTCACTGGAGGCTCCTCATTTCCATTCCATTTCCACTCCAGAGGAGTGAAAGACGCTGCAGTGGTGCGAGAGTAATTTAAGACATGGGTCTGTCTCCACTCTCTGTTACAATTCATTCCTTAGAAATGATTATATGAAGGAGAGGCTGGCTGGGACAGCATCTTCACAATTCCCTTTGCTCCCTCCATACTTGAAACTGCTACAATTTTGGGAATTGTGAAGAACTCCAATTCCTGCCCAAGATGCCAATGTAAGAATTTTGCCTGATACAGCTTTAGAAACAAAGCAGAAAAGCAATCTGTTAGAAACAAGGGTGATGTTGAGGAGCTTTTCGTTTCTGCTGTATAAAGTAAACAACATCCGTGAAGCATTTTGCGCAGTTCCTAAAGTCACTGTTCAAGATAAGAGCTCGATTGTGGGAGGCTTTTTCAGAGATGCTCCAAATAAAGGGTTCTGCAGTGAATGTGCCAGGGCTGCTGCCTTCTTCTGGTTTGTTTTTCCCCTGATTTGTTTTCAGCATCTTCATCCACAGCATTTCACCTTTTCAAAATGCATTTGGAAGTGCATTTATCTCTACGACAGCATTTATGTTCACATTATACTGAGTAATCCCAATACTGAGAAGCAAAACAAGTTGCCTTTGATGTCACACAGCAAGTTAAAGGAGGAGCAGATTCAAACTGGCATCTACAGAGATTGTGTCCCTTTACTTGAATAGCTCAGTGAGCAGCACAGTCTTGATTTCAGAAGGCTTGTAGGGTGTAGTGAGTGTGGTTTGTACTTCTGTGCTGCTGCTCTTTTGCGTCTGTGTGATGTGGCAGAGAAGATTCTCTAGTTCTCTGTGATCTGAAGAGAAGGGGCCCTGAAATGAGGTTTTTGCTGAGAACTGGGAAAACTTTTCTTGATCAATAATTCTCTTGAACATCAGCAGGTTGGAGGAAGGCTGGGAGATTTGTGACTAACCTCCAAAAGTAGATTATAAGTGTTTGCTGGTTTTGATGGTGTGCTGGAACATGACAGCCCTCTGCTGTACTTCAAAGAACAGTGAATCCAGACAAATGGAAATTGTGCTTGTGGTTCATGCACATAGTTGCTGCTTTTACCTCGACTTGTGTCTGATGTGCCAGAGCTGTCTGCATCTCTGCTGGTGTATTCCTCTGTTGTGTGTAACTGAAGCAATGAGCCTGACCTGTCTTGACATTTGTATCTGTTTCTGGACTGACGCCCTGTTTCTGTCTCTCATATATTTTTCCCTCTGTTGTGTTGTACCAGTTTCTTTCAGTGCTCTGTGATTATCTAGGAGGATAAGGTTTTGGACTGATGCCTAGCTTGTGTCTCTTTGTATTTCTCTCCTTCTCTTTCTTCTGCCCTTTCCCCACCTTTCTTATGCAGGTCTTGTTCAGCGGTGTGTAGTTATCCAGCGGGATGAAAACGGATTTGGGCTGACAGTCAGCGGAGACAATCCAGTCTTCGTGCAGTCCGTCAAAGAAGGTAAGTAGAGCTGCTTTATGTGCTGGGCAGAGCAGCCTGCAGGCTTTTCACGTGAGTCAAAGAAATGTGAGTGAGCTGGAGGAGAACTGCAAATGTCTTCCTCATGGGTGCGATGGCTGCAGCTTCAGAGCAGATGTGGAAGGACAAAGCATGTTGCCCTGATGGGATGCCACCAGTGATCTGATGCAGTAGTTTACATTGGAAGGAACCTCAGAGATCACCAGCGGCAGCACCTCTCACCAGACCAGGTGACTGGTGTCTTGAGGGAAGTTAAGTGACTCCCTGAAACGTGCTGGGATTGTGGCTTGATGCATCCACTGCAAAATGAGAACAGAACTGCTCTGATCTTGTTACTCAAGAGATGTTAGTCCAATAGAGACAGAGGAAGTTTGGGTGAGCGCAGGAAGTAGCTGTGCTTGAAGATACGGAAGTCCTTAAACCATTTTTGATTTGAGTGGTTCTGTTGAAACAGGAACTAAGTGGTTTCTTGCCTTTCTAGATGGAGCAGCCATGCGGGCTGGAGTGCAAACAGGTGATAGAATTATCAAGGTAAGAGCTTTTACATCGTCAGAGAAATGGATCCTTTGTATTAAATGAGCTCTTTCTCTAGAAGGATGTCATTGCTTGGCTGCTGTAATGGTTGCATTTACCTGTGGGCTAGAGGAGTGGTCTGAGCTCCATGTTCTGAGGATACTGAAACAGTAAAAACACTGAAATCCTGCTGCTGAGTGTTAATGGTGGTGTGAAGATCACTCCCACTTCAGAACTTTATGGATGAGTTCAGTGTCCTTTGAGATTCAAATAGCACCCATACAGTAAAAACAGAAGAAGAGAGAAGGAACAAGGGGTTGTTAATATTTACCTGTAAATAAATAGTCTTAGACTACATTTTTTCCTCTAACTGTCCCAAACAACAAAGAAATCAAGTCAGTCACTAAAAATGCTGTTAACTATTGTTGGTGCTTGTGCTTAGCAGCTGCATCTTCAGAGAGATCATTTCAATTAAATAATTAAATTAGCTAAACGATTTTTGGTGTAGTTTTTCTTTTACTGAGCTCTGCTCACCCAGATAAACTGTTTTGAAGGAGAAACCGCTTATCTGTTAGTGTCTTGAAAAACGTAATAATGGAGATGCGGTACAAGAGAGCACTGTTCCTCAGTGCTTGTCATGTGGTATGTAGGTACCTCTGGCTGGAAATCAGTTGCCAAACACTGTTAACTTTCTCATCCTCCCTCGCCTAGGTGAACGGCACTCTTGTAACTCACTCAAACCATTTGGAGGTGGTAAAGCTGATCAAGTGTAAGTAAGGGAAGGTTACTACTTTTGTCACTGTGCTCCTTTAAAACATGAAAGACATAATTCCAAAAGACCAATGGCTGATTCAGCTATCAAGTGACAAGGACAAGGTCTAGCCATGCCCCATGCTGACAGATAAAGGGTGTGTATGAAACAGTGAAGTGAAATTGGGGTAATTTTCCTATCTCAGACTTGAGTTGATAGATGCTTCAGTGGTTTTGTCTGAGCTTGATATTCAATTGCCATCAAACCTTGCCTGTGTGTCTTCCCACCTGTTGACTCTACCTTAAATCCCATAGTTATTCACCTCCCTTAATGTAGATTACTGTGAGATGCTTGCAGAGTACTGTTCTCGGTTGATTCCTTCGTACACAGAAGGTGGAGATAGTGGTCCCTTCAACCGTAGCACAGTTTATTTTGTGGCACAGGCTGTACAGTGTAAATGCAACCTGCAGACTAACTCAGATTGGGTGCTGTTATGAGGTGATTAGCATGGAAATTCTTAGATTACCTGAAATTTGAGCAGAGATCTCTAAAGCAGAGCTGTCAGTGAGCTATACCCATTCCATGAAGAAGGAATGGGTCAAGAATGGTCTGAGCTTTGTCTCTTGGGTGCAATGGCAAGGAGAGAAACAGCAGCCATAGCAATCAGCAGATGTGTCTGCAATGTGAATTGTTCTTGTTCTCCCTGCAGCGGGTTCCTATGTAGCTCTCACTGTTCAGGGGCGCCCACCAGGGTCGCCCCAGATCCCATTAGCTGATTCTGAAGTGGATCTGGCAGCGTTTGGGCATATGTCTCCCATCATGACTTCTCCCCATTCTCCTGGCACATCGGGAAGTGCAGAAAGGATCACTAGCCCCGTGCTCGTTGGGGTAAGATTTGAAACTCTCTTTCCAAAGAACCAGCACAGCAGTGGAAGAAATGCAGTCATGTAGTTATTTGATTTTGCTTGAGTTGTTGTGCTCTGGTTGCATAAACCACAAACTAGAATTGGAGTATTTATCCTGCCACCCAGTGGGCATTTGATCACCTGGGGAAGACCATTTGACAAGTAAAGATAACCAGTCCAATCTGAGATAATACAGATAGAGTTGAGGAGTGAGTTTGTGTTGTCCAGTCCAAGTCAGTCACGCTGTAAGTTCTACAATAAGTGGATTGTAAGGTGTGCAGACACGTTGCAAAGAGGAATAGAGGAAGTAAATAAGCAAATGCTTTAGAGTCTGGTTTCTTCTTATTAAATGTTGATAGCTGTGTTTAACAGTAGGAAAGAATGTGTAGGATGGGATTTAGCAGCTCAAGTTGTTGCTTCCTGTAGGGCTTCTCAGAGTCCCTGCTCAGGGATAAGATGAAAAGTGGTAATGTCTGGTTTTCTTACCTTTCTTACCAGCTCCACCTAAAAACCCACCCCTTAATCTCTCTGTATTTTATAGGAGGAGAATAATATTGTCCACAACCAAAAGGTGGAGATTCTGAGAATGATGCTACAGAAAGAGCAAGAGCGGCTGCAGGTACTGGAGTTGCTTGAGTTTGAGAAGGGCACGGGAAGGTGTGATGCAAATACAAAGATCAGTTGTTCAATCACTGCTTAGTAGCATCTTCACCAGTCCTTTAATAGCTTGTGTTTCTGCTTAGCTTTTCTCTATAGCAGCCTAACATCAGATGTAGACTCACTGGTCAGCTCTTGAGTTTTTAATCCTTGACAGAGTAAGGAAAAAATTATGAGAGAGTTTTTAATCCTTGACACAATAAGAAAAAATTATGGGAGCTTTCTTAAGTGAAGCGTGCATGTGTCAGTGATCTAATCTTCAGGAAAATAAGCATCTTTTACTGAGGTTTCAATAAACCTTTAGAATGTAGTTCTCTTTCCTTTGGCACAGTCTGTAGCCTCTGCTTGGATCGATATTAACATATTAGTTAAAATGTGTAAATGGAATGAAGATTAGCAGTATGTTAGACTTGTAAGCTTTGATATTGAGGAGATTCTAAATGAAAATTCATAAAATTCTCTTTTTAGTCTCTACAAGAAGAGTACAGCCGGTCACCCACCACGCGACTGCTCAAAGAGATACAGGAAACGAAAAAGCACATTCCTCAGCTGCAAGAGCAGTTGTCCAAAGCCACAGGCGCTGCTCAGGTAACAGAATGTGTCAGGCTGCTCTCTGCTATGTTGTGGGTGAAAATTCTTGGGGGATGATGGTGTTCTGGGCAAGCAGGAGTCCCCTGCCATGTCCTGCTGGGCTTATACAGGCAAATTGCACCCTCTAGAGTTTACGCTGCTCTTAGGTTTGCAGAGACTCTCAAGCAGTGCAGTGTCAGACTGTGAAGTAGATTTTTGCATCGGACCTTCAAATAATCTGTGAAAAACTGCTTTCAGTTCAAATTGTGATGTGTTGATTAGTCTGTCAGTGCAACTTAAAAACCCACAAAGTTGTTCTTCCAGTGGAGATTTAGCTGGAAGTTTTTGGGGTAAAAAAAGTAGATGGTGTTATTTTTCCTATTTTCTCTCTGCCTTTAATGCTAGAAGTCCTGAAAACAGAGTGTGATTTTTCTGTTGTCATCTCTTAGAAAAACATTGCAGCCTTTTCTGGATAACATGAAGAATGAGTTTTGTAAATAATGTGAACTGTTTTGAACCAGCTGATGTTTAAAGTCTGTCTGCTGAAATAGTCCACTTGCTCTGTTGTAACTCCCAACTGTCCTTTATCCTTCCAGGATGGAGTTTCGTCCTCCAGATCTGTGACAGAGTCACTGCAGATCAGTGAAACAGAGGCAGAGAGCGCAGATTGTGTGAGCAAACTGGATTACAGTGGTGGCAGCCCTTCCCGACCCAACAGTGACATTGCTGATGTAAGTCTTTAAGAGCTCCAAGACTTTTCGTCTAAACCTGTTGGATTTCGTTTTCTTGTGCAGATTCATAGCTTTGTCCTCAATATCGTAGATCTGTACTGGCTCAGTACCACTGTGTGTTACTGGAACAGGCTTCTTGGTACACACCAAAACCATCTCCCCGAGAACACATGCTGTGCTGGACTTCTGTAAGGGACTAGGAAGGAGAAGTAGTGTGAGGTTTGGGCTTTTTATTCAGGATTAGATTTTCCTGGCACAATCCCTATAACCAGAGAAAGCAAGATGGATGCCAGCATCTTTCTCAGAACTCAGAGATGCCAATTAGAGCATCTTTTAGGAGTGTGGTAATGTTCCAGTTGCGGTAGCTGTGACTCAGCTCCAGTCAGTGGGCAGGTTGCCATGAAAATGGGGAAGAGCTTTACTTCCACCAAATCAGCTTCAATTATTGCCAGCAGTAAAAGCTTTTAGCCTGCTCACTCATTAGTTAGCTCGCATGGGCTCCCTATTGCAGTGCCTAAGCACCGAATGATTAATTAAGTCACTCTCTGATTAGTGCTGAGGAACTGAAACTCTGCTTGGATTTCAGCCTAAGTTTGTTGTTTAACCTAAGGATGTGGGGCCTAGATTTGTACTGGGAGCTGGAAATGAAAGGAAGGTGGGTCAGATACACCTCCGAAATGTGAACATAAGTGACACTATCTTAAAACATTCCTCCTCCAATCCCAGATGTAGTTACCACGCGTGGTTGTGTGTCTGTTACGAGCTTTCTTACCAAAACTGCTTCTGTGTTTGGCAGGTTTTGGGTTCAGCAGGGGATTTTTTTGGAACCCGCCTGTAGGTCACACGCTGTAGTTTGGTTGGTTGTACCTCAGCTGTTAAACAGTTTGCTCTATGGGAAAAGAGAAGTTTGGGCTGTCGTGGCTGAAAAACTTCCTGTGCAGTTCTCATTTTCCTAATGATTTAATGGTACTTACCAGAACTGAACTTCCTTCTTTCCCAGAGTCCTCGCAGCGGCTTGAAGGAGCGTATTTATCCAGATGAGAGCCCAGAAAAGGCTGAGGTTCAAGATACTGTGAGTACAAAACATCAAGTGTCAAAACAGCATCTCCTGTAATGGGCCCATTAAGATCTTGGAGGGGGGGTGTGTGTCTCTGTTTTGTAGATGCATAAACTTTGCTTTAGAAAATAAAATGCAATTAAAATGGTGCAGGAAAAGTTAATGAGCTGAGTAGATGTTTATGGAGCTCAAGAGCAGGCCCATTTAGAGGCAAGAAATAGATAATCAGCAGTAAAACAGCTGGACTTAAAATAGGAAGAGCAGCTGTACGTATTTTATTCTTGAGGCCAGCAGTAAATGCAACAGCCTTTAGGATATTTAGTCATTACGAGGCTGCAGTTATCAGGGATGGCCTCAAGATGAGGTGCAAGTGAAGCACAGCAGGAAGTGCACACCTGCCTGAATGGATGATTTTGAAGTATTTTTCCCCCTCATCGGCTTGACTTGCCCAGTCATATTTCTCCATTTGTGCTGTGCTGGAATTTGTGATGAAAATATGCCACATGCTCAGTGTGCTCGTGTCTGTAGGTGATGCCGTTGGTTGTGAATCATCTGATGTAATGATTCTGAATGCTCACAGCATTAGTAAGGGGATCTCACAACTGTAAACACGGGCAAGGTTGACTAAACACGTGGGTTTCCATTGAGGTTAGAGAAGAGAAATTACAGTAATAGCTCTAACTTGGTCAAAAAGGTGCCAAGATCGTAATAGTGCTGTCCATTCCTTCCTTCTCTTCCCTGACTTCTGACTCACCCCAGGATTCCCAGTCCAGTGTTGGAAGTCCTTTATCCCGGATGGGGCCTCAGATCATTGGAGCAGAGGATGACGACTTTGACACTGAACAGGAGCAGGTGGGAATGGCTTTTAGCCTCAGCCACCCCTTTTCCCTCTCAACCAGAATTCTGCTCACCTGTACCTAAGCTCCAGGAGCTCCATGACTACTTCTTATTGAGCCGCTCTTGTGTGGTGAATTAAGAAGTAGAGAATGTGATTCCTGTGCTCATTTTGCCAAATAAAGTAATTTTATTTTAGTATTAATTTTATTTAAATGAGCTGAAATGTTGCAACAAAAAAACCGTTGGTTTTTCTCACCGAAGCTTTCTGGATTACCTCAAATAGTTTCCATGTATCTCTACAGATTAATGGACAGTGCAGCTGTTTTCAAAACATTGAGCTCCTGAAGTCTCGACCAGCTCACCTGGCTGTTCTTCTGCATCATGTAGTGTCCCAGTTTGACCCTGCAGCATTGGTAAGATCTTCTGGAATTATTTCCTGGCCCAAACTAATAGTTTTAACAGAGTTTATCAGCATCCCCTTGGTTTCGGGTAGCATTGGCAGTGATGTGGCTGGATCAGTAAGGAGAGAAATGCAGATCCTATGCAGGCAGGAGAGTGTTCTGGATAACAGAAAAGTGTGAAGAGAACAGTCTCTTCTACATCTAACTGTTTATAATAAATATTTAGCTTTTGAAAAAAAAACTTAATTCCACCCTAAGGTGTGATACTAATTGACTGTGCGAAAGGTCTGATCTCCCTCTCTCCTTCACTCCTTTCATTTGTCTGCTCTGAGGTTGCCTGAGCAATCTAGATGGTTGAAGGTAGCTAGGAAGACTTTCAATCCACTGGTGCTGTGTTCCTTGAAATATTTGAAAGGAAACTTGTAGTCAGGTGTGCTCAGAGTTCTCATTGAATCATAGACTCATTCAGGTTGGAAAAGACCATTGGGATCATTGAGTCCAACCACCAACCCTAATCAAGTTCACCCCTAAACCAGATCCCCCAACACTACATCTAAGCTACTTTTAAACACATCCAGGGATGGGGACTCTACCACCCTTGGCAGCCCATTCCAGTGCCTGAAAATGCTTACATTTCATTTCTTCCCCTCGCGTTCTCCACAGTTGTGCTACCTTTACACTGACTTGTACAAACAGACCAACTCCAAAGAGACTCGACGTATCTTCCTTGAGTTTTACCAGTTCTTCTTGGACCGAGCTGCGGTAGGTTCATTTCTTTCATTTTCAAGCATATCTAGCAAGTTGACTTTTCCCTTTCTCCACTCTCCTGAAATGGAAAAGAACTAAGGAGCTATTTAAATTCTTAAGAATAGTTTTGTTTTATTTTAAATGTTACCAGTGAATATGACAAAAGGAATGGGGTATGGCCTCAGATACCTGGTAACTCAGTAAATCCCAGGAAATGCATTGTCTCACAGCAGAAATAATTGTGTGATACGTAAGCAAGCTCTAGCTGTTCTTCATTGCCTACAAGTTAATAATTGCCACTTGTACTGAAGTGGTTCTTGCAAGGATTAGGAACTGTCGTGTTTGTTGGAAAAACCTGATAAACTGCTTTTGTGTCATGAGTTGGGCTACCAGATAGGACAGCAGAGGCAGTGCCACATGCTTAGATGAAATAATCCTTGTATTTCCTTCTGTATTCAGGATGGGAGTTCTGCCCTTTAATACGCTCAGATGTTCAAGTTGTATGATTTTGGCTTTTGAAGGGACTGTGCTGATGTTTTGTATTGTGTTTTATTGGGGTGGTGTTTGGGGTGAATGTTCTTTCAGCCTTTCTTTTGTTTTGCAGAATCTGAAGGTTCCAGTTCCAGATGAAATCTCCTTAGAACTAGGTAGGATGCTCTTGCTTTGGGTGTCTCTTTCTGCAATTTCAACTGTCTGAGGCAGTTCAAGCCAGTTTCTGCCAGGCTTTTGGGGTTACTTCAAGCATCTCACAACAAGAGAGAAGTAACTACTTGTTACCATTTCTTGAGGAGGATAAAATGCATGGTCTGATCCCTGTGTAAGTGTTGGGAGGCACTGACCATGTTGGCATGACCAAGTGTAGTCTGATAGTGGATGTGACCAAGGCTCCTTAAACCTAATGCAGTAAAACCTTGTATTACCACCAAGTGAAGGGCAGGAGGGAGCTTCTGGATGGGTTTCAGGGATACAAGTGAATGACTTTATTCTGAGGACGAGAGGACTGTTTTCAAAAGAATAATTACTCGTTTCTCTGATGTACAGACAGAAGGCGGCCAGAACTCCTTCCTGAAGAGCTTCATCGCCAGTTTGTACAAACTATGCAAGACAGAGTCTGTCCAGAAGTTCAAAAGAACCTGGAAGATTTTAGGTAACTGGTTATCTGGGTACTTCTCCTTCAATTCACATCTCCTCCAAGTCAGCATGTCCAGTACAGGGGAAGTCCAGACTCGGGGGACACAGTAACTCCTCTTGTGCTGAATAGGAAAGTACCACTGGAGAGGACATCCAGGGTCACCGTGTGACAAATCCTTGACTCTTTTTTGACAGTGTTGCGAGTAATCAGTTGCAAGATCAGCTTTAGAGCTTGGATTCTTCCTTCCTTGAAGCTATTTGCGGCAATTTCAGAATATTGTTGCTTAGGTGATGTTATATAAATCCTTCCTAATTGTGTTTATAATCAGCTTATATCTGTGTTTTTTTCCTTTTCCTTTGTTCCTTCCCTCTCCCCTTTGGGCATGGAATAATCCACTTGAGAAAGCTCTTACGAGCGTATAGTAGAATTTGATAAGTAAAGTGCCCTTTCATGTGGAGTCACAAGAGCTCTGTGCCAACAGGAGACATTATACCAAAACAAATGTTCAGTAATGGGCTTTTTCATACCGAAAAATGTCTCAATTCAAGCATATGCTTCAAATACACGACGCAGAATGCTGCAGAAAGAGTAACTCCTCTTTCTTGACCCTTGCAGTGGCTGCCTCTCTTGATAAATACAGCCAAGCTTTATCCCTCTAAGGGCTAATTTGGCTTAACTATAGTGAGTGCAAATGTTATGGACAAGTGTTATGGCTTCTCCATTTTCATACAGAAAGCAATAGGAAACCTGTTTGACTCTCTGAATGTCAAGAGGTTGCTTTTCCTTGTTCTACATAAAATATTCAGCTTCAAGTGATGTTTCCTTCTCCTTGTTTTCCAGGCAGAAACGTAGTATGGGATTGACCCTGGCCGAAGGAGAGCTGACCAAGCTGGATGCAGAAAGAGTTCGTGACCGCAACGCAGTGGAGAGGGAAAGAGCATGTGCAGAACAGATTATTCTTAAAATTGAGGAAGTCTTGTGAGTAACTGCAAATAGAACGATGGGGGGGATGGTAAAAAATTATTCTACCCTGAACCTGTCAACAGCAGGGCAGGGAATTAGGAACTAGAAGCAGTTTCACACCACCATGTTTGCGCTGGTTCCCCTGTTGGCTGTCCATATGTGTTGGAGTGATGATAGCCAAAAGTAAGCTGAGAGTTATGTGGAGTCTATGTATTTTTTAAAGGAAGCTGCAGTTCAAACAGCAGAGGTAATGCTGCTCTTGTCAGCATTATTAGATCAGAGTCCTTTTTCCGTGTTGTAGAAACCTACAGGTTCAGAACCCATTTTTTTTCTTTTTTAATGTGTGCTGAATCCAGTTTTCCAGCTGAACCTTCTTTTTTTAATAATTTTTTTTTCTCGTGGTACTTTCTAACATTCTGAATGACACTTTGAACACAGCTGCTAATGCTCAGGGTGGATATGACTGGGTGTTAATTGGATTTTGAGTTTGTTCAAATTCTGTTTTCTTTTTAGGATGACATCTCAGCCTTTGGAAGAAGACAAGAGGTAATTGGAAGTTGTGTGGTCTGTGAAGTTAAGAACCCCACTGCGGGCTCTGCATTGAGCAGAACAAGACAGCCCTCTGCTGGGCTGTAGTCACAAGCTCTCATTTTTAAATCCCCTGGCACATTAGCATTTCCTGCCTGTGCCTTGCCCTGTTCTGTTTGTATCTGTACAGCCATCTGGATGGCTTTTTACTCTTTACAGCAACCACACCTTTGCTCTTACTTAGGGAACATAAGTCAAAACTACTAAATGTGTTAAACTAAGTATTTAGTTAGTAATTTCAGGACCTTATAGGTATTTCTCAAAATGTTTTTCCCTCCCAAGCTGGTAGCTATTGGTATGCTGCATCTTTTATTTAGAACAGGACAAATTCTACAGTTTGCTGAATCTTGGGTAATTTCATGTAAAATTAAAAAAATAAGACACCAAATTCTTTTAATCTAATTCCTTGACAAAATGAATTTTCCCCATTACATTTCTCCTTATCCTCCGTCGTCTTTTCTTTTTTGTTGTTTTGTATTTGCAGTTCCACGATGCAGTATGTGATTCTTACTTACATGAGACATCTGGGAGTCAAAGTTAAAGAACCTCGGAACCTGGAGCAGAAGCGTGGCCGGATTGGGTTCTTGCCAAAGATCAAGGTAGCGGTGTTGTGACCAGAGTGCGTTTGTTCAAAGAGCTTCGTTCAGATTCAAAATCGACTTTTGCATTAGAAGGTGGTATGATCCTGATCCTGCAGTCCTCATTGCTGCGTCATGAGGATCTGGTGTCACAACAAACCTAACAGTTGCAATTGGGTTCTGCATGTGTTTTTTTAGACACATGATTTAGAAATGAGTTGCTTTCCTTCTTCCTTTGTCCCGAAGCCTGAATTGTTTTTCACAGTTCTGGCCTTATTAAAACTTTGGCTGAGAAATGTTTCATATATTAGAACCATGAATCATTGAGGATCTCATTAAGGCTTATCAGGTTCTTGGCTCCTGTGCTTTAGTTTTCTTCTTGAGAAACTTGCCCAAAACCTCTCACTTCACGATGAAGGAAAGCTATGCTTCCTGCCACCCACACTTGCCCAGTTATGTAATGAGTTTTTCCGCCAAAACTCTATCTCTGTGGGTGTGTTCAGTTGTCTCCCACAGCGTGGGGGTGTATCTGGTCACAGTAGCTGCTTATTTTCATCAGTTTTCCAACTTCCTTTGAAATATTAATTCTGTTAGTGGCAAAAAGGCCTTCCCAAGTGGTAAGAGAAGTAGTACTTCTCTCTTCCAGATGAGAGTCTATATACTCGTGCATATTTGGAGTCACAAGGTGTTGTGCCTTAGAGAAACAAGGTGCTACTGGTTGCTGAAAACTGCTTTCTTACCACAGGAAGGGAGGAGGGTGGTTTCTAGCTCCTGCTAAGTTAAAAAGAAATGGTGTGCAAGTTGTTGCTTTTAACAGCTGTATCTCTTAGACGCTGTGGTTCCTCCCCTGTTCAATACCACTCACAGTCTGTCTGTAGGTTCCTTTTGTCTCTGATGCTGCAGGTTGTTGACCTGTCAATAACTTATTAGAAATAAAATTATCTTGTCATAAACACCTGTAGTTTTAAAGAATCAATATCTGAACAACTGAATTTGAAGAAATGAGTGATCTGTTTGAGTTTTGTTATTGTGTGTCAACTGCAGCAGAGTATCAAGAAAGAGAAAGAAGGAGAGGAAAAAGGAAAGAGAAGAGGCTTTCCCAATATTCTGGGCCCACCAAGGAGACCAAGTCGACATGACAGCGGTGCAAGTATGTCAGGCAAGGAAATATATGTCCCCTGTAAAGCCAGATAATGTCTCTGCTGTCTTTTAAAAATCCACGCTAAGAAGGCTCAGTAAACTTCTTGTTGTAAAACATCTTTTTGAAGGCCCACAAACCTACTTTTGTCCCCAAATGACTCCTCTCTTTATGGCTAAAAACAGGTAAAAGCTCTTCCAGCAATAAAATGGCTCTGTGTTTGTGTAGTTGGCAGAGCCATGGAAATGCAGAAGCCAAAAGCACATCCAAAGCACTTAGCTCCAGCGTCTTCTGTTAGCCCAGAGCCAGCAGAGTCTAGCAAGATGCGCCAGAGTGGATCCTCCAGTGATGGAGCAGATACATCATACCCACCCACCAACCCTATGTCTCCTTTGGCAGTGGGTCCCTTTTCTTCTCCAGAGGGAACCAAGGACAGCGAAGCAGGTAGGATGATACTAGAAGTGAGGAATGATTAAAGATCGTGACACTAATGAGATATGTGACACGCAGTCTTGATGCAACAAACATGACAGATGAGGAAATGTGTTTATGTCTGTAGACAAGATCTTCCTCACCTTAGTCATCTTTTCTGACTTAGTCTCTGGTTCAAATGAGGAAATCTTATCATGACCAGGAAACATCATAAGGTGGGTTCTGTCACTGTGGCCTTGGATTATCTAGCAGGAAAAACAGGAGGTCTTTGGTCCCTGCCTTTGGAAGCACAAGTCAGTGACATCTGGAAACTGAAATTTTCCTAGCCTAGGAATACAGTTCCCTGACTCTAAGCTGCACTAAGGCTCTGAATCAAGAGGCTGTGAAGTTCTCTAACACACTGTGATTTGATGCAGCTCTTGACCTTTCATACTTATTTTCTGTTTAGGTTTGAAGCAGACTGGAGAAGCTCCACCTGCTAATGAGTGTATGGATGGCACACCCCGTACACCTAATAACACCTTTGAATTCCCATCTCCATTGGAAAACCTGCAGGAGGAGGAGGGAGAGACAGAGAGGTAACTTGGTTGCTTGAGCCTTGGGAGAGAGATGATGTGACAATGCCTGCTGAAGCCTAGTCCCTAAAGCTCTTAGGGAAATAACTTGTATTAAACATTAGTGGTAGAAGTAGGAAATGCAGGTCTGTGTCTGCTTCTAAGGTAGGATAGAGAACTGTGTCAGGACAGTGAGGCTGAGGTGGACAAAATCTCCTAGTTAGGAGGTTAGACCTTTGCTCTGAAGTTATGCTGAATATCTGGTGAAATTCTTGCATAAGATTCCCTAATAATTTCTCCTCTTCTTTGCAGAGTGGTTGACATGGGAACACCGAAGCCTTTTCGCAAGTGAGTATGCTTATAAATGTTTCAACTTGACTGCACTTGCTTAGATTTTAATAGAAAAGTGAAGCAGAATGCAGTAGTGTTCATTGTTCTGAGCCAGTACCATTGTGTAGTGCTCTCGGCTCTCTCTCTGCCGAGACAGGAAGGAAGGAAGGAAACGTTAACCTGCTCTTTCACCAACTTGATATTTGACTTTAAGCAAATTGTTTTATCTGTATCGTTAAGGGAAAGGTTATGGAAACACTGTAAGAACACTGTAAGATATTCACTCTTAGTTGTTCTATAAAGGGCAACGTTTGAAGGTGTGCCTGTAGGTTCAGACATCTCACAGCCTGCTGCTGTTATGAAGAGGATTTCTGTGTGCTGCAGAACCACTATATATACATAGATTTTCTTCCTTACATCCTAAATGAGAGGTACCTGACATATATTTTCATGTTTAGGGTGGACAGTGTTGGTTTCTCAGATGTACAAAGTGAAGATGAGTTATATGATTTTGACATGGACATGGACCCTCCTAACTGGCAGCAGCTTGTGAGCCGAGAAGTGTTGATGGGGCTGAAACCCTATGAAATCAAGCGCCAAGAAGTGATTAACGGTGAGATGGATATTCTTTTCTAGCTCACCATGTTGAAACTCATCCTCTGGAGCTCTGAAATTTTTCACTTTTAAAGCCTAGGTCTTCACTGACATGCTGCAAGCAGTGTCCATCTTCTGGTCCATCTTCAGTGTCCATCTGCAAACTGCTGGTTTGCAGAGTCTGTGTATGAAACTATTGAATAGTGTCCTGGGATGAGACTGATCCAGTCCTTAAAGATGAAATAAAGAGCATTAAGTGGTTTGGCACTAAAAGGCCAGTTTGCAATAGCATGATCTATAAAAGAAAGCAAGAGGCTCTGCCTAGACGGTTGGAAAACATGTGACGCAAATGGAAAGTCATTTTCAGACTTGATCTTCAAAGCTTCGTCTCAATATCAGGTCTTGCAGTGCTGCAGAACTTTCTGTGTGAGCTGCTAAGAGCTTATTGTTTGTTTGGGGTAAATTATGAGTCAGTTGGCTTTTCCATTCTTTCAAACATGGAAATACAGCAGAGCACAGCTCCATTCTGGAGTAAGCTGGAATATTGGCCAGCAAGGGAGACTTTTCATGCTTCTGACTTCCTTGTTAGTGGTTTTCCAATCCCTGAAAAGGGCTGTCAGAAGGCTGGGGAAGGCTATTCATAAGGGCAGGGAATTGTAGGACGAGGGGTTATGTTTTGAAGCTGGAAAAAGGGCAGATTGAGTCTGGACAGGAGAAGAAAGTTGTTGAATCTGAGGGTGGGGAATCCTTGGAACAGGTGCTAGAGCCCCAGTCCTGGAGCCATTCAAAGTCAGACTGGCTGGGGTTCTGGACAAGCTGATCTGGTGAGTGCTGGCCCTGCTTGTTGCAGGGGGGTTGGACTAGATTGCCCTTTGGAGGTCTCTTCCAACTGTAAGATTTTGTTTGCTTCTAATTTAGATCCACATTGCCACACCTCGTTATGTAGGCAGTTACAATTCTGCTTCCCCCTCTCTTTTCAGAATTGTTTTACACTGAGAGAGCTCATGTCCGCATCCTGAAGGTTCTGCATAATGTCTTCTACCAGCGAGTCACCCGGGAGGGGATCCTGAACTCCAGTGACAAACGAAAAATCTTTTCAAATCTGGAGGATATCCTTGGGCTTCATGGTAAGAGCAGCTGAGGTGCCTTCCAGCTTTGTAGTGTCAGCTGGAGCTCTGGGTACACGTGTCTGAAAAATACAAGCAAGTGATCCTGAAACTAGAGGCGACCTTGTACAATGTTTGAGATGAACAAGACAACTACAGCTGTTGGTCTTTTTGCAGTCTTTCCTTTTCAGATAATGAGATAAAGATTGTGCATGTGCAGACACTTGCTTTTACTTATCTTCGTACACAGGCTCTCTTGTGCTGATTTCATGTTTTGATCAAAGGAGCAGTGCTTTGATGAATGGGCTTTATAGATCAACATTCAAGACGTGACAACTGCTCAAGTAGAGAATATGAAAGCAAACCTGAAAAGATTGATGTGTTGCATGTGGTTTTGAAGCTCAGACCTTCCTAATTGTTTGGAGAGAGGGGTGTTCAGAATCAGAATTCCAGCTCTGGCACTGAATAATCACTTGTACAGTTCCATGCCGGTGGCCTGGTGTGTGTTCTGCGTTTTTCTTGTATATTTAAAAGGGCAGTGATGTTGAACCTGAGGAAAACTTGAGATTGGAATAGTTCTTAAGGGCCATTTGAAGACAGGGGAGCTGGAAATGCAGAGGAGTTTTATAACTCTGTGTTAGATTTTCTGCCAAAACTTCAGGACACTCAAAAAAGATGGAATTACTGATTCTAGTCTTTTCCTAGAATAGCTTTTATTTTAAAATAAAGTCTGAAAGTGGAGCAATATTAACAAAATCTACCTTTTGTTTGTTTTAAAGTTGCATTGAATGATCAGATGAAAGCTGTCCGAAAGAGGAACGAGACTTCTGTTATTGACCAGATAGGGGAAGACTTGCTTTCCTGGGTAAGATCTTGTTTTGCTTCCTTGTGCTTGGACCTGATGTTTTACAGAGTGACAGAGCCAGAGGGTAGTAAGGGTAATTCCCAACTAACAGGAACTGTTTGTCTACTGTTGCAGAAAAATTGATAGTAAATGCAAATCGGATGTGGCTGGTAAGGAAACACCTCCAACCCTGCCAGTATTATAGCAAAGCAAGAAAATACCTACTGGAGCAAACCAGATCTTAAGCTGATTCTAACAGTTTGATAGTCTTGTGGGTAAAACTAAACCCCACAGGATCTTATTCTCCAGAGGTTTCTCCTCTGATTCATGGAAAAGGTTGGATGTGCTGGGGCTGAAGACAGGAGAGCTGTAGAGTTTGAGATGTAAAGGGGTTCCTCAGCACAGTGGGAAGACAAAGCCTTAAAAACAAGGTTGAAATTACTTACCTTCTTTTACCAGTAACTCTTTTCTTCCCTGGTGAGACCACTTCTGCCACATGGCTCAGTGTCTGCTGGCAGTGGTACTGGTCTCTTCTCACAAGCAATTAGTGATAGAACAAGAGGGAATGGGTTCAAACTACAACAGGATAGTTTAGACTTGACATTAGGAAAAATTTTTTCACACAAAGAGTGGTCAGGTACTGGAACAGGCTGCCCAGGGAGGGGATTGACTTGCCATCCCTGGATGTGTTTAAAGATCATTTAGATGTGTTGAGGGATATGGTTTAAGAGTGAACTTTGTAGAGTAGGATTAATGGTTGAACTTGGTGAGTCCAGGGGTCTTTTCCAACGAGGATGATGCTATGATTCTGTGAGATGACACGTTGTCTAAATTTGTCTCTCTTGGCTTTCTGGCACAGTTTAGTGGACCAGCAGAGGAGAAGCTGAAACATGCAACTGCCACTTTCTGCAGTAACCAGCCCTTTGCTCTAGAGGTCATCAAGTCACGCCAGAAGAAGGACTCTCGCTTCCAGACCTTCGTGCAGGTGAATTTTTTTATGCAAGACTTTGAGTTGCCTGAGGATATGGCTGGTAGCCAACACAGCATAATGAATGGTTGTAGATAAAATTATTATAATTAATGACATCATGTCTAACATTGTCTTCAGATTGGGATCGTTTCCAATATTGTATTTATCTGTGCTAATCGTTTCTGGAGGGAGAAGCCTTGAGTTCTGGGGAGCACAGAACATCCTGGTAGAATGCAAGACTGCACATGCTGTCCCAGGCAGGAGATGGCATCTCACTCGAGGTGGCTGTTTCCCAAGGATGAGTGGGACAAACTGCTTCTGGTAGTGCAATTTTTATGCATGCCATGGGTAGAAGACAGATGACAAAGACCTCTTCCTCCTGCCAGGAAAGGGGCTTGAGTACGTGTGGCATTTGGAGGAGAGAACATTATCTTCATTACCACAAGCTGGGAAAAGCTCTGATAATACAAGGGTTGAGGTTATATAGAAAACTGGAAGCCTAAACTGATGTGTTCCCTGTGTGGCAGTGACTGAGATTGATGGGAGATGGTGCCAGACCTCTGTGAAGTAATGAGGGAAGGAAGCTGCTGCTTTTGTGCTGAGCCTTTCCTGTGTGTAACTGCAGATGGAGAAGGGCTGTGTTGTCTGAATGATGGATCTTGGCATTTCTTGTCTTGTATTTAATTACTGGAAAGTGAAGTAATAGAAGTTTATGTGATGAATAGGTGTTACACGTTCAGGTAATTATAGTCTTAATAAAAATGACAAATGTCGTTATTGTGCTGTTTAAATTTAGGATGCTGAGAGTAATCCGCTGTGTCGCCGCTTGCAGCTGAAGGATATCATTCCCACAGAGATGCAGAGGTTGACTAAGTACCCCCTTCTGCTGGATAACATCGCTAAGTACACAGGTAAAGCCTTTCCACGACGCTCTGTGTGTGCAGCTCAGCAGCCTTTCCAGACAGACGTGATTTCAAAGCATGTGTTCCATTTTATGGGTCACTGTCTGTTTTCATTGTGACCCCTTCCACACAGGTTAAACAAAAATTCACAAATCCAATGTTTGTTTCTAAATCAGTTTTCTTTCTCATTAACATAAAGAAAGGAAATTGAATGTGGAGGAAGTGAACGACTGTCTGCTATGAGCTGTAGGGTGTGAAAAGCACAATAGAAGCCTTGAAATGCAGTTTAAAAAGTTAAGAAGAAGGGAATGGCGAAATGATGACGTTAAACCAAACCACGTTGCTTATGGGTATTACTGGCAAAACAACTTGATTTGTTATTAGTTTTTGAGGAAGGAAAGCAGATGTCTCCTCTCCACCTTCCAGCTCCTACCTCATTTCTTAGTTTCACGCTATTGTGGTTGTTAACTGGGTTTAATGATTGTAACAACTAAACAGAAGGGAAGAAAATATTTTCTCTGCCCCCTTACATTTCTGAGAATGCCATTAGCTGGAATTACAGACAGAAGAAAAAGAAACAGACGCAAAAGAGCAGGTATTGAGTGACTCTTCCTTATTTCATGCTCTTAGCAACCAAATCTTTGGGAATTTAGTGAAAGACAAGTTGCTTTTGTGCCATTGTTTTGAGCAGCCATTAGCCTGCCTCTTCTGTGTGTAATTTGCTCCATAGATTCAACTCGTTGCTACAGTCTTTGAAGGAAATAACCCGAAAGAAAGAATTCACTCACTGAAGAAGATACTCTATTTGTTTCAGTAAATTTGTTTTTAATAATAAATATGTTCTGCTAAACGTGGGGTTTTTTTTAGCGAATTTGGGACATTAAGATAACTAAATCAAACTATTAAGAGAAAATACATTAAAGTGAACTCCAATTTCCATGTGGATGCATTTGAGAGGGAAAAAGAATAAGATCTTCAATAACAGAAATCCCTAATCATCCATTACTAACATGAAAATGTGAAGAATGAAGGATCTAATAAAAACCTATCAAGTTATTTCATTGCTTAAACAAGCTTGGATAGACATGGGGCATAATTCTGAACAAGGGAAAAGGAACATACTGTAGAATCTAAATGAAAATCATATAGAGTTAGGGATTATAGCAAATCAACTTGTTTCCTCAGGAAGAGAACAAAGAGCAGATAACACAGAACAAATTGATTTAAATTCTCTTTAAGGCCAATTGGCTTCTGTTTACTGACCAAAATTGGGGGGTTATTTGGTTTTTAATCAGTCCTCAATCCTGGAATTGGGAAATGTGTGAGCTCAGAGCACTGTCTGACCTACACCCCTACTATCTGATACCAGACAAGCATCTAAAACATGCTGCATATTCTCCATATGACATCCAGTAAGAATTTGAAGCAGATTGAACTTGGAAAGAAAAACACAATAGACACCAATGGAATCTTAATGTAGCCTTCCTTCCTCCTTCTATTTAATCTCTTAAGCACTCCAGAACACTTTTCATGCTCTTGCAGAGGGTGGGGTTTAGCTGGGCTGTGTTACACTGCAAGGTATTTCCAGCAGAGCAGGCAAAAATGTGATGAAAGGCACAAACTGCTTTTTTGGGCTTTCTAGTGGGTAACCTACTGCAGTGGAATTTCATTACTCATAAAAAAATATCCTGCATTTACAAGTTCACCCTCCTATTAATGAGGAAAGCCGGGGATACTCCATTATCCTTGAGGTACTTGTTTATTGTCTGCTAACTACATTCTTCTTGTGGCTTGTGGTAGTGAGAATTGATGGTGCTCACCTGCAACTGTCTGTGTGTGATCAAGTGACAGTGGCTGGCAAGATAACTCTGATTGGCTCTTGCTGTAATGGAAGAGCTGTTTTAATGGCCAGGCTGCCTGAATGTAACCGCAGATACCTTTTCCCTGGGCTGTTAAGATAAATGCAGGTGATCTGGATACAGAAAAAAGTTGTTACATAACACATTTTTGGGCTGTTTTGCCTTGTATTTCTTCTGTCTGTTACTGTCTCATTCAAAAGAAATAAATAGAAAAGACTGGGAGAAATGTAGAAGCCAGGAGTCAGGGGCCAAATGCTGGGACTTCAGCTAACTGGCAGCGTGTGATCTTAAATACTGACCTGAGCCTCTTTGTACCACAGGAGGGTCTTCCTAAACCTTTTAGATATCTCAGTTTACTTCCCAGATTGATGCTTGTGGAGTGCCTGATTGTCACAAGCCCCTCAGAAAAGGGAGAGTAACAAGTGCTGCGCCATCGATGGGGATAGCAGAGGTCAATGTCTCATGCAGGGTAGAACAAATTATCTCCCGTCACAAAGCGGGTTTTGTCATTTCACCTTTGAAATGCATTGGGTTTGTTGATGGGTTATTCTGTGAATTTAAGGTCTGTTTCTCAAATTTGAGGTCAGCAAACTGCTCTGGATTCCTGACTCTTTGAACCTTTATTGGAAAGCATTATTCCATTTCCTTTTTCTCTTGCAGAACTGCCTGAAGAGAAAGAGAAAGTGAAGAAAGCAGCAGATCATTGTCGTCAGATCCTGAACCATGTGAACCAGGCTGTCAAAGAGTCTGAGAACAAGCAGGTAGGAGGTGAACAGAGTGAGCATCAAGGGTTGAGGAGAAGAGACTTGAAAAGCAATGACACCTAGAGTCTCTGCACTAGTCACTTTATTGTATTGAGAGATGCTGTCTGGTGTGAGGAGAAATCCCAGGCATTTGGGAATGTGTGGAAGGATTGATGACTGCCTGCCTGCACTCTGATGCTAATGAGTTTTGCTAATCAGAGTGACCATCTTCCCTGCCTTTTCTGCAGCATTTGGAAGATTATCAGCGCCGTCTCGACCTGTCCTACTTGAAGCAGTCTGAGGATCCCATGATGGATGAGTTCAGGGTGAGTGATGACATTAAAACCATCTGTATGCGAATCCCCACTGCAGCCCTGTTGCTCGCTCTGTGGCTCTTCCTACTCTGGTGTTCTCGTGTACAATCAAATAGTCTTTGAAGATAAATATTTCGGTTCCAAAATGAAAACAGTTAGACTCAGACTAACTGTTTGCTACCATCCTGAAGATCTCCGTGGATGTAACAACTTGTTTCTGCACATAATTCTGTTGATGAGTCTTATGAAACAAATCTTAATGGTCTGCAAGCTAATGTGCTGTATCACATCAGAGATATCAGTTGGGTGATAAATTTTGTAATGGAAACACATCTCACGTGATTGCATGTTGTGCTCTTGCTTCTGCACAAGGACTCTTCCCCGTTTGCTTCTGCATTTTTTCCTTTCAGTTTGGTTCCTTGATCCCCAGTTCTGAATTTTTACCTCTGTCTGCCTGTATCTTGTAGAGAATTTCTTCCCTAAAGCCAGAGTGTATCCAAAAAAATGTTACATGAAGACGTTTCTATAAAACTGTGTCATATATCCTTCCACAAATAAACTTGCAAGCATTCACTTAGGGAATGAAGAACTTACTGGCAGTTATGAAATCTTGCTGTCATTGAATGTAGACTCTGAGACTTGGAAGGGAGTGACTTGTGAAAATTGTCACTTTTACCTCCCTGCAGATCTAAATGTCACAAGCACTGAAATGACTGGAGAATCCATTGACATTATAAAGTCCATCAGATCATTGGAATGATTTGTATATCAGTGTAGATGAGCTCCTGCTCCACCTTTCGTTTTCCAGGCTGGGTTTAGCTGCTCAGCTCTGGACTGGAGTGCCTGCCCCGTAGCCTTCCCTCTGACATTTCCATCCTTTTGCCATTAGCAGCTTCCACAGCACTACTTTTTTTTTGTTTTTCTTTCCTCTGGTGACAGAACTTGGATTTAACGAAGAGAAAAATGCTTCATGAAGGGCCTCTGACATGGAAGGTTAATCGTGACAAGACTATCGGTGAGTCCTGTCCAGCCCAACTGACTTAGCCGGGTCTGTGTGAGAAGCAAAGCAAAAGCGATTCTGCAGTTTCCAATTACGATTCTCACTGCCACCTCTAATAATGCCTGTGTTTCTCAGGGCTGATTAAATTATTCTTGTCAATTGTGAAATGTGCTGGAGTATCATTAAGGCCGTGCAGGGACACAGCAGTCAGTCACGAGATGATCCAATTCCATCTATGGCTTTCTGCTGTAGTTTTGATGAGGGAGATTTGCAAGCTTTGCCTCGAATGCCATAGCACTGATTACTGCCTCTGCATGAGTAATCAAAACTGCAGCCCTTTGCTTTCCACAGGGGTGGGAGACAAACCTCTGAATCTTCAACTCTTTTTCAGATCTCTACACTCTGCTTCTGGAGGACATTCTGGTGCTGTTGCAGAAACAAGATGATAAACTGGTGCTGAAGTGTCATAGCAAAATCTTGGCGTCAACAGCTGACAGTAAACACACCTTCAGTCCCATCATCAAGCTGAACACCGTCCTGGTTCGTCAGGTGGCAACAGGTCAGTATCACCGGCTGAGACAGCAAAGAAGGAAGCCACAAGGAAGATTAGATCGGTTGAGGAGATGTGGTTTTGTCTAGAGATCCAGAGCAGAACATGGAAAAATGTGTAGGCTTAATTTAATTCTTGGTTGTCCAACATCTTGCTTTGTATGTATGAGCTGTTTAACTTATTTGCATCAGTAATAGGCACAGCTTGAGTTTTAAATAGACTTCTAAATTAAAGTGCTCTGATTGTATTAGATGAAAGGTACTCTGGAAATTATTAGGAGGGAAAAGAGGAGAAATAAATCTGTTTCCAAATGGCTTGGGCAGTAATGGCTCTTTGCTTTCAGCACTAATAGACTAATTTCCTGGATAGGGCAAGATTGATGTTGGTATATTTCAGCATTGCAGGGTTGTCTCGTGAACTCTTCTTTCATTGCTGCTGGTTGGGGTTATGTTCAGGTTTAGGAATTTTCAGAGACGGGGCACATCCAGTTAAATTCTTCCCTCCCTGTGTTTTTTCAGACAACAAAGCTTTCTTCGTGATCTCCATGTCAGAAAATGGCGCTCATATTTATGAACTGGTGGCACAGACTGTTTCAGAAAAGAATGTGTAAGTAATTGGTTTAGCTTCATCTGCCGCTTGATTTATTGTACCTGAGAGATCTTTCACATCTGCTTGCCTCTAATAACTGTGCAGGTGTCCATGAATTACCTGAGTTCCTTCTCTAAGCTTAGCTGGAAACGTAGCTAAAAAGTTTGGGTTGGTTTTTCGTTCTTCTGTTTGGTAAAATTGCTTTTCATAGGATCATCATGGCTGGGAAGGACCTCCAGGATCACCAACTCCAGCCCTCATACCAACATCTCCCTAACCCCTAGACCATGGCCTCAAGTGCTCTAGCTACTCATTTCTTAAATACTTCCAGAGATGGGGACTGCACCACCAAACTGGGCAGCCTGTTCCAGTGCCCAACCACTCGCTCAGGAAAGAACTTCTTCCTAAAATTGAATCTAAGCCTCCCCTGACACAACTTGAGGCCATTTCCTCTCATCCTGTCATTACTAGTTTGGGAGAAGAGACCAGCATCAGCTGCTCATACTTTCTTCTAAAGAATGAGCAAGTCATAGGCCTGTTAGCATGGTACATGTGTGAAACTCTTCAATACTGTGAGAAATGTTGCTGTTATCAGTTAGAAAATAACTGATAAAGTCTTGTCACTGATTTCTTTCTGCTGAAGAGTATCCTGGTGAGTTGAGCATTATGCTGTGGTCCTTTACATGTGGCTGCAAGGTATTACAAAGCAATTGAATGCAACAATTAAGATAATTATGTGGATAAGCAAAGCAGTAATAAATAGATAAGAGGTTCAATAGAGAAGTGCTTCATTGTGCTTTGTGTCTTACACGTTTCTGTTGCAGGTGGCAGGACCTTATAGCTCAGATGGCAGGGACTGTTAAAATGGGGAGCAGCAGAAGAGTGATTCCATTACCACAGTCAGGACCTGGCGAGTAAGTAAAAGTAGCTGGAGGAGGAAGGGCTGCTTTTTCTTTTTGCACTACCCCTTCCTCTGCTCAGGGATTGCCAGCCAGAGCAAGGATTGTCATGCAGTGATGCAGATCCCTGTGACTAAAAGAATGTTGGTGGTTCTTTCCATCCTGCAGAGAGGAGCGTGAAGAAGAGGAGCAGCAGAAGCTCAAAGAGCAGCATGACATACCTGCCAGTGGTCTGCAAAGTCCAGGTAAATGGTATCTGGAGATTTGCTTTATGGAGGACAAATTTGCTAAGGGGGGATGTGTAACACTGATGTTTTTCTGGAAAGATTTATTCCTTTACAAATTATGTAGAGAAGCGATACCAAACCTCTTGGAGAATTGTACCTCTTACTATTTCCATCTGTGTTACAAATTACTGGGGAAGGTTATTTGTTCCCCTTTTACCAAGCCCTTCCTCGAGAGCTGTGTTTTTTAGTGTTTTCAGAGATTTCTGAGAAGGGGAATTTGACACAGTTGTTGAACCTGAAAGTTTATTTTCTGTTTTCTAGATAAAGACTTGGGCCTTGAATCTCCCTTAATACTGAATGCTCAGTCTTCTTCACCCATCATGTCCGAAAAGTCCAAGGTAGAAAGTCTTCTTGTGTCGGAAGGACAGCAGGCAGACCTGGCACTTAAAGATTCTTCTGTGCACTACGAACACACGAGCACCAGTTCAGCATCAGAAGGGCAGTGGGCACTGGATGCATTAAGGAACTGTAAGTATCAGTGGGCAGTGTCTGGTGGCATCACATTTGAAAGTGGAAATCGTTTTATCAACCATCAAAATCAATGAGCTAAAATAAAATCTAAACCCCGTCTCTATTAAACATCAATTGAGTGATTGATATTGAATATCAGTTGAACAGATTGCAGATAACAGCTTAGCAAAATAAAATTGATCTGACGGCAAGGAAATTCATAGAGTGGCCTTTGCTTTGGCTTTAGGCGTCTCAATGTTTTTCCTTGTATAAAGTGATGACGGTAATGAATTGGTAGTTACAGTCCATGAAGTGCTCCGAGGACAAAATTACACTGCAGAACCTTGTGCAGTGCTGTGCAGGACCATTGCTAGTCAGCAGTTTTGTAGAAGACAGTGCAGCTAGCCTGTGGACTTACAGCACTGGAGCAGAACAGGAGAGGTGGCATGAGTAGCAGAATGTGACTGTGCATTTATGGGGGTAAAATCCTGCAAGTTTGGATCTGCGTGAGCTCGATAAAGCCTAGGTTCAGATTTCCTAAGGATTTGGGAGATGGTTGGATATAAACAAATCGACACTTGTATGTGTTGAAAAGAAGTCGTCTTCTGATAGATTATTCTGTAAATGGTTTCTAGGTTTTTAATCACTTCCTCTGTTCCTCCTGTATATCTCCCTTCAGAGGAAGCATGTGGGGCTGTACAGCCTGCTTGAACACATCTAGCAGTGCATTCCCAAATAGAACTTCCTAAAATTTGAATGAATCCATTAATCCTTACGTCTCATGTTGGCAACTCTGCAAAGGACATGGAGTCTCTCCACTGTACTTGGACAGAATTGTCCATATTGCTTCTCTTCCTGATTACCAGAGTGCAGGGCATTTGTATCCTTGGCCTGAATTCTTTCTTCCATCTCCTTAAGCAAGATTGGCCATGAGGAGAAACTTGTCCATTGAAAGGGCCCTCAGGCCTTGGAACAGGCTGCCCAGGGGGGGCATTGAATCACCATCCCTGGCTGTGTTTCACAGTCATGGAGATCTGGAGCTCAGGGACAGGGTTTAGTGGTGGGTTGGGACAGTTGGGTTCAGGGTTGGACTTGATGAGCTTGAATGTGTTTTCCAATGTAAATTATTCTGATTCTGTGATTCAGAGACAGCTCTCTGCAGTCTAATAGTTTGTCTTGGCTCTTAGTTACACTTCTTGTAGAATTCAAAGTCCTTTTCTAATTTTGAATTCTATACAAATATTCCTGGTAGGTGTTGTCAGAGACCAGTGATGAGATAATCTTAGCCTCTGGAGGGTATAAACACAGTATTAGTGACCTGGCATCTCCTGACTAGTCCAACTTTAAAAGATTTGCCTGCAGACAGCAGCAGTGGGTCACTCACATTTTGTCAGGAGCCTTTCACATAGCTGAGTGACTGATGTGTTGTATGCAATGAGAGCTTTTCTTGGCTCTGCCATGAGCATTAGATGGTGGGAATGAGTAGTGTTCTTATGCTCTTGACAGTATTGGATTTTTGTTTTGAACAATGTGTCCTTATTATGAAGTGTTTGCTTGGGATAATTTGAGAACTGAAGGAATGTGGGTTGAAGTTCAAACAAGCATAAATTTGCATGAAATTTCTAGGGAAAAAATGTGTCTTCCATTTATTTTTTTTTTTTGATCTGTCATTTCAAAATCGAGTGGAATATTCTCAAGATGCTTCTTTCTCAGGTGGGAATCCCCTATTATGGCTGTAGGTTTTTAGTTCATTTGGAGCTATGGGTGAACCCCAGGGACTCACCTGTACTCCAGTTTGCTTGCTAGGTAATTTCAGTAGATGAATACAGTTCTGGAGCTTAGGGGACAGGGTTTAGCACTGGTCTTGGTAGAGTTGAGTTAATGGTTGGACTTGATACTCTTAATAGTCTCTTCCAACCCAAGCAATTCCGTGGTGTTACTTTTTTTTTTTCCCTAAGCAGGGTGGAACCGGTGTGTTTGCTCTTGCTTGTAAGGTCAAATGGGGAGTAGGGCTTCAGCCTCTTTCTGTTCTTATCCCTGCTTCTCTCACCAAGAGGAATGGGAGGGATGGCTGCTGTGAGACACCTTTCTGAAAGGATGGTCTTTATGTCTAAGTTAATTGCTGTTATGGTCTGTGAAGCCTCCTGAGCGTTCTCTCTGCTTGCAGTGGGCTTGCTGAAACAGTTGCTGGTCCAGCAGCTTGGCTTTTCTGAGAAGGGGACCCTTGAAGAGTGGCAGCGCTTTCCCAGGTTTAGGACCGTTTCTCAAGAAGCCCAAACAGAGAGTGGAAGTGATCCTGGACTACAGCACTCAGACAACAACAAATTCCACCAGCCTGGCACAGACAGAACACTTCCCAGAACCAGAACCGGTGAACCTGCAGCTAGTTATGGCCTCCGGACTTCAGCTGAATCGCCAGCTTCAGGGGATGCCATGCAGCTGGTGGTGAGAGACCCCAGATCAAGTAGTAACTTGGCGATGGACCACATGAGTATGAATCTAGAGGTCTCAGGCACCGAGCTGGAAGGGGTGGGTGCTGATGAAAGCGGGGAGCATTTTTTTGATGCTCGCGAAGCTCACAGTGATGAAAACCCCTCTGAAAGCGAACTGATGGAAAGGAAGGAGGAAGAGGATGTGCAAATACGGATCTCAGGTGAGCTTATTTTATTCCCTCGGTGAATGATTGTCTGTCTGCGTTCACTGTTACAGCCTTCCTCCCATACTTATATGGTCTAGGACGTTTAAAGTTAACTCTCAGACCTTGACAGTCAATTTAGTGTTGGAAAAGGCTGTGTAAACATGTACCTCGTTAATTCTTTATTTTATGAAAAGGGAAGGTGAAATACTGTGGGGTTAATACTCTGTGACAGACTGTAATTACAGAGACACCAGGCACTATGCAGGCTCTTGACTGCATTTGCCACAGGACCACTTTGTCTCTTATCTGACTGTTGGGAGCTGTAGGGAAAACATTTTCCCTGAAGGCTGAGCACTCCTTTAGTCTGTTGCTGCAGCCCCTGTGGCTCCTGCTCTTCTATAGATGCAGTACCTGATCAACTGCCAGAAACGAAGCTTTGGGTTTAGCTCTGAACTTCATCTCCTGCAGCCTAACCCCAGCCTGAAGCTCTTCAAACCTGATAATTTTGTCATTCCTATTCTTATTACTACATGTGGTATATTTGGCAGTTACCTGAGCAGCATCTCCAGGTCTATCTGTTCTACCCTTCAAGAAGATTGTAGAGCTGTTAACTCAGCAGAAAACGAGCTCTTAAGACAGCAGCTCTGAGCACTTTCATAGATCTTGGCATGATCTGTGTTTGGAAAAGTCCTGTGATTTTGATCAGCCAGCATGGTGACACTGCCCTAAATTTAGCACTCGAGTCAAGCTTTATCTCCTGTTCATGCTGTGGGAGAAGGAGCTACTAGTAGGCAGATTCTATATGACTGTTAGTCTTGAAAACTCTTAGCCATAAATATGCTCTTCTTTAAAAATTGGATTCTATTAATGTGGGATAAACCAGTGTGTGACTGAATGCCGCCTTCCAATTTTTCTTTCCCCGAATTACGGAGACATTTTAAATTATTAAAATTGAGCCAACAACTTGACGTTTCTAATTTATTTGTCATCTCTTACGCTGTTTATTTTCTTAACCGTGCAGGGACATCAAAATTAGATTGGTCTGTTTTTAGTCTGACTCCACGTTGTAGCTTTGCTGTAATAGTGTAGAGAAAATATTTGATAGAATCCTATTGCTGGGTTGCAGGTTGTGAAAGCATTTCTGGCTATAATTGCTTTATCTTTTATCTTGTCATCAGCGAGCTAAATGTTACAGCTAACCCATCTAAAAGCAGCCTCAGTACTGGAGTGAGTGAGTGGAGGGGAGAAATCTAAGAGTGTCATTTGTCAGGTACCGTTAGCTGAAGTGCAGGTTTTTCAGGCATTATAATAGAAACAGGAGATTTTGGGGGCGGGGAGGGGAAGGACAGTAAGTGATTAGCTCATCTATTGGTGTACTTCTCAAACCACGGCCCAAAAACCAGCTGTGATCTCTGAAGGCCAATTCAGAACCAAACTGGTCTGTCTTCTGCTCACTGATGCTTTTTCTAACCCATTTTAAAGTGTCTTGAGGCTTGGGTCTCTCTTGCCACTTATCTTTCTTAAAGTCTACTTAAACCATCTGCAGTTTGGTGCTGCTTGGGGCTCGTTGAGCCGGACACGTTAGTAACAAAGCTCTTTCCCTTAACAGGAAATTATTTGATCCTCGATGGATACGGAACCGTGCAGGAGAGCTCCACAGACGAGGAGGTGTCGTCCCTCGTTCTCCAGTGCACGGCGGGTGGCCGCACCTCTTTGGACTCTGCGCAGCAGCAGCCACTTTCCCCACGGGACACCCAGTCGGATGGAGGAAGCTCCCCGTTTGCTGAGGAGATGATGGCCTCACGCTGGGGGGGAGTGGAAGAGTCCTGTTCATTTGTAGCAAGCCCTCACTTCTCTATAGAGCTACGTGTGCAGATGATGCAGTATATTCAGAAGATAGAGGATGACCTTGAAAAGTTAAAGGTACAGAGTGTTTCTGTTGGCAGTTGTTAGGGTTTTCATATTCCTTAGGTTGGGTTTGTTGGAGAAAAGAGCTTGAAAATAGTATTTAGCAGGAAGAAAGGCAGCCATGCTCTTTTTTGGTGTCTTTAGCTCTTATCTCTGGACATTTTTGAAGTGGAAACTTGGTGCTGTTTTGCTTGTGTTAAGTTGTGGGTTATGAGAGGCAACTAGTTCTGCTGGAGCTAGCGGGGATGAGAGTTGCTTTTGAATTTGGAGAGGTTCCTGAGGGACAGGACAAAACTGATGCAAGTCTGCGACAGCAGAGTTTTGAAGGGGCCGCTGGCCTAAGGGTGTGAATTTCTGACATAAAGAGAGTTCCCAAACCTGATGCATGCTGCTGCTAAGAACGAATTACAGTGCTAAGTGGCAGCAGACCACGAACAAGGTTTTCAGCCTCACTATGATCAAAATTACTTGGAAATTGAGATCCGTGGCGGGTCCCAGTGCAATGGGGATGATTCTTGTCCACTCACTTGTAGCAAAACTTCTTGTTTTCCATTTGAAGTTCACTTGATAAAGAAAGAGCCACTTTAATTTTGGGGTTGGTTTTGGTTTTCTAGGAGGTTGAAGAAGACTATACCATTCTCCGACGCCAAGGGCTGGCTGGCTCAGCCTCCACAGGAGAGCACTCAGGTACGCAACCAGACCATCTAGAATTTCTAGCATAGCCCACGTTAGCTTCAGACGTTAAACAAAGAGCACAAAGTCAATTATTAATCGTTCTCACACAAACAAAAAAGGTTTCACCTGCCTCAGCAGCTCTCACAGGGCTGAGACCATGCCGATTCCGGGAAAGGTCAGTTGAATCCGTCGAGACTCGCATGTGCAGAGGAGCTTGTTCCTCCCTCTGAAAAGGTTGTTTGCAAGCTGTCTCGCCCCTACCTGCCAAAGACCCAGATCTCAGGATATACAACTTCTCTTTCAAAGAGGGCTCGATTGCTGTGAAGTTCTAAAGGAAGATTTTTTGAAGGTGTAAAATGATTACACGCTGCCTTTTCTATCTCTGATGCTGTGCAAAGTGGTGGCTGTGGATCCCTTTAAATTGACCCCAGACATTGCAGAGATGTAATTGCTGGAATTACTAGCAAAAGGCTGAAGGTTAAATGGTTGTGTTGTCTCTCAGACCACACGTTCTCTGCTAGTGTTGGTGATCTGAACCACTAGACATAGGTCTCTCACCGCCCTTTTTCCTTTCATTTTTCCTTTTTGCCTCCTTCAGACAAAAGCTAGTCGTGTTTTCAGGAGCAGCTGAAGATGGGATGACGAGTAACAGGACACAGCACCCGCTGTCTTCCTTGTGGACTCTGAGACGAGAGGGTTTGGACCATCCAAATGTGAACCATACTCTAGCAAAGTGGGCACGGGGTGCTTTTCCTGTGGGGCATCTGCACTGTCTTGTCAGTGAGGGGGTCTGTTCTATTCTGCTCCTCTCCTTGCTATCAGAAATTCATTTTTCAGAACAGAAAAAAAAAGAAACCAAACCAAATGTACAGAGCTTTGGGTGTAGGATATAAAAATGTATTTAGACATTAAAAAAAGAATCAATGTATTTATTTGACTTCATTCCATGTATCAAAAGCACATTTTAATTTCTTTTTTAATCTGCCTTTCTTTTCTTTTTTTTTTTGGTTTTGTTCTGTTTTAATTGGGTGGTGACGGTTCTAGCCCTCTGCAAACACCCTGCCTGCCACTGCTCCTGATCCAGAGGTCAGGGCTGAGGGCAGAGGGTGTCTCTTGACTTCACTGGACTGGACTCTGCACTCCCTGCTGGCACTCAAACTGCCGCACGAAGAGCTACTCATGAAGGTGTTAGGATAACTCGTGGCTGGAACTGTGTTCAGCATCTGCATGGGAACTGCTCAACGTCACCTCAGGCAGAACAGGAATCCCTCATGCACTGAGCATCCAGGCACTCGAGATGGGCAAATTTTTCTTTCCCTCTCCTCTCCCATTAGGATTCTCCTCTGACATGTGAGATTAGACTGGGAGAGGAGAACAATAGGTTGCATTTGTTTCCTTTCTTGACTTTGTTGGCTTTGATCATTGTCTCCTTTGTAAAGTGATAAAAATACTTGGACCTGCAGCACTTTTGTAACTCTTCTCTGGATCCTAAAAGAAAAAAAACCCAGAAAAAAAAGAAGGCGAACCCAGAAGTGTTTCCCAGATGTGGGGCAGAGCTGCCTCTGATTCACTACTGAATGAATAAGGGCTGCCATTGCAGTTAGCCACAGGTACTGCTGATTATAGGGCCAGTAAGTTTTAGTACCTGAAAGTATGTCTTGCTGAGGGCTTGGGGTGGGGTTGGGGTTGTTTTTTTCCTGGGGGGTGGGGTCAGGGATGGATTTGGGTTGGTTTGGGTTTTGGTGGTTGTTTATTTTTCTTCTTTAAGAGCAGATTTATGCCAACATGTTCTCACTGGTGTGCGAAACCAAACAGGCTGAAACAGCTCTCCAGTACTTCCTTAGACCTGTTCTGGTGGGGTTTGCTGTTGTAATTCCTTCCAGTCTGGGAGCAAGGTGGTAGAATCAGGTATCACTGGACAGCTGAAGCGCCTCTGCTCCAGAGCTGGTCCTACGGCAGGCAGTTTCTGCTTGGCATAGGGTGCTTCAAGCTGTTGCTGGTATCAGACACTGTGCACAGCACTGCCAGTGCCAAGCGAGTCTCTCTTGCACCCTCTTCCCCAAGTTTTACTCTTATTTAAGGAACTCAAACTGAACAGCACGGCTAACCCAGGTCAGAAGAGCAGTAACATCACTGTGTGCATCATGAAGTGCTGAGAATCTGTCTTGGGTCAGCAAAAAGATCACACTCCCTGCTCCTTTAAAACAAATGTTTTCTCCTTAGCGACTGTCAAGAAATCAGGTCTGTCCTTTGCCTGCTCACGTGGGAAGAAAACAGTTCTGTTCTTCCCATTGGAAATGTACACGGGTAGGGTCTGGTAGGCACTGGCAGAGGTTGAGCAGAGATGATTTTAGACCTGTTGAGAAAGCTGGAGACATGAATCCTTATGGAGGAGGGAGGAGTTTCTCTTGTTTTAAGAGCCAGTTGCACAAAGTAGCATTGTTTCCTCCCCAGCGGAGCGTTGCACTGCCAACACAAGCCAAAGCGTTCTCTTCCAGGCTGGCAGGAGCTTCCTCTTCCTTGGGACCCACCAAGGCCTGTCCTGTTTCACCTCTATGAATATACTCTCAGTATTAGCCAAGCACTTCCATTCTTACGTGGGTGGGATGTCCCCTTCTCACCCTCACCCATATGGTTCTTCTGGTTATCATCTAGACTTCCTCTGATAACCCTCACACTCTGCTGCCACCTCTGATGTGGCATCTTGTGGCTGATCCTGCTGGAAAAGAGAACTGGGCTGTAGCCAGCCCTTGCTGTTTGAGCCTCCCTTCTCCCTGTGGTCAGTTGGTGCGATGCTGCCTGGCTCCACACACTCCCAGAACAGGAGGAGCAGTCACTACGACCATTGCAAAGGCTTCCCTGCTTGGTTGTGTGATCCCAGTGAGCTCTCGGAGCTTACTCTAGCTTTTCAACAAAAGACCAGCGGAGGTGGGACCTGTGGAAGCCTGGTTGCTGAATCCTCTTTCCTTGTGACCCAAGACAAAATCCTTACATCCCAGCTTTTCTCCCAAGCTGCATGAGTTCAGTGGTGAGTCATCCACTGCCTAAGGAGCTGGAGCTGTTGGGATAGACCTGTCTGCCCATGCTGCCCCAGACTTTTTCACAGAATCATCCTTCTTGCTTCTGCAGCATCATCCACCACTGCATGTTTTCATCTCTGTTTAGATACAGCAGCAGTGAAAATTCTGAGAACACGGAGTATCTCTCTATCCTTAATTTCCTGCTGGGGTGGAATTGTCCCCACCATCCCCTTGTGCTGCCTTGGGCTTAAATCCAGTGGGAAGGCAGGAGTGGTTCTGTGTCAGTCACCTCTCAAGGTCTGTAAGGAGAATCTCCCATGCTTTGTGCTGGGCTAGTGGTGATGGTGGAGAAGCCTTTGTGCTGTATGGACTGGGCAGTCACCAGAGCAGGAGACTGCAGAGAACTTAGGGGACTGGTGGAGAAGACCAACCCATTTGAACCCAGTTCAATGAACCCCGTGTGGGGTTTGCATCAGCTGACTGCCTTATGCTGTACTGATCCATTGCATTGACCCTCCAGGGAAAGGGGTGGTGGGGTCAGGTATCTGAGAGCAGCAACCTGAGACAGCGAGTGATCTCGTTCTCCCTCCTTCTCACAGCTACAGTATGGCAGCCCTTGGGCCACCTCTTGCTCTGGGGAAGGAGCTGGAACTCAAGATGTTATTTAGGATTCTCTGTTATTTTTAACCCTTCAAGCCATAAAACTAACCTTTTTGAATTCCTGTTTGCAGCCTGAGGAAACATTTGGACTTGTGCTTGGCTGTAGATCCCATATTCAAGCTGGACAGCAGAGCAGCACAGCTGCTTTGTTAGCCCCAGCTCCTTCTCCCCACCATTTTTTTGAGGGTTTTTTTTGTTGTTGTGTGGGGTTGCTTTTTTCTTCCCCAAATACAAGATGAGCAAGGATTCCTTATCTTGGGCACAAAGATGCAGTATAGCAACCAGTCTTTCCTGTCCTCCTGAGGAGGGCTTTCCTTTTCATATAGATCATGGTCAAGGAAAAGAAGTGCCTTAGGTTTAGGTACTTGAGGTGGGTCCTTTCTGGAAAGGGGGATTTCCTTCTCCTGTAGAGAAAACGGTCATGTGGTGTTTGAGCTCTCTCTGGTTTCTCAAACATAACCTTATCTGTAGGGAGGGGAGATTTCTTTAACATCCTCCAGGTGGGATCAGAAAGAGAAACCTCAAGAGTGAAGTCACCCTAGCTGCTTGCACTCAGCTCTCAGGCAGCACCCTCCCCATTTCCAGGGTTTTCCTAAAACCTCAGTGTTCTAACCTGCAGATACTGCCCCCATTAGTTGAAGAGGGTTTCTCCAGTAGATGACCCTCATTTATAATCTCAGTGCTTGATGGTATCTGGTGTTCCCCAAAGAAACCCCTTCGTTCCCTCCCCCAAAGGTGCCAACTGCCGAGCAGATGTACTGCAAAAGGGACAGCGCAGCCAAAACACTGCTGTTTTCTTTGGGATTAAAGTCTTGTGGAGCTCTCTTCCATCCTAGAACCTTTCTATTTTCTATGTACAACATACAATCATGTACTCGTGACAGAGATTTTTACTTTAAAGAGAAGAAATGAAAGAAAAATCTGGAGGTATTCTTTAAAAAAAAGAAAGACACAGATCTTTATTAATAATCCTGTATTTTTACTGATCATGTTTGAATGTCTAAAACAAACAAGCAAACAAAGACTCTATTGTTCTAATTATCCAGATGTATGTTTGTAAAATAGCTCTTTTATGACTTAGCTGATAAGGTTGGTATGTTTCTGGAATTAAATATTGGTCACTCATGAAATAAAATTTTAAAAAAAAATAAACTATCTGTTTTCAGGATCTGGGAAATAGAAACTTTCAACGTTTCAAATATCATTAAATAAGTTTAAAGGAAATTGTTTTCTCTCTTTTTTATTGCTCTGCTGGATTTTTCTGGGGGTTGTTTGAGTTTTGGGGTTGATTTGGTGGGTTTGTTTTTTTTTTTTGGCTTTAATTGCCTGAAGGATTTGGCAGGACAAACTGTCCAACGGGCAAAGGAAGCTTTTCATTTGGTACAAATGACCTTTCAGAATCTGTTGTTGCTGTTGAAAATGTGGGATTACCACCCCCCAGTCCTCCCAGTTAACGCAGTTCTTACAGATCAGTCGCTTCTCCTCCTGCTGTGCCTGGCTCTCCTGTGGGCACTGCCTGTGCCCAGCTCACTGGCCAAATGAGCAGAAATGCTGCTTTCATTGTCAGGTTGAGGTAAAAGGGGCCTTCCTGGAGGTCCAAGCTCTGGCTCTGCTGTCTCCTGGATTCACAGCAGAGCTTTGGGCCACTGGAGCAACTTCAGTTCTAACTGATGAGCTTCCTCAAACCACCTGTATGTCATCCCAGTATCTGTATCATCCCCACCGGTACCTCACCTCCACCCGTATCTCATCCCCAACCTAACACAGTCAATCAACCAAGCAAGAAGCACTCTGAACTCAGCAGCATCTGCTTAAGGAACTGCTTGTAGCAGTAGAACTCGTTCTGTGTCTCCTCCAAAGCTCTGTCCCCAAGATAGTCCTTCAAAAAAACCCCAACACCTCCAGGGGGAGGGGAAATACAAAATCTACTGACTCTCGAGTGATTCTCATCAAGGCTTGAAAGTTCTGATACTGAAGGCACCACGTTCACATGTTCACAGACCAAACCTCTGCGGGTTGGGGTGAGTTAGTGGTTACCGAGTCTCTAATTCTCCTGGAAGTCAAATGAACCTCCTGGAAGAACTGAAGTTCCAGATCAGTAAGTACCCAGTGCTTCTGCATCTGTCCCCTTCAGCACCCATCCCCATTCTGCACCCCTCACCTTCAGCTCCCATCTCCTTGGGCATCCATCCCCTGCACTTGCTTCTCTGCGTTTGGGAGATGCTTTTTACAGGATGGTGGTGGCTGATTCCCTGCCAAACCCAACCTTTGTACTGGGAGAACATCCATCTGTCTTCCCTTTAGTGTTGACCAGTGAGGAGCCATCAGCACAAACCATCAGCTACGGGAAAACGAACGGATCTGCCTCTTGCTCTGAGCTGGGAATGGAAACACTTCAAGACCTTCCACACGGTAGGTGATGCCTTGACTACGTTTTTCCCAGCTCACAGGGACTCTTTGTTCTGCTGTTTGCTTGATGGGATTTGGAAGTGGAATTTTGCCCTTTGTGGAGAATTTCCCTGCTCGAGTGCAGCACCCGCTGTAGCATTCAGGCATCTTTTGAGGTCCCTTCCAAGCCCTAATGTTGTATGATTCCACGATTCAGTGCAGTTCTTGTTTGCTGATCACTCGCTCTTCCTGTCACTAACAGCAATTTAACCAGCAGTCAAAGACCAGTGTGGCTGTCAACCAGTGATGTTTTGACTATTAAAACTGAGCAGGGAGTTTTGCTTTCAGGTTGAAGTCAGGTTTGTGTTCCTGTGCTGCAGCATTTTACCTGCTGTAGGATTTTCAGTTCTCAACCCCAGATTGGACCCTTCAGCTCCAGAAGGACACAGAACTGCTTGAGAGAGAGTCCAGTGCAGAGCCACAGAGTTGGTGGAGGGAGCAGAGCATCTCCCTGCTGAGGAAAGGCTGAGGGAGCTGGGTCTCTTGAGCCTGGGAAAAAGGAGACTGAGGGGTGACCCCAATATGTGAAGGGTGGGTGTCAGGAGGATGGAGCCAGGCTCTGCTCAGGGGCACGCAATGACAGGACAAGGGGCAGCGGGTGTGAGCTGGAACAGAGGAGGTTCCACATCAATGTGAGAAGGAACTTCTATCCAATAAGGGTGACAGAGCCCTGGAAGGGGCTGCCCAGG
>JAOXOE010000856.1:4532532-4551755 GCA_028565055.1 Phoeniculus purpureus | reverse complement strand
CAGTCCCATGGAGGAGCCGCGGGTCGCTGGCGGTGGGGTCGGGCTTGGCTGTTTAATGGGGGTTTTCCCCTGCCCTTGGTTTTGTGGGGGTTTTCTCCCCTTACTTCTCCCTCCCCACCCGCCGTCAATGGCAGCGCGCGGTTAATGGCTGCTCCTGCTCCGAGTGGGGGGGATGTGGTGTCTGCGAGGGGGTGAACCCACCCGTGACTGAGGATTTGGGGTCGGTTGGAGGTGTTTAGGGATCGGTTGGGATTTGGGGTCGGTGGGATTCTTCCCCACCTGTGCCCTTGTCCGCTGGAACCGGCGTCGTGTCAGCGGCCCGAGCGCAGCCGTGGTCTGTCCGCCCGGCTTTGTGCGGCCCCTCCATTGTGTGGGCTCTGCCTGGTGGGGTTCGGCGAGGCCATTTAATGCTGGCAGAGCTTTCCAGGTGCAGCGGCCGTCTGCGGGGTCATCGCTGTGTGGGGCACTGGTGTGAGGTGGAGCAGTGTACTACCCCATGGCTGTGTGTGATCGGTCTATCTGGGAGACCTTGAGTAGCTTCCCCACCTGATTGCAGCGGGAGGTGAGCACAGGGTAGTGATGTGAGCTTTTGTAAGAAAAGATCCACAATCCGTTTGGGCTCGATGGCTTCAACCTGAGGAAAAGGTAAATTAACGTTTCACACCCGTGCGTGTCTTCATGGATGTGACTGCTTTCCTTTTGTGAACTCTGCATACAGTCACTCTGTCCTGCAGACCTGTCTCATACCCCAAACTGCTGCTCCGGACTTGCCCCATTGCTGTTCCATTATGAGGGGTGACAGGAACGAGCCATTTTTTTATTTCATCTCTCCATTTTCCACATGAGATGATGCAGAAAGCAGCACTTTGGACAGAGGCTTGTCCAGCCTCCACTGCCATGGGCACTCTGCTCCTTGTGTTGGTTGATAGTGCCAAGAGGGGTGGGTGGAGTGCCAGGACTTAAAATAAGTGATTTCATTTCGAGCCAGAGCTGTGAGTGTGTTATCGCAGAGTGACCAGACACTCCTCTTTGGTTTGTGGCAGAGTGAGCATTTCCAGCACTTACATGAATATTTATTTCAAGCAGGATGGGACTTAGCCTGTTTTTCCACAGAACAACTAGGCAATTTCCTTCCCGCCTCACGGATGTCTTTTCATTTCTAGCTCTGCAAAATTAGGTTATTCCTGAGCAAACGATTTATTTTGTCTGGTAAGTAAAATACTCGGAGATAAGCAAATGGTTCTTGTGCTTGGGCTGATTTACTTCCATGAGAATTACTGGGGGTCACCTGTGTGGTACCAGGGTGTGTAGAGCTGATGGATTTATAATGTTTGAACACGATGGAGCCATCTGGAAGAAACAACATTTTATTCCTTTGAGGGCACACAGTGATTGAGATGATAACATAGAGGGAAATGGGGTGATGCCAGTGTTCTGTAAACCCTATTATTTTGAAGAAACAAGAGAGCTGGAAGGGTTAGTGCTGTGCATAACATACACAAATATTAATCCAGTGATCCAGTGCCAGTAGCAAGTTATTGTTCAGTACATGAGCTCATGGCCTTAATCTGGGTTTGGTTTGTTGGGTCTGGATTTGTCAACTGTTTGAAGAAACAAAGAGCATTTGAGGCATGTCAGCAGAGCTCTCATCGGTCACTTCTTAGACATTGAGTAGGTTTTGTACCTGGTTGCTGCAGCCATGGGCTGTGAAACACCAGTATCCCTTTTCCTACCAGTGTGTTTTTCTGTCATGCAGAGTGAGGGAAGGGATGATGTCATTGAATTTAGGGGGAGAGGACTGCAGTGGTGAATTACGGCTGGGGCAAAGATCCCAGAGGGAGCTGAGGAAATCTAACAAAAAGGGCAGTAGAGCTGCCTTGGCCATTTTCCCTGGGCTTCTCTTCCTTTGTAAACCTCTGCAAAGGAAATGTCATTTTGCTGTCTGAGTGCATTGTTTTGCCTGAAGTGTCAGACCACATTATGGGGATGAATCCAGTCAGCTTTCCCTATTTCAAAACCAACATGTCAGATGCCGCTACATGTTTATACAAAAAAAGAAGGTTTGCAGGAACCCAATATACGGATTTCCAAAAATAAACCATATTTTTCATCGTTTATTATGGCTAGGAGAGAAGAACTGGGATGAGTTCCCTTGGCCATCGCATCCTCTCCGCAAGTAGAAGGAAATAGTAGAAGTTCAAAAATAAGTTGGCGTATTTGTGAACTGGGGATTATTTTCATTCAAGCTTCCTCAAAATATTCTTCTCCCTGTTCCTATTGGATTCCAGTGGCTTCGAGCAGGGCAGGAGCTATTGTTATGCAGTTGTTGGCTTGATACCATTCTGTTCCAGGTTAAGGACGGAAAGGGAAGGAGATAACAGAGAGATGGAGGTAAAGTAGTGTATTTTCAGTGGCTCTCATGGGAAGTGTGGGTGGCTTCTGTCAGGTGCAGTGAGTGCTGATGCAGGGCCAGTTCCCTCTCCTAGCTGCTCTTGAACTGCAGTTCCCTTATCTGTTTCCAGCCTGGGCTGCAGTGCTGTACCAGCGGAGCCCTGAGCTTGCTGAAAAGGGATTTAATGATGAACATGGCAGGTCTGAGCTGAGAAGGGCCCCACAGCCCCATTCTCCTCCACAGACTCACACAAGGATTTCAACTTGAGAAGGGCACACTGATGTCCAAACAAAAGCTGCTCAGAGTCCCTGGTTGGGGCTGGGAAGCTGCTCTGGGGGTGTCTAATGCCATAACACTAAGGAAATAGATGGGAGAGTTTACCAACTTTTCAAGTCCACGGCTGTTTTCCTTAGGGAAAAGAAGTCACTTTGGTATCTGGGGTGAAGCAGGTCAACAAGTCTGGGCAGTGAGAGCTGTGGATTTTAACAGTGATTCCTTTTCTTATGCTAATCCTTTGTCCTGGCTGGTTTGTGCTTTGGGACCCTCTGTTGGAGGAGGGGTGGGGGTGCATCCTGAGCCTACCGGGGCCAGTTTGGGTACTTATTGTTGTGTAGATTAGATCTTCCAGCCAACTAGAGTTTGGAGAATCCCATAACCTCAGGAGATAAAGCTGCGGGTCAGTAGGCACTGAGCTATTTTGAGCTGGTTTGCTTGAAACCCGTTCATTTCTGTGCTAGTGTTGGTGGGTTTTTGTTTCATTTTTGAAAAATCCATGTTGTAGCTGAAAACAAATTGTCTTCGGTGCCGAGCAATTGAAGTTGGAAAATGTAAGTTTTCACTTACTAATTATCACGCTTGGGTACAAGGTGTGGGAAGACAGCAAAGCTGTCTGTGGGTACAGCGGTTAGCTGCTCTTTTGAATCTTACTTCCGCTGTGTTTCTCCCACTCCTGCTGTGTAAAAGCACCTCAGATCAGTGGACAGTTGTGTGCTCAGGGTGTTTGTGTTCCTAGGGATGTGTGTGAGGTGAGACCAGGTAAAATCTGCACAGCTTGCTGTGTTGTGTGTTGATTTCCTAGGCACTATTTTAGAAATGGGGAAGCAATTGAGAATTCTGAGAGAAGTAACAACTGTAGAATCACTGAGGTTGGAAAAGACCTCTAAGGTGCTAAAGTCCAACCCTGACCCCAGCTGTCCCAACTCATCCCTAAACCTTGTCCCTGAATTCCAGATCTCCCTGACATATGGCCAGGGATGGCAAGTCAACCCCCTTCCAGGGCAGCCTGTTCCAATGCCTGAGGGCTCTTTCCGTGGAGTTTCTCCTCAGATCCAACCTAAACTTCCCCTGGTTCTGCTTGAGGCTATTTCCACTTCTATCACTCCTTCCTTGTGAGAAGGGAGATGCTGGTGTATCATTACGTGCTACAGGTGCTGCGACTGTAGTTTTCCTCCTGTAAGGACTCCGAGAATCTGCTAAGGAAGTTACCGGGCTGGGGCTGTTTTTTAGCCACTGAGAAGCTTTGGTGTGTTTTATTGAAGCGAGGTGTAGTGTTGAGGAGTCTGTGTCCCCTTGAGTAGCTGAGCTTACCCCATGTGAGTGTAGACTCTGCGGAAGTGTGTGAAATAATTAAAAACTGCCCTTTAAACTATTTAGTATATTGGATTTGCTTTGTGAGTGGTGGCACAGGAAGTTAATCATGTTTAAGCTGATGTTGACTTTTCCAATCTGATTTTCTCTGGGAAGAAACTTTATTACCTAGTTGTTAAAAGCACAGTTAATTAGCTGATGGTTGTTCAAGATGCTAAACTAGTGCTGCTACCAGGTTTATGGTAACCTGTTTGGTAAATGTACCCCAGCCATGCTGCCTTTGTTATTGTCTTGCTTTTTGATTCAATACAGTGTTACCTGTGCTATGCAGGTCCAGGGAAGGCTGAAGAGGCTGGGGAGAGGTCTGGAAAACATGAAAAGTGTCTGAGGGAACTGGGTTTGTTTAGTCTAGGGAAGAGGAGAGTGAGAGGAGACCTTATTGCTCTCTACAGCGACCTGAAAGGAGGTTGTAGCGAAGCTGGTGCTGGTCTCTTCTCCCAAATTGCTAATGATAGGACAAAGGGAAATGGCCTCACGTTTTGACAGGGGAGGTTTAGATTGTATCTTAGGAAGAAGCTCTTTGCAGAGAGAGTGGCTGGGCACTGGAGCGGACTGTCCAGGGAGGTGGTGTAGTCACTGTCCCTGGAGGGGTTTAAAAACCAAGTAGCTAGAGCCATTTGAGGCCATGGTCTAGGGTTTAGGGAACTGTTGGGATGAGGGCTGGGCTTCATGATCCTGGAGGTCCTTTCCAGCCATGATGATTCTGTGATTCTGTCATTGTGCTGAGGATTTGAATAGATTAGCCGGTGGTGTCAGGTGATGGTTGTGGCATTTACCTGTTGCTGTTCACTGGATGTTCTTCAGCTTCCTGCTTAGTTACACATGTGGAGTTCTGGAGTTCACAGTGTCTTCTGTGAACTTTAGATGAGAACGAGGCTCAGCAGCTCCTGTCTTTTAACCCATCGTTTAGAATATAAAATACTCCCAAATCACTTGAAAAATAGTTGTTTGAAGAATCTTTTTTTTGTAGTCTTTAAATTTGTGACATTTGGAATGTGTCCTGCTGATGTGGTTTGAAGTCACTGATTGAAGCAATAGTTTGGCATAAACTGCTGATCAATGAATCATTAATGCTTGTGTCATCTCGGTTGTTTTTCCTACTACAGAAACTGCAGTTGCTGCCCTTCAGTTCTTCCCCTCCCTCTGCCCTGTGCTTGTCCCTGGCCACATCTCAGCCTTTAGTGTTTGTGGGCAGAAAGCATTGTTTTACTGTCCATCATCACTCTTGAAGAATCGGAGAAAGTGAAGTTACTCCCATTTCCACCATTAACTCATTAAACCATGACCACAAGAAGTTGGGAGCCTGGCTTGCTGTGGATTTCTGGGTCATAATGAACATATAAAGATCCCTGAGATGATTTGTTGGATGGAGGGACACTTGGTCAGCCTCAGCCTGGGTTACAGCCTTGCATTTAGCTTGTGGGTGTTAATTAGCTTTGTTATTGCTGTCAGTCTTATATTACTTTTAGTTTGATCTCACTCCACTTCGTCTGTCTCACAGCAAACAGAAAGCCGTAAAGTAGGGGAACATTTTTACAGTGGAATTTGGCTGGTGTGACATCACATCACACTTGTGCCAGTGGGCAGTTGAGCAGTACATGGACATAGTAGTGGTTCCCAAGCCACAGCCCCAGAGTCCAGTTGTAGAGAAGGATGACAAGTGATTTAATTAGTGTGGGCAACTTGCTTTCAAGATAGAAGGATGAAAAGTATCCTAAAAGCTTTGTCATCACTTGCTGGCAGATTGAGATAATCAGTTTTGCTAAAAATAACTTTGATGGATGGCAAGGTGTTGGGTTCTTCTAAGTAGTTTGAGAATTCTGCCTTCTCAAACAAACCTCATGTTTGATCCTCTGTGTATTTGGTTACCTGGGATATATTTCTCAACAGCTGAACAAATGTCAGCTAAAATGTTATAGTTCGGGGTGGTGGTGGTTTTGTTTTGTTGTTTTTATTTTCAGTAGCACCTTTGCTTGGCATTTGAGAGGTGAACTTTTTGGTGTCAGTACTCAGAATGCTCAGGGTGCACAGGAGCGCCCTGGGGGGTAAGGAAAGATAGAGAGTGCTTGGTGTTTTCATAGAACCACAGAACATAAAGGATTGGAAGGGACCTTGAAAGATCATCCAGTCCAATCCCCCTGCCACAGCAGGATCTCCTAGATCAAGTGGCACAGGAAACATGTCCAGGCAGGTTTTAAACATCTCCAGAAAAGAAGACTCCACAGCCCCCCTGGGCAGCCCCTTCCAGTGCTCTGTCACCCTCACTGTGAAGAAGTTCCTTCTCATCTTGATGTGGAACCTCCTATGATCCAGCTTATACCCATTGCCCCTTTTCCTATCACTAGATGACATTGAGAAGAGCTGGCTCCATCCTTCTGACACCTTCATATATTTATATCCTCCTTCATATATTTATAAACATAAATTGAGATCCCTCAGTTTCGTCTTCTCCAAGCTTAAGAGACCCAGCTCCCTCAGCCTTTCCTCATAAGGGAGGTGTTCTACTACGTGTTTTCATGCATATTATGACGATAAAATACTACAGGACTCATGGCCCATCATTTTGATGTAAGAGACTAAAAAAGGGCAACAAAGAGCTCAACTGGAGAAGTCGTACCTGGGTTGAAAAATAATCCAGGCCCTTTTGAGAAGGTGCTGCTCAGGCTATGGCAACTGTAAGATACAAAGAACATGCCCCTGGCCTGAGAAGGCAGTGAGTCTTCCAGCTTGGATGAGATGCACGGATATAGAGGTGGCAGGGAATCACAAGGCTACGGATGTAACGCAGCAAGCTTAATTTGTTGCATCTCCAAAAACAATTTAGCTTGATCCAAATTTTGAAGGACTGAGATTCACGGTCGCTGTAGCGTCTTATCTATTAATGGTGGTGCTCAGTCTGACCCCACTGGTAATTCTAGCAGTTCTTTTGCCCACGTAAATAACTTGTGGTTACTCCTATAAATGCCAACAGGAAGAGTCCTCCTCCACCCTTATTTTTAGTTCCTGCATCACTTTTGTTTTGAAAGACAAAACGTCTTCCTCTACAGTTACATATTGATCCTAACAATCGTACGAGTTATTGACCTGCCCACTTTTAGACAGACAAACTATTTCGCTGAAGCAGATGATTGCGACGTGATCGCATCCCACCGACCCTCAGTATTTGTTAGTAAAAGGAGCCGTCACAGAGGGGGAAGCAGTACAGGTAAGCTCCCTGCTTGTGTCTGTCATCCAGCGTCATCCGTCGTCCCCGCACCCGACTCGTGCAGAGCGATGCAGCTGCGTTGTGTTGCAGGGTAGCTAATATACAGCACTACTTACCCAAGGACAAAAGGCATGTGCACCTTCACCTGAACAAGCCATTGTGGGCTTGGGGAACGGGAAAGTGACTAGACAGAGATTAGAACAGATGGGCAAGATCTAACTTTTTTTATTTAGAAATGGAAACTGCAGACAAAATTGATTGTGCTGGTTGAATCAGGCTCAAAAAAAATGACCTTTGGTATTTTGATTAATGGTATTTTTATTCCATTTAATTGATTTAATTCAGAGAAAAACTTTTTATTTGATCTATTTTTATTTCATTTCAGCAACTTGGGCTCAGTTCCTTATTTTTCCTTTTCACCGATTCCGGTTTTTTTCCCTTCTAATTATTTTTCTGCTACTCCAAAGCAAATGTTCTCTTTGGAGTGCTCATTTTAAACAGCAGATGGGTATTCTTCCCTCTGTGCTTCAAGGGGAACTTCTGCAGGGTTTTTTTTTTAATATAACCTGAGTTTGGAATTATACTAAGAGCCACGAAGCTGCTGAAGGGAGTAGAACACCTCCCTGGCGAGGAAAGGCTGAGGGAGCTGAGTCTCTTGAGCTTGGAAAAGACTGAGGGGTGACCTCATGAATGTCTATAAATACGTGAAGGGTGGGTGTCAGGAGGATGGAGCCAGGCTCTGCTCAGTGTCATCTAGCGATAGGACAAGGGGCAATGGGTGAAAGCTGGAACATAGGAGGTTCCACATAAATCTGAGAAGGAACTTCTTCCCAGTGAGGGTGATGGAGCCCTGGAAGAGGCTGCCTAGGCGGGTTGTGGAGTCTCCTTCTCTGGAGACATTTAAGACCTGCCTGGCCGTATTCCTGTGTGACTTGGCCTAGGTGATCCTGCTAGATGACCTTTCGAGGTCCCTTCCAACCCCTAATGATTCTGTGATTCTATGATTTGTGTTGCCGGGGCAGGAGGATGCTGAGAAGTCTGGAGGGACCCGTTTATTTGTGTCCTTTCGCTGTCTGCTCTCTACACAGAGCAACTGTGGAGCGAGTTGAACAGTAGGTTTGAGATGAAAAACCAATTGACGAGTACGTGAGCTTGGAGAGAGAGGGAGCGGAATAGCCAGATCGCCGGCGTTCTGCGACGTGCCGAGTACGTGGTGGAGCTGCGGGATCAGGCGTGTGGTGGGGCAACTTCTGCCTTTAAAAGGAAAATCACAGGGTGTTTTATTTGATCTGGAGAGACTGTGTTCTCTGTCTTGGAGCGCTGTGTTAGCAGTCGCAGCGTACAAAGCACAAATTATGTCCTCCCTGTCGAAGAAAAACCACTTCTGTTCAGCCTGTGCTGGACAGCCGGATCCCTGAGGTCAGGTTTTGCTGTGTAAAGTAGAAGAAGACATCGTTGCTTTTTATTTGCTGCTCAAGTGTGTTCTCTGAGAGACGGCTGATGCATTAACCTGTCAAGCATCCTTTCCTGCGATTGTGTCCAGGCCCTCGGGTGGGGGAGGAAAACCTTGGGAAAAGCTGGGCTGTAATTTATGGGGCTGTAGCGAGGGGTAGAGATGGGATTTGGTTCAAGTCAGAGACTCTGGTCTTGAGATGTGAAGCTCTGGCTGAGGTCTTCACGCTTGGAGCAGGGTGGCGGAGAGGCAGCATCCTCGTTTCACAAGGGGATGGGTCCAGGGTCGCTTGAGGACATCTCCAGGAAGATGCCAGGAGTTGATCTGGCATCTCCAGGGCACCTATTTTTCTCCCCTTGAGTGGGAGTTTTGGGAGCCAATTTCACCCCACAGAGGGACCTTTAGCCGTGCCCCTGGTCCTCTGCATGGTGGCGGTGAGCAGGGTGCCAGGCAGCAGCCCCTTCCTTCCCCTGAAGCGTGGCCCTGGCAGCTCCAGTGCCTCCGTTACTCTGGCAACAAACCGCGATCAGACAGCACCAAGCAGCTGAATTCAGCCCCTTGTTCCGGGAAAAATGCTCTCATTGAGGCCGAGCTGGAGCAAACCCTGCTGCCTTTGTCCCGCTCCACGACACCGACATCCATTCGCGCACTGATGGGTTGGGGGGAGCGCTGGACGCAACCCTGCGGGTAGCCCCATCCCTAACCAGGGCTCCCCAGTTGGTTGCCCTGGTGTTTGGAGGAGCCTGAGCCCCCAAGGGATGTGGAAAAGGGATGAAGGCTCAGGGACTGCAAGAGAGACTTGGGGGTACAAGAAGCGTGGAGATGCCAGCGAAGGAGTAAGAGCAGAGAGAGCCGCTGGCAGCGCTGGGACCTGCCAGTACCGGGAGATAGAAATTCTGCCCTCATCCTGCCAGGATAAAAAGTCTTGCAGAGGCACTTCTGCCTCTCCCTGCCCGTTTGTCAGCTCACGGCGGTAACAAAGGCGTTTGTGGCGCTGGGGATGTGCTGCGTCTCCGCAGTCGAGGGAGCTGCCCGGAATGATAATTGGGTCCTTTATAATATATATATTTTATTTTTTTTCCTTTCAAGAAGCCACCAGGCTACTGCACAGTGTAATTAACTGGACAGATGGGTACAGCAGGGTTTGTAAACGTCGACATCGACAAGGAGGCAGACTTATTATTCTCCTTTAAAGGCCTTGTGTCAGCACAAGGGCTCCGGGTTGGGGCTGGCTTTCGGGGAAGCAGCTCAAATAAATGAGACTTAAAAAAAAAGGGATGAATAATCTTGATAGCTGTGTGCGAGGCAGGTGCCTGGCGATGGCCGTGACGACGACCAAAGGATGGAGAGGGGGAGAATAAAAGGGTAGGATTTCAATATTCCGCCTTGCTCGTGTCTGTATCTGATGTTGTCTGTGCAGAGCATCCTCTGCTGCTCCTGTATCAAGTAGTCTGTGATCCCAAAGCTTATCTAGCTCCTGCCTGGTAGAGTTTGGAGGAAGAGGAGTTGGAATGTGGAGCTTGAGCACTGCTGGACCTCACTGTGCTGTGTCATTAGTCCAACCTAAACAAGAGCTAAGGGCTGCTGTTGATTTGTAGCAGGTTATTGGCTCTGTGCTCATGTCCTGCAACGCTTGGAGGATGTTTTCCTCCCGCAGCAGCATCCCCAGGAGACGTGTTAAAAGTTAGATGAGCAGCCCATTTTCCCTGACAGCTGGGTGTATATCACCAGGACATCCATCCTCCAGATGAAATACTGTAGACACTGGGAAAGAGACTCACTGCAAACGTGTTCCTGTGGGTGCAGCTAGCAAACAGGTTGTTGGGCAGTTCCAGCCCCGTTCCCAGCTGCTGGCAGTGGAGCTGCAGATGGAGCATCCTGGTGCCTGGGGGTTCCTGGCTCTTGTTATTTGGGGAGTTATTTGCTTATTGATTTCTTTTTAGCAGCCTATGTGTGTGCCCTCATTAGAGAATCATTTGGGTTGAAAAAGACCCTTGAGATCATCCAGTCCAACCAATAACCCACCCTGCCAAGGTCACCACCAGACCAGATCTCTCAGCACCGCATCCAAACAATCCTTTAGCCCCTCCAGGGATAGGACTCAGACCCCTCCCTGGGCAGCCTGTTCCAAGCCCTGACTGTGCTTTCAGCAAATAAATTCTTCCAACTGTCCAGCCTGACCCTCCCCTGGAGCAGCTTGAGGCTGGTCCCTCTTCTTCTGTCACTGATGACCTGTGGGAAGAGACCAGCACCTACCTCTCTGCAGTGTCCCTTCAGGCAGTTGTAGAGGGTGATCAGATCTCCCCTCAGCCTTTTCTTTCTCAGCTCTGTCAGTCTCTCTATTAGTCAGTGGCCCTATTAGGGTTGGAATAGTGGGGTTTATGTCGTGGGGGCTATGGGAATGCCCCAGGGCAAAGTGGCTGCAAAGATGCTGGTGCTGCTCTCAAGGAGAACATCTCCCCCATCAGCTACAGACTGGTTTTTTCCTTAATTAGCTGGCAGCACTGGGACAGCTTGTACCAACTGCATAAGTGGGGGCACCTGGAGAAAGGAATTGCTGAAAACCTGTGTTACATCAGGCGAAAGTTATTAGGGAGATGGAGAGCAAAACATGGGAGGTGAGTGGTGGCTCCTAGATTTGTCATGACCCCAGCCTGGCTGCAACAACCTCAGCCTGGCAAAGGGCATGAGAAGCACTGGGCACATCAAACCCTGTCAGGGAAACAAGGAGCAGCAGAGGGGGAACCTTCCCTACATCAGGCTTGGCTAATGGGGTTAACTGCTTTATGGGATTGTGGTTGGAGCTTTCGATGCCTCGATGGCAGAAGCACCTTTCCTATGCTTTGTGCTTCTCACTTCCTTTTCCCTCTCCTTGTAGAGGTTGCTGCTGATCCTCCCCTGGCAATGACTTCCTTTATTTTATCATGTTGCATTGGGAAAGGTTCTTTTTTCAGTTGGTTTGATAGGAAAGAATAAAATCTCTGTCTTTCTCCCTTGGGGGGAGGAAAATTGTGATGGGTTTTTTTAATTATTATTGTTTTGGGGCTTGGATGCAGAGTTTGAATTGTTATTGAAGGTTTGTTGGGGATTTTTTTCCCTTCCATGCTAGAGGAATCCTAGTCTAGGTTGGGAGGGATCTCAGGGGTCACCCCGTCCCAACCCCCTGCCGTGGGCTGCGATGCCTCTCGCCAGACCAGGTTGCCCAGAGCCCCGTCCAACCTGGCCTTCAAGGACTGAAGAACTGTTTTCTGGTCTAAATTGCATCATCTTTGCTAATTTTAGAACCTAATTGAGAGTTTCTCTCACTTTCCACCTTGATTAGTCGAAAGTGCTGTTTGCAATGAGGAGAGGTGCCGGGCTGACGTGCCAGGGTTACGTCTCCTCGGTGGGAGCCGGGCAGGGTGAGTAGCACCAGCATCCCCCTCTGGTCCTGTCGGAGGGTTTTCACTGGGGTCTCGGGGATGCTGTGCTGGTGCTGAGTCTCCCTGGGAGCAATGAATTAATCTTCTCCCCTGTAGCACAGCGCCTGCCTGCAGACCTCGTTGCTGTAAGATATCCTTGAGTTCAAAGTCATTCAGATAGGGCACTCGCAGGGACAACGGGAGAATCAAAATTGAGAGGAGCAAGTAAAAGTGTTATGCAGTCAGGATTGGGGTTTTTTCTTTTATTAAAGGATAGAAATCTTTCTGCTGCTGGACAAGGCAGAGGCAAGGCTTCATTCTCCCTCAGGATGGATTAATGTGTTTGTTTTCTTACAACTTCTTCCAACTCTGGTTTGGTCAGAGACCACCAGTAGGACTGGCCGTACCAGCCCTCGGATCTTATGGCTCAGTTTATATGTTTTGGTGATCTCTTGGCTTCTGGAAACTAAGATCCAGCAACTCACAGGCCAGCAGGAACAGGGAGGTGATCGTTCCCCTCTACTTGCTTTGGTGAGGCCATACATTGAGTCCAGTTTTGGGCCCTTCACTACAAGAGGGACGTTGAAGGGCTGCAGAAGGGACAGAAGCAGCTACCAAGCTGGTAAAGGATTTGGAACAGGTGTCATATGAGGAATGGCTGAGGGAGCTGGGGCTGTTTAGCCTGGAGAAGAGGAGATTGAGGGAGACCTTATTGCTCTCTACAACTGCTTGAAAGGAGGTTGTAGACAGGCAGAGGTTGACCTGTTCTCTGTAGTGGCCAGTAATAGGATGAGGGGAAATGGCCTTAAGCAGTGCCAGGGGAGGTTCAGGTTGGATGTCAGGAGGAATTTGTCTTCTGAAAGGGTTGTCAGGCACTGGAACAGGCTGCCCAGGGAGGGGGTTGAGTCCCCATCCCTGGAGGTGTTTAAGAGAAGGGCAGATGTTGCATTGGGGGACAGGGTTTAGTGGTGCTGATAGGGCTGGGAAGAGGTTGAACTCGATGCTCTTGAAGGGCTCTTCCAGTTCCTGTGTGACTTGGTCTAGGTGATCCTGCTGGGGCAGGGGGGTTGGACTGGATGATCTTTCGAGGTCCCTTCCAATCCCTAATGATTCTATGATCTAAGCAGCAGGTGAAGGCAACAGTCTTGAAATCCTTTCCAGCTCTGGCAGCTGCAAACCAGGTTTACAACAAACTCTGTGTAGGGGATGGATTGTCTGCAATTAGACTGTGTGCTCTTCTACAGCAGAAGCCTCCAGGCGTTTAGGGGTGGTTTTACTGTTAAAAAGCGAGATGATGTGAACAGGTGAAGTCCCATTTCTCTGGAGGCTCTTTCCCAGGCAGAGGCATTGCCGGGAGCTCAGTGCTGCTGTCGCATCCCTTGGATTTCCGCGCTCGGTGCCAACATGTTCAGGTCACTGATTCACACGATAAAAGACTCCTGACTTGAACATAACAGCTCCGCTGCAAACCGCTTTAGTTCATTACGGTTGGGTAATTAATAGATGCTCTTTCAAGTCTACTAAAGCTCAGGGCTGTCAGGAGGGGAGCAGGGAATGTCATGAGCCTTCTGCGTGGCAGAGGACACGAAGCGAAGCACAGAGCTGTCTCTTCACACGCAGCTCAGGGATAGCTGCTCTGAGCTGTGCTCGTGGTACTGTCTTGGTCGTGGTGATGCCAGCATGAGTTGAAACTGGCCCTGGAGTTGAAGGGTACAGTGCCTGGGCTCTGCTCTAGAGAAGGGCAGTGAGGCTCGTGGAGGGTGTGGAGCATGAGCCCTGGGAGAAGTGGCTGGGGGAACTGGAGGTGTTTGGTCTAGAGAAAAGGAGGCTCAGGGGCGACCTTACTGATGACTACAGCTACCAAAAGGAGGTTGGAGGAAGGTTGGGCTCAGCTCTTCTCCCTGTTGCCAAGCGATATGACCAGAGACAAGGTCTGCAAGCTGCACCAGGGGAGGTTTACGCTGGATGTTGGGCAGAGTTTCTTCACCGAAAGGGTGAACAAATGTTCAATCTGGCTGCCCAAGGCAGCGCTGGAGTCCCCATCTCTGGAGGGATTTAATGAAAAAGTGGAGCTGGTGCTCAGGGACCTGGGTTAAGGGTGACCTGGCATGCGGAGTCGAAGGTTGGACTTGATGATTCTAAAGGTCTCTTCCAACCAAAGAGATTCTGTGGTTCTGTGAGCCCACGAGGGTGGCTAGCAGTGAGATGATTGGGTTGGAGGACAGGAGCAGTGGCCTGACATATGACTGTATGTACACAGCATCCCTCACTGGGCTGCTTGCAGTGCACTGGGCTTTCTCTTGCCGTTCTGTTTGCTACACCCTTTACCAAGTGATAACAAATGGGTGGAAATATCTTGAGGAAAACCTAGCAAGTCAGTGATAGCATCTGGAATAAACCCGAGTCTGTCCATTGACTCCTTTTCTGGATGAAGAAGTGGAGGAATGTAGCCTAGTAGCAAAGAAGGGTCTGGCTGGACATCAGCACCCAGGCAGGGAAAAGAGGTTCTGAGTGGCTCTCACGGGTAACTTCTTCCAGTCATTACAGTGAAAACGAAAGCCACAGAATTTCATGTGTGAGGAAGATACAAATGGTTCAATCTAGGGGAGTATCAGCTCCTGTGAAAAGGTTAGAAGTGCTGCTGTGTCCTCAAGTGAAGGCACTTGCCTTCTAGGTCATGGGGATGATCACACTGGGGAAAGGAGGCAAATATGGGTTGTCCCTGTGGCTTGTGAGCTCCATCTCTTTCTGCCTTCTGTCAGATTGTGTGCAAATACTGGGCAGGGATAGCTGCTGACTGTCTTTCTCAGTGTCTCCATCGCCCCTCAGCGTCTTCCTGAGCATCCAGGGGATTGGACTGGATGATCTTTCAAGGTTCCTTCCAATCCCTAATGATTCTATGATTCTATAATCCCCGTCACCCCTCAGCATCTTCCTGAGCATCCCCGTCACCCCTCAGCATCTTCCTGAGCATCGCTGTCGCCCCTCAGCATCTTCCTGAGTGAGCATCCCTGTCGCCCCTCAGCATCTCCATCACCTTGTGGGCTCATCACTGTGGGTAGGGGAACCTCTTCTGCCTCAGCCTGGGGCTGGCCTTTTCCCCTCGTAACCTCTAATAAAGGAGATAATCCTCAGTGCATTACTCGAGGAGCTTGTGGGGGAGAAATGGGCAACTTTGCGGTGAGGGGGCTGAACTGCAAAATTTACCAATTTTTGGAAGAAGGCCATTCTTTTGACAAAGACTATTTGAGACATTCTCCCCGGCTTCTGGCTTCTAATGTGTTTTGGCCACCGTCCTGTGTAATCACAGATCATTATTTCTGAAGCGCGGATGCTGCCTGATCCCGAGTATTCCTGACGTGAGGAATGATGATGCTTCAGTCAGGCAGCAGCTCTCCTCTTCCGACCTTGCTGGCAGGACGTGGTGGTTCTCCCCTAACCCCAGACACCTCTGCTCTGCAGGCAGGCTGAGAGCCAGCCGATGGCTCGATAAAACACAGCAGGGTTTGCCTGGTGGAGGTTGGGCTTTGTGAGGTTTCAGGGTCATGGGGATGGCTGTTGAAACCTTTCTTGTTCTTAACTGCTGTGTGGTGTAGCAGAGCACGAGCTGGGACAGCAGAGTGGCTGCTGAGCTTCAACTTGGAAGCCACAAGGAGCTGCAGTTGGCCCTGACTTTACTGCAGACTGTGGCTACTCTCTTTCCACACCTTGTTGCCACCTTCTTTCCGTCTCATGTGAAGCTCTTGAAAGGTTTAGGGGAGGGGGGGGGAAAAAAAGAACCACATGTCTTAATCTTCGTCTTGTTGCTTCAAAGCAGTTTACCTGCCTCCGTCCACCCCAGAGAGGTCTCTGGCTTCTGCTGTGCTCCTGCCTGCCCCCTGTTCCCCAGACCCCACTGAAGGTGCTTCTCGCCTGACCTCTGCCGCAGGCCTAGGGCAGAGCCAAGACACAGTTCTCCTTTGACTCTTGGTGATGGTTTTGATTATGCAGCTTCAGGCTCCTTCTATTTCTTCTCCTCGAAGCAGAGATGAGCATTTTGCAAATGTTGTGAAGTGCCAGTGACAGCAGCACAATGCTGGTACCATTCTATTTAGTTGCTTACTCTACCTCTCCTGCCTTCCCCCTCCCCTGAGCCTCCCCCAACACCTGCCTTTTATCCAATTTAATTTTCACACCTCCTCCTGCTGCTGCTGTCCTTGCCAGTTATCTCGGTGATTGTGCAGTGGGTGTCTCTTTCCTTTATTGGAGCGATTGTCCCATTCCAAACTGGCTTCCATGAGCTCAGCTGATCTGGTTCCAGAGCTGACTATGCAACAGCTCATTCTGGAGGGGACAGAAGGACACTGCAGATAGGTGGGTGCTGGTCTCTTCTCACAGGTCATCAGCGACAGAACAAGAGGAACTGGCCTCAAGCTGCTCCAGGGGAGGGTTAGGCTGGACAGTAGGGAAAACATCTTCACTGAAAGAGCAGTCAGGCTTTGGAACAGGCTACCCAGGGAGCAGTTGAGTTCCCATCCCTGGAGGTTTTTAAAGATGTTTCAGATGTGGTGCTTAGAGATCTGGTCTGGAGGTGACCTTGGTAGTGTTGGTTGGACTGGATGATCTTGAGGGTCTTAGATGTGGTGCTTAGAGATCTGGTCTGGAGGTGACCTTGGTAGCGTTGGGTTATTGGTTGGACTGGATGATCTCGAGGGTCTTTACCAACTTGAATGATTCTAGGATTTGTAATGGTGTTGAGGATGAAACCTCCAGAGATGGAGAGGCACCTGGGATGAGCAATTAGGACCGCTTTCTCTCCATATCTCTGTCTCTGCCTTCCCTCTACCACTCTCTGAGCTGGAGTGAGTGGAGCAGAGCAGCTCATGCCACAAGTGCTCCATGCTACCAGCAACACCAGTTCAGCTCCCTGCTGATCCACCCTACAGCCCAGTGGTGATTTGTTCAATAAAGGCTGCAGTCTGAGATGATTATGAGAGAAAAGAAAGATGGAGCTTATCCCAACTTGAGGGAAGAGAAGATGGTGCTTGCACAGCAGGGCTCTCTGCAGCTGGTGACCTGCCTCGGTGTCTCAGGGTGCCCTTTCTGAGCGAGAAAGCAGGGATGGAGGAAAATTTTCCTCTTTCTGCTAGGATGAAGACAAAGCCAAGTATGAGCCGTCATAATTTAGCGGGCTCCTGGGTAAATCTGTGTTTCATTCCGATTATCGAGAGTATTCCCTAATTGCAGCAATAAAAGGGAATAGTCCGTCTTCTAAATGCAAACCGTGGTGCTGATTGTTATTTAATTAGTTGATTCCAGTGGTCGAGGGGTGAACTTGGAATTATAATTGCAGCCTGTATTATTTCACTGAGATTGCTGAATTAATTAGGAGAACAATGGGGTTCTTCGTTGGTGACGTCTTAAGAAGTTGTGACAATAACTCTCAGACTGAAGGAAGAATAGGAGGCCATCGTGGGTTGCTCTCTTGATGCACGGAGCTCTGCAGAGAGACACAGGAGGAAACTCTGGTTCCCTCATCCCCTATTCCCTCCTCCGTTGCCCTTCCCTATTGTAGAAGATGAGAAGTTTCTAGCCTTGCTAGGAGGAGCTTTGGGGTGATGTTGTGGGGGAGAAGGAGCACTTCTGCCACTTGGCAGTCATAGAGTGAGGGGTACCTGGAGCAGGAACAGCCGCAGGGGGCTCAGGGAGTGATGTGAGAGAAGGAGAGGAGTCCTGCAGCGCGAGGGAAGGACACAGCCTGTGTCTTCCAGTGATTGTCTTCACGGTGCTTTCACTCTCCTCTGCGGTGGAACTTGGTCTTTTCTCACAGGGAACAAGTGATAGGACAAGAGCAAATGGCCTCAAGATGCACCAGGGGAAGTTTAGGTTGGACATTAGGAAAAACATCTTGGAAAGGGCTATCAGGGCTTAGAACAAGCTGCCCAGGAGGGGGTTGAATCACCACCCCTGGATGTGTGTGACAGTTGTGGCGATCTGGAGCTCAGAGACAGGGTTTAGCGGTGGGTTGGGACAGCTGGGTTCACGGTTGGACTTGGTGATCTCAAAAGTCTTTTCCAACCTAAACAATCTGATGATTCCTTATGCTAGACCTAGGGAAGATCAGGCTCAGGGCACAGAAACTCGATGCAGAAGAGCCCTGCTGCAACAGCTGAGGCTGTTTGCTAATGGGATCTGGAGACAGAACCCCACACAATGACACAGTTCCCCAAAAAAGAACTCCTTTTGCTGTGTGTGATGTGCAGGGGCTCCTCTGTGATAAGGAGACAAAGATTCGCGGCTGGAGCATTCGGGCAAAACCATCAGGGGAAATACAAGGCAATTTAAAGTCAAACTCGAGTTGCTGACGTGGGCTAGTTGCTAAGTGGGAAGATAGCCGGTGGTGTTCATTGTCACACACTATAATTGAAGCGGAGAGCTGATATTTGCGTGGCTTATCAGACTTTTTATGGGGTTGTGAGTGTAAAAGCGTAAATGAATAGGAAGTTATAAATTCTCGCGCTTCGGGATACGACCTGACTTCTGTTTAATGAGAGCCGAGCGGAAACTTTCACCTCAGGACGAGCTGCCTCTCCTCTGCCTTTGCACTTTCTTCTGAAGGTCTTGGTGCTGGGTGCTGTCAGACTGTGAGAGACAGACCAGAGAGACCAGCAGAGTGTCCCACGAGCGGCTGGGACTATCTTGGGAAGTTTTGTGTTCAGACTAGTGGTCTGCTGGTCCTACACCCCAGAAGATGCTGCTTTTCACTGCATCCTACACGTGATGGTTTGGTACAACTGTGGGCAAGTAACTTCTTTAGGAGCAAGTTCTTCACCGTGAGGGTGCTGGAACAGGTTGCCTGGGAAGGTTGTGGCTGCCCCATCCCTGGAAGTGTTCAAGGCCAGGGTGGATGGGGCTCTGGACAACCTGACCTGGTGAGAGGTGTTGCAGCCCCCAGCAGGGAGGCTGGGACTGGGTAATCTCTGAGATCACAGAATTCTAGAATGATTGAGACTGGAAAAGCCCTCTGAGCTCAGCCAGCCCAGCCCAGGACCTAATATCACCCCAGGGAACTCAGGGCCACAGCCAGGCTGCCCTTCAACACCTCCAGGGATGGGGACTCCACCACTGCCCTGGGCAGTCCAGTCC